>JAKIJQ010000157.1:0-412577 GCA_023373905.1 Rhizoglyphus robini
AAGTATAACATGTGTAGCAATTAACAAATCTCCAGTTGAACCACACCTTTGATCAGCAATTGTCGATTGATTGTCCATTTGGCACAAGTTGGGCACGATCATTAATCGAGTGCACATTCTGATTGGCGTTTTGACCGATTTGTTTATTGCCACATTTGGTCAAGATGGGCTCTGCACGATGTTCGTTTGCGCTTAAAGTCACTGCCATTGCGCGCACTCATTTTCCGAGTTTGTGTCATATTCAAACTGAAAGAAACTAAACGCATTTAATTGAATGTTTTATTGAGTGACAAAAGGAAATGGTCACTAATAGTTGGCTAGTTGGCGGCCTCACTTGCTAGACTTGTTCTCCTTGCTCATGTCAAAACGGATGAATCGAATTTTTCGCTTGTCAGTGAAAGATATCACTGAGACGCTCTTGAGAAGGCGGTTGGCTTGCTTGTGCTGCATGCGATGACATGAGAAGATTGTAATGCACCGGTTTTGGAAGCACAGAGCAAAGCTCTCTTCGGTTGGATTGTGCGACCGAATGTGGTAGGACAGGTCATTGAGCTTCATGAAGGCGTCGAATACGTTTCGGTTGTAGAAGTGGTATCGCTCACCACTGGGCGCCTCGATGAATCCACTCTTGTCGATGTTGAGCTCGTTTGGGGCATATCGAGCGGGCACATTGGTCACCATCTCATGTCCGATTGGCATCGATTCCTCGAGGTCCGACACAGAGAAATACTTGTCCGATGAGAAGTCGCTTTCGAAGAGCGAGGCCAGTTTCTTGTCGGTGTTGGGAATGCCCGAGTGGGTGCACAGGACCGTCTCCTCAATAATGGCACCAAGTGGAAGTGAGTCGAACACTCGATTGACCTGTTCGTAGATGTCAGTGCCATGCTTGTTGCCAAACTTGTTCAGTAGTTCAATCTTGAGACAACCGCGGTTGAACAGGCGCACCTCGTTGGGACCACGCAGCAGGTAGACTTTGTTGGGCATTGCGATCTTCAGTGCAAACAGATACAGAATGCACTCAATGCCAAAGTTGAACGAGGTGCCCGAGTAGTTGCCAAGAAAGAGCAATGTGTGCCCATTGACGGGTGCGGCACGGAAAATGTTCGTGTCGAAGAGGAACAGGTCGAGCAGACTTCCCTGCAGGTCTCCGATGATGTAGAGTGGCCCAGTGAGACGAAGCAACTTTGGTTCGAGTTGCAGGATGGCCATCATCTGGTCGCACAGCAATTGAACGTACTGTGGCAAGGATTGTTTGTCTTCAGGCGAGCTAACCATTCCATCGTGAGTGCTGCCTTTGGCCACCATCCTCTCCATGAATCCTCGGACCAAATCGATGAAGATGCTTGCGACCGAATTTGACCGAAAGAGAGTTTCAATCGAATAGCGTTGACGAGTCATTTTGTCGACTGGCCAGGCGACTGTCCAACTTTCACCGATGAATCTCGCATCTGCACATCGACCATTGCTGTCGAGCATGACTGAGTGCAGGCCATAGTCGTACTTTGGCGATACGTGGTACGAACACAGGTCCATTTCCTTGGTCTTGCTTTTGGAGGCTGATTTGGCTTTGCCACTGTTCAACTGTTGAAGGTCGCCTTTCGCCATGTTTTTGCCTTTCGATTTGTCCGTCTCTTGCGAGTAAGCTTTGTCCAGTCGAAGCCATCGGTCACAATCGGGGAAGGTTTCTTTCTTTTGCATAATGTCAATCAGTTGGTCCAAATTGAGGCAGTGACTGGTGGCACTGAAGGACTTGAACAAGTTGGCAATTCTGATCTCTTTGGCACTCTCCAGGTCGGTCACCATTTCGGCCATTTGTCTGCTTGACAGAGCTGCCTTGCACTCGGTGTTGTAGTACTGGAACACAAACTTGGCCCTTGCTTCGGAGTAGTTGCTCGCTTTAGGGTCCATCGCAGTCAGGCCAACCAGCAGTTGAGAATAGGTGATAAACTCTCGACCCTCAGAGAATGCTTTGAACAGGCGAGCAATGCGCTTGTCATTTTTGGGCAGGAGACATTTCTTGAGTACAAAGCACCGAAAAGAGTTTGGTGTCATGATGAAGGCAGGGTAGAGATGGGTGACATAGTCCTGGTACAGGGCGTGCACTCGCTCCAAAGACCACTTGGCCTGCTTCAGTAGTCGCACTTGGTCTGTGTTCTCGTCATAAAAGTTGGCAATCTTGTCGAGGCTGAACTCCTTGAGGAAGCTTTGTCCACCTTGTGCCAGTGCCCGACTCGTGCTCACCACCTCGTCGCCCCACGCGTTGTCCACGACTCGCTTGGTAATGTCGCTCAGCTTGTGCCACTGAACTCGCTCGTTGTCCTGACAGCAGGCGACCTCAGCCTTGTCCATCGGCAGCAGTTGCACCAGTTGGGTGAGTCTGGTGTAGAACTTCCTCGAGCTTGGCAACTGCACACGAATGATGTCCATCCACTTGTCCGTGTATTGGGGCAGTGCGGCCATGGTTGGGTCCATCTCATCAGCTGTGTCACCACCGATTCCAAGTATGGTGGCCAGACCGTCACGGGATAGTTTCTTCCAGGTGAAGGCATCGCGCACTGGAACAAACGGAAACCACGAGTAGACACGACACTTGTCAGTGCTTGATAGAGCCACCGTCTTGTGCTTGGTGCACACGATTACGAAGACCACACAGTCGAAGACACGTTGCTCGTAGACGTTGATGGAGTTGTTGCCCAAACCTTGAGGCATCAGACGGAAACGAAGGTACGCGTCTGGTTTAGCTTTCTTGTTTGAAGAGCCACTGCCACCGATGCCAACACTGCCCACGCTGTTCTGACTTGACGATGACTTGGTCGAGGCGCAACTGCTTGGCTTCGACTTGCTCGATGGAGAAGTTGACTTCTTAGAGCCTTGGAGGTTGTCGGCTTTCTTGAACGGTTCGCGATTTGACTTGGGCTTGTTTGAGTTGGACATGTTGTGGCGTGACTTGCACTGAACAAAGTAAGAGAAGGAAAGACGAAGAAAGACGATTTGAGCCAACTAGTGGCACTCTATTTATAGAGAAAACTTTACTTGAACACGTTTGTATTTAGCGTTCGCAACAAGAAAGTTCGTTTCATTTTCTAATTGTTGCACCACTGTAGTGCAGCATGAATCAAGTGATTGACTATTGCTTACGTGTTGAGTTCCAAATGACACGTTCTAAGTTGGAACTTCCAACAGCCATTTCAGAACATCAAAACATGATGGAACAAACTATCACACGTTGATTGACACGTAAATGGTCAAACAGAACAATTACGGACAAAGTGGAACAAAGTCATCAATCATTTCGAATCATGAGCTATTCGAATTTGACTAGTCTCTGAGAATGATTCGGTATTTCTAACAGAAAATGAGAATTTACTATAAATAAGGCACCACCAAAAGGCTATGAATGATGTAGTTAAGTCCTAGCTGTTAAGTTCTCTCGTGCATTGTTCATCAAGCAAATCGAGTCGTTTGGTTCAAGGTCTCTCAACCTCAGTCATGGTCAAGCAGACGAACACTGGTGGCAAGGCAAAGGGCAAGCGACGCATTTCCAAAGAAGTCAACAAGGTGGTAGAGGAGACGGCCCCTGCTGATGACGACACTGGCACTGATGGCGAGACAACCGAAACCGAGGAGTCACCCGTGGCAGAGGCATCTGTGGACAAACAAGTGGCCATTCCAGTCGAAAAGAACAAGTCGACCAATGTCCTTCGTCCAAAGAGCGCCAACAAGCAAACGGCGAAGCGATCAAAGTCGCGTCAAGTCGCTAAGGATCCGAGCAAAACTCGTCCAAAGTCGAAAGAACGCCCAAAGAGCCGAGGCAAACAAAGACCCAAGTCTTGTGGCCGTGTTGTGCCTAATGCCAAACCGAAGAGTAAGCCCAAGTCACGTGGCCTGTCTACAAGCAAAGTCAGTGGCAAGGTCGTGGCCAATGCGAGCACCACCAAATCTGTGGCCAAGATGAACACTACCACGAATGTGTTCATACTCGCTACACCAAACGATGTCAAGGCGGTGGAGATGCTCCAGAAGTTCCTAGCCAACATGAACATCCCACAAGAGGAACAAGTCGCCGATGTGCCACCAATCGAATGGGTCACCGAGCAGACTCAACTCGAGGACCTTTATGACGCTGCCTTCGAATTGAACAACAAGATCAAGACACTCCAGGACTCATACCAACAAATTATGAAGTCTCTGGTCAACATGCAAACTCGCCGACCCAAAGGCATGTGCCTCGTGCCAGCAACCAACTCGAAGACAAATGCCAAGTCTAGTACTGCTGGCACCATCGCTGTCAAAGGAGCTGCCTCACCACTTCCACGTGTCCTGGAAAGTTTCAAGAACCCTGCCACCAGAGAGACCGCTTTCCGGGAGCTGTTTGCCGACGTGGAAACGCTAAAGGCTAAAATGGCGTCATTCGAGAGCTGCTTCGACACGGCTGGCTTCATAGACATGAACAAGTACCAGTCTCATCGTGTGAGCACCATCAACCGGGACGCCTGGATATTCGAAATGCGCTCACTGGACACGCTGGTGGGAGCCATCCTGGCCGAGTACAACAAAGAGATGCTCGACATGTTTCGACTAACGCAGGTCGAGTCCAAAATGTGATATATGCCTTCTGCCATCACATTAAACCAGTGTTATGCACTAATTGTTCTTGTTTACTTGAGTTGCTTGCTGGCTATGTTGTGTGCCTTGTCTTAACTTCTCAGCAGAAGCAGAGCATGCTTATCTAAGTAATTATTCACGTGTGAGCTATTTTGATCAAGTTCTTTGAGATTTAGGCTTATTTCAACAGCCAGAAATACACTTCAGTGTGCATCATCATCATTCATTTGTTCAAGGTTTCAATTATTGATCTAATGTCACAAAACGAACATTATGTAATCACACGATTGAAATGTGCTTGTCGAATATAGTTTTATTCGAACCAAAATCTATCTACGAGACGTAATCGAAAAGAAGTGATTCAGCACAGCAATATGACCATTGTTGAAGGCACTATAAAACTGGTGTTCCTTCCAATGGCCTGTGCTATTGAGTTGAGTGTCTTGCTACTTTCGTTCTCTTTCGATTGTCTTATTTCGTTTGTGCACTTTGTCTTAGCGCCCTACTTCACTTGTCGCCAATTTCAACGATGGGCAAGGCATCAAAGTCAAAGTCGAAGCAAGTCGATGCGAACACCGCCAAGATTGGCTTCGTTGGTGCGGGCAAGGTGACCCAGTCGATTATCAACGGCTTGGTGGTCTACGGCAAGGTGGACCCGAAGCGCATTCATGTGGCTGCTCCGAGCTCCTCCAATACCGATCAGCTCAAGCAGAACTACCAAGGACTGAAAGTGTCCAAGCGCAATCTCGATATCTTCGGAAAGTTCGATTGCGAGATCATTTTCCTGGCAGTGAACGGCAACGTTATTCGCAACTTGTACAAGCTTGGTGGCACTCGTCCTGCTCCACTAACCACCAACTTCATTCCAAACATGAAGCATCCCCTGTACGTGCTCTCGCTGGTCACTGGCTATGATCTCAAGTCCATCAAGGACGTGCTGCTCAACCCTGAGCACCCGGAGAAGTACATGCTCGAGATGCACCGCATCATGCTCAACTGTGGCTCAGCCTATGGGATGGGTGTTTGCTGCATCGACTGCGATCCGGACAGTGCCAAACTAGCCGAACCAGTGCGTGCACTGCTCTCGTTGGTGGCCAAGCTCGAGGAGATTCCCGAGAAGGAGATGGATGCCGCCTATGCGATCTGTGGTGCTGGACTCGCATTCAGTTACTACTTCATAAACGCTCTCGCCGATGGCGCCCTCAAGATTGGACTCGGTCGCGTGGCCGCTGTTAAGTTGACTGCCAAGACTCTCAGCTGTGCCACCCAAACTTTGCTCGAGACTGGCAAGCACCCGAACGAGCTGAAGGACGAGGTCTGTGCCCCATCTGGCCCTGCCATCTACGGTCTCAGCATCTTGGACAAGGCTGATGTCGCCTCAGGAGTGTCTGGTGCCGTGGAAGCTGCTCACAAACGTGCCATCAGCCTAGCCAAGGAGGACAACCCGGCCTAGTGTCTCACCATCTTGACACTCATTATGGTCTCTTTATTTGACCATTACCAATTAATTTATGTCACTTTCATGTGACCATTAAACCAATTTATATTGATGTACCGCAGAGTCTTTTTGATTGGTTTAGTCGAGTGCAGATGGAGAGTAAACAGGGAGAAGTTCAACCAGAGACTGTTTATAGAGATCAATAGTTATGCAATTTTAATCGACATTTCGAATAATAATCCAATTTCTCTTATAGAGTTGTTTTCTCTCATTTAAGTCACTGATTTCACGGAATACGTTCTGGTATTGTTTGTTGTGAACTTTTCCTTTTGCTTTTCGCTTTGCCGTTTCGAATTAGTTCAATGCATCAAATGACTTTTGTCGCAGTAATCATTGCCACCACTGCCGTGTTGGGCATTGTTCTTGCAAGTCCTTCCATGGTACGCAGAAATATTTTGCTCGATTACGATGATCAGGAAACTATTCACGACTGGTAAGTGTGAATTCAATTTCTTTCAAGTTTTTTAATATTGTCGTGCCACATAGGAATGATGATTTGCTCGAAAGAGACCGTTCTGTTGACTCCAATGACGAAGCAGTCGACGGTGAACAGGAAATCGATCAAGACAAGTCGATCTCCGAAATGGCCACCGCTTTGCCGATAAAGTTTGTGGCCGGACAAAGCAACCAAGGAAACTTAGTTCAGGCTCGCAATTTTGAGCATGGAATCAAACGCGCCGACGATGGCCCACTCTCGTACCGACAGTGGATGATTGTTCTGTTGGGCATAGGCCTCACCATTCTATTCGTCGGCATTGTGGTACTGGCGCTCATGCAGTGGCCTTCTTTCAACTGGGAAGATAACTTGCAAGACGAGGACTCGTTGTCACTTGACGTAACCTTTGTAGGCCACAAAAAGATGGTCTCTCGCATTCAATTGTCGGCGAGTCTGCAATAGTGCACATGCACACGATGCTCTGCAGCACAACATCCGTTACATTAAACAAACTAAAAAGCGGCACTAAATAAAGTACACTCTTTGAATATAACTAGTTTGTTGAATATATCATGAGCATTTTGCTTACAAGTTTTATATAATTATTTCTGCATATAAGTGACTAGCTTTTTCGTTTATCTGGTTGGCTTCGATTCGGTGCAAGCCAATTAATTGCAGTGCATTCATTCATATTGTAGCTGCACTTTAATGCTGTGCTGCAAAAGATTCATGCTGATATTGGACAATTGCAATTGTTTTTATTTATTTTGTAATAAATTTAAAAAATCAATTTGATGCGCTCGGTCCAAGAGAGGTGGTACAGCAAACACCATATCCCCGAGAGCATTTTAACGTCGTCCTCTTCCCTGGCCAGGATTTGGTGATTGTTTGAACGGATTCAAACGGCCAATCACTCTGCGAAATCCTTGGTAAAAGCCAGCATTAGGTGGTGGATCGTCCCACGGGATAATCGGCGGGACCAGCTGCTTCTCATTGTAGCCATATGACGACGATTGATTGTAATCTTGCAGTGGCATTTGATTTGCATGGTTTGGGGCAACTGGACTCTCACTCGGCATGGGGTATCTCGAAGGCTTTTCTGGTGGCTTTTGGGTGAACCAATCAGCGAACCAACCACTTTGTTGTTGCACTGGAGGCGGGTTCCAAATCTTTTCGCGACTTTGAATCGACGCAACATAGTCGTACTGGGCCTTGAGCTGAGCAACAGTGACGCTTTGGCTTTGGCCAGTTACATTCGATTGGGCAGGCAGATGCACACCTTGGGCTTGTGGCATCTCAATCGCTAAGCCATCGTAGCCATCGATCAAATGGGCAACCGGATAGCCACACTCGCCACAGTAGTAGAACCAGTCAGGGTAACGGTCGTTACATCGTCGATTCGGTGGCTTCAACCCAACTGGACGTAGAGTTGCACTGGCAGTCGGAACCTTGTCAACACACTCTGGGCAGTACAACTTGCTGTTCGGATCAATTTGCTCAGCAGTGGGCGAGGGCTCACCGGACAATGGCCACCAACCATACACAGGTTGCTCTTGCTTGGTCATCGGAATAAAGAGCTGACAAGTCTTGCAAAAGAACAATTTACAAATGAGCACTTTGTATAAATCTTCTCAATCAAACAAATATGTTCGAACCAAAGTGCAACCCATTTCAATCTGCAAATGCATTCAATTGTTAAATGTCGAATTCTATATTGCTAATTCGAAAGTTTATCAATTTATACATTCATTGAAATGATTAAGCTTCAGTGCCTATTTGCTTGTGGTCAGTGGACACCCACTATAAAATATAGCCATATATGACGATTGCCTCAAAATGTACCGACCAACTAATAATAATGACTAGTGAACACAGACATTAAAGCAGCATATCAATTGTCATTCAGCTTGTTTGCATGCGTCACCAATTTGATTCGATATTGAATGTTTCAACTCGACTCATTAACAAATTACAACAATCGACAGTGACCAATATGTCACTCACTGTTTGAGTGTGCATTTAACCAAAGTGAGAAGAAGTCTAACTGTAATAAGTGTCCTTGCTTGTGCTCGAACTGTGCTGTTCTCTTTGTGTCAACTCAACTCGACTCTTCACCACCGTTTGGTAATGGCACTCAAACGTATTCGCAAAGAACTCGAAGACTTGAAGTGCGATCCACCAGCACAGTGCTCGGCCGGGCCAGTAAGTGACGATCTGTACCACTGGCAAGCGACCATCACCGGGCCACCGGACAGTCCCTACCAAGGCGGGGTCTTCTTTCTGGCAATCGCTTTCCCGATGGATTATCCTTTTAAGCCACCTCGAGTACAGTTCACCACTCGAATATTCCACCCCAACATCAATGCAAACGGGAGCATTTGTCTGGACATTCTCAAGGAGAAGTGGTCACCCGCTCTGGCCATCTCACAGGTGTTGCTCTCCATATGTTCGCTGCTGTGCGACCCGAATCCCGATGACCCATTGGTGATGGAAAGTGCTCGTTTGTACAAGACCGACCGAGTGAAGTACAACGAGATGGCCCGCGAATGGACTCGCAAGCACGCCATGTCATTGTCCTTCATTCTCAACATTACGCAATAACATATTCACACATCACACCATTAACAATTTGAATGACTTTGTAAATACACCAAATCGTTTTTCATTGTTCACAACATTATGTAAAAGAAATTCACCCAACTCTCAAACACCAACACAATTACTAAACACGAAAATTGCGAATTTTTACGGATTGTTAATTAATTAGATTTAAAATTATTTCTCGTTACTGAAATGTATAAACTATTGTATAAATGTATCACTATTTGCCTGTATAAACTGCTCAATGAGCGGTAAGCGGGCTGCTTTTTTCCCAATAAATTATATATATATAAGCACGCCATGTAAGCAGCCCATTGCGTGCACACTCTTCAGGCGGAGGCCCTGTTACGCCTGGGCATTTAATCAATCAACTTGGCACTTTGCACAACTCTGCATTGCCCCCATTAAATTATTAGCAAGCATGTTTTTATTATAATTTATTTACATTGAGCTTGAGCGCAAATGTTTTGATTTGCAAAACAAACCAATGAGTGTAAACTTTTCAGTAAGTCCATTGAGGACCACCGTTTTGCATAGTGAGCGCACAGTAATGAAAAGACTGTGTTTAATTAAAATTTTAATTAGCAATGAATGAGAGCACATAATGATAATCTCTCTTAACGCATAAACATCAAGTAGATGGCGATAATGAGAATAATCGCGCCAACAAGGAAAACGCCAGGTTGAGTAGTGTCAGCAGCGTTGACATCAGTTGGCTCAATAGTGAGCTGTGCTTGTTGTAGATTGCCACTTCGAATTGAAATCGTCGGTGGCTGGCTTTCACTGGCTGGCACAATTGCTTGAGGTTCAGCTGAACTGTCCTCAATTGTCTGCTTGGGGCCAATCGGTTCGACTTCAATGGAAGCGACTTTCTGCTCTGGTTTGGTGTGGTCCATCTTTGGATCGTTCTCATCGAGTTTAGCGACTTTCTCTTTGTTGCCAACTGCCGCATCCATCAAATCGTCTTGGCCATTCGCATTGGCAATGTCTTGCATCGGGTGTGCTTCAGTCTGGCTCGAGTGTTTGTCTTTGTAATCATCAGTAACTTGGTCTCGAGTTTCTACCACCTTTTCTAGTGGACTGCTAATATCCTCCACAATGGGTTTCGAAGGCACCTCTTCATTGACTTCTCGAGGTTGGCTCTCCAACTTGTCTTTGTCGGAGTCCGCTAGACTTTGGGCATTCGCTGAACTTCCGGTTTCGTTTTTATGGTCATCACCAATTGGTTGCTCTAGTTCCAGAGGTTTGTCTTCCTTCGTTTCTGATGGCTTAGTTGGGCCTGCTTCAAAAACGTCGAAAATTGGTTTTGAATTGGCTTCAGCATCCTCTTTGTCGAGTGGTTCGGCCATCTCTGAGGCAGTCACTACTTTGGTGTGGTCCATTTCTTCGGTATCTTCCTTATGGTCAAGAACCACTTGGTGTTCTAGTAGCTTTGGAGATTTGACTTTGTTCTCCTGGTCTTTGGATTGAGACTCAGGTTCGATAGGCTGATTGACCCCACCTGGCTTCTCAGGACTCTTGTGAGCGTCTTTAGCGACCGATTCATCAGTGCCCTCCTTCTGATCGCTCTCGTGGTCGTTGGACACCTTTGCTTGGCAGTCCACTTGGCCCTTAGACATCAAACTAGCCACAGACTTGCGCCTCTTAGCCTTGATCTTTTGTTTGTGAGGAGGCTCTTGACTTTTCACTCGGAAGTACTGTTGTACCATTTGGTCTTTGGAAAGTGAACCACTGGATGAAGAGTTGCCTTTACCGAGACTAGAAGCCGAACGATAACGTTTCACTTTGATCTTGGTAATCGATTTCTTACGCTTTGGAATCATTTTCGGGATAGACTCCATGTCTGGAGACGGAGAAGGAGACTCAGAATTAGGTGTCTTCCACAACTCGTCATCTTTTGCTTCGCAAAGTTCCTTTGCCTGGACTTCCTTCAGTTGAGGCTCGTCCACCTTATCCGGAGCAGGCTTGCCTTTAGTGTCCTCCTCTGAGGGTTTAGCCATCTTTTCCTCGACCTCTATGTCATTGTGGTCAATAGAACTCTTCTTGGAAGAATCCTGTGACATCGCCTCGATTGCCTTTGGGTCTTCTTTGTTCCCATCGGATGCTTTCGATTCAGTCACTTCGGCAGACTGTGGATTTTCGAGACTTTTCTCAACCTCCTTGACAGTGACTTCTTGAGTGTCGTTCTTGTGATCGAGTTCTTTGTCTACAGACTTGCCATCGACTGGCACTGACTTGTCCGGACTCTGGTGCTCGTCTTTCGACTCGACCACCGAATCATCATCAGCAGTTGTCGGTCTTTGTTCATGATCCGTGGGAGGCAGAGAGGGAGTGCTCTTTTTGGCGATCAACTCTACCGAGTGGCCACCAGGAGTCTTGCGCCTTTTAGCTTTAATCTTCTCCTTGTGCGGTGGTTCTCGGCTCTTCACTCGGTAGTACTGCTTAAGCACCTCTTCGTTCGAGCCAAGCGAACTGTTCGAACTGCTAGTAGCCAGTTTGGTCTTGGACAACGAACGGTGTCGCTTGACTTTGATCTTGGTTTGGCTCTTGGTCTTCACTTTCTTGACTTTGATCAGATCGGGCGACAGGGAGGATGACGACATGTCGGACTGATCTGGAGGATCCATCGAGGGGAGAGAGTTGAAAGTAGAGGTAGAGAGAAGAAAGCACTCACAACATATGCAACCAAACCAAATGTGACCAAATATAAATGGTCACTAAGTCCATTGTTGGACACAACATTGATGACAGAACAGGAGAACTGTTATTTCGATTATTCAAAATGATAACTCGTGACTCATAGTTGCCTGTGGCATTCAAATACGTGTGATACGCCAATTCGACATCTTCTTAAAAAGTTCTTAGTAAGCATGTAGGCAGTGGGCATTTTGAAGAAAGAACATGTAAGTAACTAGTGGCCGTAAAAAGAAGTTCGTCAAGAACAGTTTGGCTTATGTTTGTCAGTAGACTCCGATTGTCAAATTCGGGCGCTAGGTAAGCAAAACAAATGGGCACGTGTAAATTGTTGATTTTGGTGATGATTAGTGACTTGAATTAAATACAATTGTAAATGATTTTTGAATTGTCGAATAAATTGATTAGTTTGTTATTTACAAATTGCAAGGCAAATGCACTTACCACAATTTGGCTTTAGTTTGGTTGCTCCCACAACATGGCAAAGACGCACTTCTCGTCATTCTATGTTCTCTCGGTCATTCAACATTTGTGATTTGTTTTGTTTGTTATATTTAAATTGTGTAAATTATAAAATATATGTAAATTTTAAATGTCACAGTGCATGTGCCAAGTTAATTCATAGCCGTTCTGTCAATACTGATGGAATTGTTATTTTAATCAAGTGGCCAACGGTGCCTTTCAAAGTGGGCAATAGTTTTGATGACATTGAATACTTTGACGTGAACGTTCAAGAGGCAAAAGATTTGATTGCAAATGAGAACAAGCAAGCTCAGTGCAGGCTCGCGTTGACTAATTAATGCTTACAAGCACCAATGATATTTTGATAACCACCGAAGTGGCCACAAGCATGCCAATTTATGTGGCCCCACCGAAGAAGCAACAATTGTTGTTAACATTCAGTGCAGGCACGCGCTCCCCACCAAAGACGTACTTTGAATTCGGCTCGAAGTGGCGCCTCTGCTGCCATACTCAACAACAAGATCTACATTGCAGGCGGTGTGGAAATGTTTGGACTGAGTTCGGTCGAGTTGTACTCGTTCGAGTCAAACAGTTGGACCATAGTCTCGTTCATGTCAGTGTCACGAGTAGCGTTCTCGTTGGTGGCTTACAACAATCATCTGTACGCCATTGGTGGGCGCACCGATTTGACTGATTTCAGTGATTACAAAGTGTAAGTGTGCATTTGAATGTTATTGTTGTACTTCAAGTTAATGACAATGTTAACAAGTTAACATGTGACAAGTTAATGTGGCCAAGGTGACTGGCTCATTGTTTGTGCACCACATTGGCTGCAAGATTGAGTCTAGTTTGCCTGATCAAAGCCGACTATTAGTCACTATTTGGTATTTCAAAGTTACCGTTTGTTTAATGTAAAGTGTCAACATGGCCTGAGACAGACCACTGCTTGAGTGGGTTGGTGCTGTTCAACTGTGGTTGACTTTAATTTTTGAACCGACAGAAGAGTGTAAATGTCATTTGTTAGTCAGATACATTCAATACCCCAGAAGCACATCAGTACCATCTCGGTGGCATGTGAAAAGCAATCAAAACATTATCGATTGTTAAGTTGATCGACATATTAAGTCACTTGCAATTGCAATGTGAATAGAGTGCATTTAATGCCAACTGCAGTTTAACATGCCTATTTGATAATTCATTTGCTTTAATACTATATGCATTTCCATCACATTCTTGTTGGCAGAAGAGATCGACGCGCAATTATGTGGCTTTGCAGTGAATTGACTGAAATGAATGCGACAAATAGCATTATTGAATTTTATTTGAGATTGGCTCGAGTGGCAGAACGTTTCACATGTTTGCGGTCAGAGTGTTTCTTTCGCTTTGGGTCAATGGCCACGTTGACTTTCGTTGCTGACTGTTTGATGTCTGAGTTTGTCTGCTTGTTTGGATTGCACATCTTGGGATTGGGACCGGAGATTGAATCGTTGTGGTGCGGCGACCATTTGTTCTTGTCGGTCGAGGGTTTGCTCGTGTTGAAGAAGACAGTTCGCTTGTCCTTGCCTGTTACGTACATTGCCATCCTAGAGGTGCGTCGACTCTGCTTGCCATGGGTAGAATCTTTTTGTGCTTTTAACACTGCGGTCTTGTCAAAGATGCTGCTAAACCACAGAGAGCTGTTGGCATTGGCCCAAGCGCCAAATGTGAAGATGGTCACCACCAACCACGAGCACAGCCAGTACGACGACTTGACCAGAGTGGTCTTTTGTCCAAAATAGACCAAGCCTGCCGCCAAGATGAGCGATAATGCGATGAGGCTTGCGAGGTAAGCCATACTTGCCATTTGCCAGCACTTACTTCCTTCGTCAATCTCAGTGTATTCGTATTGAATTGATTTTCTAGTTGATTAAAAAATAAAATGAGATAGAATCGATTGCACTCCATGTTGAGTCATATAATAAAATAGACTTACTTCTTGAAGTAGTACTTGTAACAAAGGGCAACCATTGAGAGAAACACCAAGCCCAACAGAGTGGCACACACAATGTCGGAAAGGCAGCGATAGAGTGAGCCTTCCTGGTCCTGGTTCCAGAAGTACAGATTCGTGTACTCAAATGCCATGATGACACTTGCGTTGAACAGCATAAGCACACAAGCAATAATGCTCAATTCGGTGGTGCTCCAGGTGAGTGGCAACTGAGGAAAATGTCCCATTCGGTCTTGACTGTCATTCTTGAGGTGCACCTTGCCTCGGTAAATGTTCGTCCGGTGAGTAATGTACTCGTCGATGCGGTGTACTTCAAGAAGTCGTTCAGTGGCCAACTCGATGAGCACACACTCGTACAGAAAAATAAATCCATTTTTCATGTTGTGGTTAGCTTCGATTCCGGTGATTTGATTAATTGAAGTGGCAGAGCCAATGAGCAGGTGCATCTCGCCACAAATTCGATCGGGCAGTTTGGAGCAATCGAACCGAATGACCGTCCCAAATGATACATCACCAGGATGCACTCTCAGCTGGAAATCGATGTGCGCGTGCTTCATCTTGAAGTTCTTTGTCGGGCAGCCAACACGGAAGATGACTTCGTATTCGTACTTGGCGTTCGTCTCAGCGCACAGATGAAACATAACTTGCTCTTCTGGCTCATCGTTCGGTGGCTTGTAGTTGGGCAAGATTGGGCGCAGATATTGATATAGGAAAGGTAGCACCATCGTACCTAGAGCCAATGCAATCACCAATGCTGGCATAATGACGCCCAATGGTTTCGGCTCCCATCCAGATGAATATTGCAGTGAAGTAAGGCTGTTGTTGAGACCAGCAAAACATAGCGAACAGTGCCAAGTGCCAACCGTGAAGAGGACGAGTAAGACTTGACTGACTTGCTTTGAGCAGAACAACAAAGTAGAGAGTGACATTACTGAAAGCGAGGATAGCGAGTTCCGCATGGCATTGGGGAGATGCTGTTTATATAACAAACATGGCATATGAAGTATTCTTTCGAATTGCAGAAACTAACTCAAAAAAGAATTTTGTTAATTGACACATGCCGAGTCATCTCACCCGTCATCGAAACATTTTCCATCGAACTCGATCATAAATATGAGAGAGGCATTTGTCCTTACAATTATTACACAACGACATTTTCTTCGATTGATGACCACTTGCAATTGACTGGCAACTATAAATAAATGTGTAAATCAGTTTGCTTCTTTGTGGAAAACAGCTTAAAGCCTTGTTACACTAGTTGGCCTGTTTGTTAGTTGGTCAAAATGGAAGAGAATGAGACGTTTTCTGTTGCATCACTTTGTTTAGGGCAACAAGAAGGAAGCACTGGCACATAACTTGAGCAGGGTCACTTCTTCTAAGGTGTGTGTGTCAAATGGATTATACAACATTGTTACTAACTGTGCTTTTACAGATTGAATTGGAACAGAAAGATGTCGAACGGTGCTAATGTTAGCAGTGACAATTGATCGCAAAGCATACACTTCGCCCATCAAAATTGCACACTCACATGTCTTCTCCATAAAACATTCTAAAATAAAGCATTCACTTGCACCAAACAAAAATGTATTTCGATTAGTTAGGGTGTCAATTCGTTCGACAAATAGATTACATTTTAATAGGCAGATTGCACTGCAATAAACAAAAATTCGATGGCTAAACGATGCGAATTAAAAGCGAAGAGATATTGAGCCAACGATGGCGATTGCCTTCAGTCCTCGCGGTCATCGGGATGAATGTCTTCCGAGTGGCAAGTTGCGACTGCAAATGTCAAACTCTAACAAGCGCTTTCACACAATGACCAAAATTAATGAACCAAGCACAATCGAATTCGATTAATCATTTGGTCAAACTGACTTAGCGAACAATTTGCACCAAACAAGCAATACTGTGGAGACTGGCCTGGAGAAGTCATTGAGTTCGGTGAAGTTTGCCGAGTGTAATTACTTAATTAAGACTTTAAAGTTTACACTCGAAATGGAGAGCAATCGAACTGAAACAAACAAACTGTAATATCGTGTGCATCATTGCGTGATTTGGCTTTAACATGACGATTAATTTGTCAGTTTTGCTCAGCATTGTAAAACAGAGTACATCGCATTTAGGCAACAAACAAGCCACTTTTGTTCGCCAGAGTTGGAACAAAAAGTTCATTTAATTGAATTCATTTAGATGGATTTGCAAATTGCAATGTTTTGCATGTGGCAAGCAAGTCTTGACCACCTTATCTTCCTCTTTGACCTGCTCTTCCCACTCCGGGTATGTTGGCTCGGCACGAGGGACAAGTTTGGTTGCCGCGAATCCATCGCAGTAGGCATCGCAGATGGAAAGCATGGACACAAGAAGGCAGTCGGCGATTCTGCGAGAAGCGAGTCATCGGTCGGATGCAAATGGCGCACGGATTGTTGCGCTCCACCTCGGCTTCGGTTGCCTCGGCAAATTGATCGTTGTAGCCTTTGGGTCGGTGCTCTCGGCGGAAGTGCGAGTAGATGGTGTTGCGCGAACGATGCGGACCGAAGCCACAGCCAGGGTGACCACACCGAAACAGTCCATCCGAGTGGTGATGATACACGTGGCGGTGCAGTCGGTTGTGCGAGCGAAATTGCTTGGTGCAGTCGGCCATGAGACACTTCCACATTCGAGCGCGACCGTGAGCGCGACGAACGTGCTGACCGAGTGGCTCACTGTACAAATGATACATTATAATTAGTGTTGAACTAATGGACACTTAAAGCATTACTTACAAGTCATCAAACGACTTGCCACAGCCAGGCCAGAGACAGGTGAATCGTTTCACGCCGTGCTTGCTCCACATGTGGTCCATCAAATCGTTGCGTTCGATCACGGGCTGCTTGCATTCCTTCACGGGACAGTTCAGTACCATTGTGATAATTTGTTGCGACTTTTGACTCATAAAAGCGCCGGTACGAGCTTCGAAAGCCATCTTGAGGAAGAACAAACAAAACAGTGAGGCACACAGTGAATAGTACAGGACCTTGTCTGCTCGTGCCAAATGCGTTCACAAGCACACTATTAAATAGTGCCTTGAAGTTGACTGTTAATGTTCTAAATGAGGTACTCGATTGTCGAAAGTCAACAAATGATTCGACTTGACGTCATCATCGTCAAACTCGTCGAACTGGTGTCGAATGTAATAGAACTGATTAGAATCGATTGCATTAGTGTCGATTCAGTAAAGCAATTGCTTAATTGCGTCATTTACTTCTGCAATTTGCTTCATCATGTAACCAGAATAAAGCATGTGGCTAGTTTGCCCTTTTAAATTCCTCTTGCCATCATAATAGCTAGTGCAGCAACGGTGGTCGGACTATGGCCAGCCAAACATGTCCAAAGACTCGAAACGTTCAACCAAGTGCGCTATTTGTCCACAGTCGGATGCACAAAGTGCCCATGGGCACTGAAACGAGGAATATATTGCCCCATTGAAGGTTGGGCAATAACCTGGCCAATCACATTGGAGATAACCTGTAATAGAATTAAATTATGAACCAACCAGAAAAAGCTCATGCCTCATACCTTGAAGCACTTGGCAATGTTCGTTTTGGATGTCTTGGCCACTGAGCGCATATCTCCTTCAATGTCATCGGAACATTATTCTTGCGGTAGGCAAAATAGAGGCAAACCACCGACCGAGCAGTGTTCAGTACTATTCTGCCATTTCCGCAATCTCTTTAAATCCATTGTCACGACACATAATAATTCAACTGCAATTCCATGGAAGGACTAATTGAGCACAAGACTGCAGAGAGCGTTGTGAAACACAACTGGCCAAGTAGTCATTTTAGATAATGGTTTGCCATGCAAACTTTCTACTTTGTTCAATCCGACTGACTCCAATGTTCACTGCTCGGTAAGCCATTTGAGTCGGGAGCAAATTGTCCGTTGCCGTGTAGTGTTGTGTGTGCACAGGCACTGTACGAGTGTGTGTGAGTGACATGTCGGCAAGTTGCCACCAAGTGCATGCACTTAAATTGCCTTGTAATGCTTTTCACTTGAATACTTCGACCGAACCAAATCATTCAAATTTTCGCCTTCGTGCTTGCCTGTGATTATCTAATTTTGTGAAAATATTTAAATTATAATATCAATTTGGCGGTACAATAAAACAAATTTCACCGAATGCATTGGCCAAGAGGACCGTGTGGACACCACGGTGTGGTACAAGTGGTGAGCGGGTGCAAGTTCTCTCGGAATGGTTCGAGTGACTTTGAAGGTTTGTGACAAGCTCGGTTTGCATTGACGGCGCAATCATCATTGAGTGTAATCGTTAATGTCCGTAAGCGAGAATCACTGACTCAACTGGCTCACAAGTTGTAGGTGAGTCACAACATGCCAGCTCGAGAGAAGTTCCTTCGAAGTTCCTGTTCAGGGCAGTGGCCCGATCATTACGCCGGTTTGCACGAGTGCAAAGTTTGAATGAATATTTATTTGCCATGTGCCACTTGAAGTGTTGCGTTGTGTGGCAAATGGAAATTGACGGACAACGAGATGCAGTGCCAATTGAGTTTAATCTTGATCCCACTGACTCTGACACTCGGTTGCATCACGAAGGTTGGAATGCAAATCGAACCGAGGCGACGGCTAATTGTTCAATTTGTCAAAGTGGCAGCATCCAGTCATCAGTTGAGTGGCCTATCGATTGCATCAATCGACTATCGCTGTCCGCTATCTTTCACGTCGTGCACGATTACAATGCACGGTCTATCTTGAATCTTTCGCCTAGTCGAGTAGAGTTCTTGTTTGCTTTCTGCTTTCGATCATGGTTCATAACTTGTGAGTCACAAGTGGCTTGGTGCGGGGCCAAGTGATAGTTAGTGTGCATTTGGTGCGTCAAGTCAAGTTGCACAGTGGTGAGTGCTAAATGAGTGGTGTGTTGGTGTCGTACTCGGTCCAGCAATCACCATCAAGCAGATGATAAACACTTTCCCATTGTCAGTCTCGGGTGTCAAGTTCCAAATGCGATGGTAATGCATGTTTATGAAGTACAACGAGTTTATGTACATTGTTAAACTTTCTGGTCTACCGTCCAGCTCAATCCGAGCGGCTAAATAGGACAAGTCAAAATAAGTCTCATTATTGATGCAATGAAATGCACGAGTCGGCGAAGGGATACTGCCGATTGCAATTGTTGTGCACTCCAATGTTGATTAACACCGAAAGAGCACTTGCCTGGTCAAACGATGACACCTCTAGAGTTAACTTGGTTAATGAATTCGAGTGTCTATAATAATTATAATAACTACAACTGGTATCTAGTGGAGTGGACCGAGGAGTAAAGGTACCATTGGCTAGTTTTCGTTATGGGATCACTGAATAGAAACACGAATGCATTGATTTGCACTTGACAATTTATTAGAATTAAGCAATGTCGAGTGTTACTGACTACTGGAGAGGGAGGCAGAATGGGGCAGAGTGTCGCCGAGTGGAGTCAAGTGCCGCTATATGCCCAATGTACTTGGTTGCTTGGTGGTCTGGTCTATTTAGTCTGTCTGGTGGCTACAGGAAAACATCTCGATTCGTTTCGGATGTGATGACCGTGATCGGAATGAGGCAGTAAATAAAAGTGAGACCGTTTCCAAGTAGACACTAATGCGCCAAACTACTCAAATTAGTGACCAGTCTGACCAGGTGAAATTGAACACGATTCCAATCATTTGAACATGCATGTGCAGGCAGTGCGACTCAGCATGTGCATGAGTAACTAAACTGAACTTGCGCCACTCGAGTGCAACCAACCGATTGCCTTTTACACGGCTATCAAAGCACCTCGTGTAACGAACAACAAATAAAAAATTCAAATAATTCAACTAATTGAACGAACATGAAAATGTAATGCAAGTGAGAGTCGAATCTAAAATCAGAAATCTAAACACGAAGTGATGTAATTACCATTTAAGTTAGGTATTATAATCATGAGATGAGTCGAGTTAGCCAATCGGAATTTAATTAAACAAGAACTAACAGTTCAAGTTCAATTTGTAGGACACAGCAACTGTGACAAAGATAATCATTACCAATTAAGCTGACAAACAAATCAACGATGCTCGACACGGCCAACCGAGTGCATAACGCATTGAACCAGCACAAGCAAAGGAAAGCGCCAAAATATACACGATCAACTGCGCCTAATTAAACACAAATGAGTGCAAACCTAATTGGCGTATTGCATTGATCGATAGAGCGCACTCCAATTACAATGTAGTTGCTTTCAACAAATTTATCATTCATCCGTGCAGTGTTTCGGTGAGCGATGTGTACCGTCCCAATAGACTTGGCCGAATCAATAAATGTGCAAATTTGTGTTTAAATTGTTCAAATTTCAAAAGACGGACTACTTATAAGGCGCTGAATAAGCTACCGATCACTTGATGGCCAAAACGGAAAGTGAAAGAAAACTAAATTAACTGCTGGGCCAACGGCCAACACTTTCACGTCTTCGTTGTCGAAGACTTTGAAAATATGGTAAGGTAGGCACGAGAAAAGATCGATTACAAATCAACTTCTAAGATAGTTCACTCGAATGATTTTCAGATTGGATACAGCTTCGCCACCAGACCCGGCCAAAGTTGTATGAAAGTTGATATAATATCAATGAGAAACACATCGACAATACTGCAAGAGGGCAAATCGCACAAATTTAGTTTGACTGCATATGGTTCGATTGGCGTTGAAAGATAACTGAACAGAGCCCACCTGGTGCACCACATGTTGGGCCAGTCCACTTCAATGTAAATTGTCGCAAGCACAGCAAAGCCACAACACAACAAATCGATTTCGTTAGTCTCGTTATCTGTCGGTTGGTTATTTAATTTTACATTTTGCAACTATGTTTCTCTTTATCCTGGCACATGTTACCGTAAATCATAATTGAAGCCTTCAGAGGACTGTCTTAAATCTCACTTCACGATTAAATTAAATTGCCGATAAACAAACAAGCAATCAAATTATGAGCACAATTGACTTTTATTCTTAAATGCAACATTGTACGGGACCATAATGGCAGTGTGAAAGGTAAGACAGAGAATAGCCCAATCCCTGTTGAGTAGAACGTTAATTAGTGAACAATCAATTAGCAATAATTAATTTATATAAATAATAAGGTATCGACTGCCAATCTGCAAGAATGAGCACGAGTGCTCTCAACACAATATTTACATTGCACCAGGGCAGAGTGCACTAGATCGGTCTGACTCGCACTTGACTTGTACCGAGCCGAGTGGAAACATTCAATTCAATTCAAAGTGAATAGTGCCCAATAATTTATTGGCAATAAAGACCTTCTGAGACTTACCAGATTGCCTTGAATGCACAATAATGCAGTAGGACATGTGATGGTCTTTGGCGCCTCTTGTCGGCATTACGGTAAAACGTCGGCAACTAGGCTCATCAAGTGTGGAAATTAGTGGAGATTCAAATTTAATACAGTCAATTAACTCGATATCGATGCAATTGCCAGTTGAGGTGTCCGTGTAGTGGGTAAACAGGTCTTGTTATGAATACTATGAATAAACATCACCAAAGAAAACGGTCTTTCCCAATGCATGGTCCGATCGACATTAATTGGCAACTAACGAGATTATTGGCAAACCTTAATGGCAAACGAACCAATTCGATGGCAGTGAAAGAACAGGGTGATAACAATGAACAGTGTGCTCCCAACTGACTAGTAATGATACATTTTTGTAATTGAAACTATTGCCATTTACATCAAACCAAACTCGGAACGAGCTCATTTTCCCAATAAATTGGTTCGTTGACGAAAGCTAAGGCAGAGGAGAGCTACAATTGGGACAGTCAACCGAGTTGGTATTATAATTATCATATGATAGAACACGCATTGCAGTCTCGGTTTGGCTCATTTAACTCATTGGTTGATTGCGCGGTGGTCCGGAATCGCCAATGAACAAACAGGTCAGCTGCAGAATCAGGGTCAACTGGCAATTGTACCACTGGCCCATTGTGCACTCACATTAATCATCGAAATGGCAATAGATGCAAAGCGTGCAATGACTGATCCCGTTCAGTGAAATGAGGCGGTCAACCATGACACAATGATAGGCTAACTCAACTCAACCAATCGACTCATCACACTGGCCATATGTTGGAGGATATATTCTTATGGTTGTTCTATCTCTCATTGATGCTGACTCGGACTGCCTGGGAATGGTGACTGCGAGTTCATCTGACTATTGCTGATTGGGTCACTTGAATTGGCATCGTTGAGGTATTTTCTGGAGTGAAGTGGTTGTTCACTCTAGTTAGTGCTAGTTTGTCTTACTTAATGTTTGCCTTGCCACCAATTTTGGCCTAGTGATATGTCCAATTAGCAGAAACAATCGATCTGCAAATATTAGAAAGAGATGATCTAACAGGCAGTGACTGCACTCGCACAGTATAAATTATTAATACTTGAAGTCAACCTTTCAGGCGTAATAGATTTGCCATCGGTGGCCCAAATAAGCGTCCGCCTAATTAGAAACATTCGGTGTGCGAGATCGCACAGTCCATGGACTGCAGTCAGATGTGATCATCGACGGAAACGAGCAAATGTTTGCCAGTCTTTTCATAATGCACTAATTACATAGAGCATTGGGTTTGTGCACATGCATTAATTAGTTAACTAATTAGTGGCTGGTGTTGGGACTGCTTTTCACATAATCAACAATTAATTAATTACCAGATTAACCTATTAATTAATGTGGTGGTCGTCTATTAGCCACATTGGTAGAAGCGTTCGCCACTGGGAGAATGGCCAGTTAGAGGCGCTGACAGCAAACACTCGGCGAATTGAGACAATTTCAATGAAAACGAGAACGATCCAATTCGAGTGTCTCACCGGCACTGTCATTAACTGTAATTCTATTAATTCAGGCACTTTGTTTCGCGGCTGTCAACTTGTGACAAGCCCAACTTGTCACCTTCTCAAGGTATCAATATGATGCTATAAAATTTATTATTATACAAACAAAGTGTTCATTTACAAAGTTAACATTCCTTGAACTAATGTTTTTTCTTGTTTCACAGTTAATGCCTGTTGGCCTCACCGATTTCCATAGAATCCACTCGATCGATTGCGACAAACCAAACAGCAAACTCGGACATCACTATTTGCGCCGTTGAAATGCCTTACAAGTTGTGGATTAAAGAGCCGCATTATGATGATGATCGTTGGCAATGTTTTGATGCTGCCTATCGGAACTGAGTCTTCTCGCCCCAGAGAGTGGAACAGTATCGTTCGATTTCATTCGTATTTCAATTCTTCGAAGGCATGTGAAAATGCATCACCCGAACATGTCGGGTCACATTTCAACGATCGCCATGGCTGCAGCAGTGGTGAGCAATTTCGTGTTTCAGTGCTATGCTTTCCAAAGCTTCGTATCGACCATGTCAGAATTATCATAATAATAATAAAATCATCCATGCTTAGAAAAGAAGAAAGTTTACTTTAATTTGAGCTGTCACTTACTTTTCTGCAGAACCGTGGTTACATTGGATCAAACGTTGTCGGTTTTGGTCGTAGCCATTGTACAAACCTTATTGGTTCATTATTCAGATAAGACCGTAGAATAGAGCAAAATTGCATCTGAAAATTGAACAAAATAGATTTTCGCTTTGATCACTTGTTGATTTGTTATTTGTTGAATGCTTTGTTTGTCCATTTTGTCACAATAAATTCTCAACGAGATATAGCTGTCCTCAAATATTGCAATATATTTCTCCTAGACGACAAATAGATGTAGGGTGATGAAATTCTGTGGCCACAGTGGCAATGACAATGTGAGAGACAGACCAGATACAAGACAGGTAACTGATAAATGAAATAAAATACCAATAAGGGAAAAGGCCAAATGATCAGTAGCGTAAATTGTACAGTTGAATCAGTGATTATAAGGACAAAGAAGAATATAAAGAGACAAAAGTGTAATTACTATTAGTCATTAGTCTACAAAGAAAAAACAATGTAATTAGAAAACAAAGTACATTTAAGTATTATGTAAATACTATTTACCTTAATGGACGAATAGACGACGAACAACTTAAACCTTCTTCTTGTCTTACGACGATTAATGCAATTGCCAATTGACTTCAATAAGTGTTCCGTTAATAAGAAAATAGTTTGGTTTCATCTTTTGATTTTGAAGTCTTTATTTGAATATGCATCGGAATGGTTTAACGATATAGCACACAGACCAATCACCGATTCACACATGGAATGATGTAAATGTCTCTCACATACGAGAACTTAGTCTAAAAAGAAGAACAACAATCGAAATGACGAAATAAACCAAACACAAACCAATTTTGAACGAAAGGATTTATTATTGATGCACAATCGTTACGATTTTTAGTTATACGGTGATTATGGGATTATTTTTTACACAAATGAATAAAACAATATATAATACACGATATTTGATGATTTCTAGACTAAATTCACAAATGGAGAACTAAAAGAATTATTAACAGATGATATATAACAAAGACGAAAAACAAACAAATAATGTGACAAATAACATAAGACAATTTCTTAGGAAATTACGAATAAGGTCTTGATTTTCGTAATTAACGGCTAGCGACATTTGACCTGTTCGGTCAGGGCTTTTATAGAATTTTCAACATTGATCGGATTATATTAGAGAAGGTAGAGACAGAAATAGAGATAGGAAAAAGAGAGAAGAGAAGAGATGGTTCACCTCAATTAGAATAGGGCGAAACAGTCATCTTTAAAATAACAATTAACCCATTTGATTTTATGAGTGTTCAAAGGGTTTAGTTCATCTTACAGACAAACTAAATGTGATATTCGTGTAAATTGTAAAGGGTGGACTGACAGTTTGATAGAGTAGATGACTAGATTTGATGGATCGTCTCATTCTTTCAGATAATTGCGAGACTGTGATTGTAATTTGCCTGAAGATGTAATCGTTTATAAATGTAAATTTTGCTCGTTAAATTGATCTCTCTCCAATTTTGCCACTTTGTAATTACCCAGATGTTTCTCATTGCACAACCACTCCACACGACACACCAACGCAGTGCAATAACAAGGTGCTTTGAAAGGACACGATCTCGCCCGAGATGAAAATACATTACTCCACTAAATCATTAACCCTTTTCGCATCTAGTTATTTCCGTATGAGGGCAGTTTTACTGATCATATCATGAACTCACTGAGTCATCACCCAACCTCAATTGCAATGACCTTTTATGGACGAAAGACAATTTTAAATTTACTTTGTTATCTTTTTGGATTTTGTTTTCAATCATTTTGATTTAACATAAGCTGATCGCAGCTACATCCCATTCCTCAACGAGAAACCATATATGGTTTCGGCAAAAACAATAACTTCCTGTAATCTATCAATTGTTATCAATTTCGCTCACCACACACAATGAATTTGATCACCCTACACTCAGTATTGTTCAATTCGAGCATCGACATTGACCTAGTTGCAAGCCTACTCTTTGATTTCATTTATTCGATCTCTCATCATGTTTTTGAAAATCTTTTTATTAATTATATTTTTTTATTTTACTTTTACCACAACGAGTTAATGGTAAGTCGCGCCTAATTATTATTAATATTACTAATTTATATTCATCCTTACAAGGCAATCGTTTTGACCAGCGATATAATTATATTGCTGACTTATTTCGAAGGCGCCCACCTCCGCAACGCGAAATTCACCACGAAATTTCTGCTTATCACAATGATTTAATTATTGCGAACATTCCTGCAGAAGATGGCAAATGGAAAGACTATTCAAAATTGAAAGACCATTATGCCCTGAAATTTAACATCCAGTACCGAGAACACACGACTCCAGTGACCCCTCTAGTCACTGCCAAACCAGTATTCTCTACTACTACCATCAGTAGTACTAGTACACCGCATGCGTCATCCACCTTGAAGTTGATCACTTCTACATTCAAACCTGTATCTAGTGTCAGCTCAACTACAACTACACGCAAACCGACACTCACCACCAAGGCGAAGACTACCACTATCAAGCAGGCAATCATCACACAAGCGGCCACCACTGCAACCCGTTCATCGATCGTCACCATGTCGACCACAACAACAACAAAACCTGTTCGTTCCACACAGTCGCCGGCGATCGCCTCTACTCCAACTCTAACACACACACCATTGTTGGTTCACACCACTCCAACAACCACTACGGCTGGACTCCACGCAATCACACAGACACCAATGGAATTCACCACTGCGCATTCTCATACAGAGGATAGTTTGTTGATAAATAAACAGTCAGCTGTCACTGATGATGAACGCTCACATGTTGGCAGAGAAGATTTCTCATGTCCGATTTGGTCTTATATAACAACGTGCGGATTTGGATTTTCTACGGTGGTTTTATTAATTTATATTGGCATTGATTGGTATTGCATGCTAAAGAAGGCTCACCGACGCAAGCGAGAAGGAGAACCCATCGCTTTAGTTGACTTGCCCGCCACCATTGACTTTGATGATGAATTCGAAGAAAGGATGGAGGAGAGAAGGAAACTTAATGAACACTATGACCAACGATGGCCAATGTGCCGAGACGTTCCTTCAGCCCACCTAAACGCCTCAAGTCAATTGCAAACTTTTGCCCGAAAATAACATTTTTATTGTATTTTAATTATTTAATTTTTATTTTATTTTATTTTATAAAAGCGAATTATTTTAATTAATGAGTTAATAAATGACATTTGACAATTAATGATGATATTTATAATTAAATGAAACTAAATAAATAATATTAATGATAATATTAAGAATAATAATAGATTTATATAAATAAATAATATTCAAAATCATAATAATAATATAATAATAATACCTATTATATCAAAAATGAATTAGAACAATAATAAATTAATGAATAAAATTAAATGACCGAAATGATATTAATGAAATTAATACTTATTAAATAAAATGATATAATATTTACAGTAATGACATGAATGAATTATATATTTTAATTTAGAATATTCAATGGGACATTTTGTTCAGGTCTAGCTCTTCGACCGAATGTATTTGTCCAAATATCAACAGTGCGTCTCACATTCCTCGATTGCCAGACCATTTTAGCAATGCAGCAAATCATGATAAGAACGATTATAGAGGAAGTGCCCGTTATGAGAGCAAAAGTGTTAGGGTGAGTAGCAATCATTTTCCACGTGACCTTTTCATTCAATTCACTTTCATCCACTATGATTTTGCTGAGATCTCTGATATGCTTCTCGAAATCATTCTTAGGCAAGAATGTTCGAGAATTGATTAACTTTCCCAGATCAGAGTCGATGCGCATTCGCGTTTCGAACACGTTTGTTTGTACTGGGTAATGGACATAATCAATTTTAAAGGAATTAAATCGGGGAAAGATGTAAATCGAGTTGTTGCACAACGTAGGATTGTGCCCACTAACAGACAATACATGTCCCACACAATACACATAGGTGTTTTGATGATCGTGTCTAATCTGTACATAATTCTGACCTTGCTCTCCGGGCTCACGACAATCTTCTAACCTCCACTCCTTAGTACGATTTCGGTGACTAACACATAGTCCACTGTCTTCATACAAATACACGGCCCCATGTTCGGATCGGGGTTCGGACAACAAGTCATTTGTACAGTTATTTTGTGTGTCTAGGACAATATATTTGTTTCCTCGATATCGCATCGAACACACCTGATTTTTGGTGTTATTAAATTTTAGAACAAACGTGTCAGCTTTCAAAATCTTTAGTTTATCCGATACAATCGGAATTCCGAAATGCATCACCATTGTTTCGGGCGGAATAAACAAACATTTTGGGTAGAAGTCCCAAATATTCGGCGGCGTCTGCGTGATCAACGGATTGTCTGGCCACAACAGTTGGTATTCGTCACTGTGGAACACTGGTGGGGTCTGGTTAAATCCTAGAAGTAACTTGGACAACCTAACCTCGGCCACCCTCATTTGATCGAGTATAATTGCGTAAGCTTTTTGCTCACGATCAATTTGGGAAACTCTAGTTTCCAAGTCACGGAGTTCATGCCAATTTTGTCGATAATCTTTCAACAACTTTTTCTGGAATATTTCGGTTTGATTTTCATGAGACCGAATCACACTCAATTTATAATTCAATTGTTTTTGTACTGTTGTTAAATCGTCAGATTCGACTTTGGCAGACCATTGATGGTTCAAGTTAATGAAACCATATGACAGTATTCCTCCAATAACACCCGCGACCAAAGGAAGAAACCGTTTCCTACGGATTTCTGGATTGAAATGGGCGATTTGTCGGCCTATGGCCTCAATTTCGTGTGTGGTCACGCAACTATCACGGACCATGTCCAAGATGATCCTTTCAAAACCCTCAGTACACGTCTGATATAATGTAGTTTCATTTTTGCGGATCAACTCGTTATCCTTTAGCAAATGTTTTAGGGTTTCGCATGGATTAGTCAGGAACGCCCCATGACTTGACATATTGTATCCCAACGTTGGGACCAAGGGAGTGTCTAACCAGAGAATTGGGTCTACAGTTTCAAGGGGAGTTTGGGCTGAGACCAGTCCAAAAACGCAGAAAAGCGTCACTGCTCCAATCAATACACTAGACGTTATTGATGGACGTGTACGACTTCCTCTTCTCTCCTGATTGACTTTGACCAGCTCACCCCGTGAGTTCTCCAGGGCATTGTCTCGGGACTCGTCCACAGTCTCATGACTGTATACGTCACCCTCGTCCACACCAGATAGCAAATAGTCAGGTGTATAGTTTGTCCAAGGATTCACTTTGTTATTATAATCATCAATTGCCCCACGGACAATTTGAATCCAAGTTTCACATCTATCCGCCAATCGTCGGGTTTTCAAATTCTCTATCACCATATTCGCAATCTCATCAATTTCAGCATTCATTAGATTACCATTGATGGCCATCGAACTATTGTCGATGCCCAACTTGGCCAAATACGATTGGAAATTTATATTGTGCGCTGCGGGATGGTTTTCAGTGATCACCAGCGACGTTCGCTGTTCCGACAAGATAGGTTTCAACAGAGTTATTAGGTCTGCTTCGTTGTCGGACATGGTGAGCATCCCCCACACATACTTAGTCAAGTTATCAATTGCCAGGTAAAGATACTCTTTACCCAAACCCTCTCCTCGCTTCATGCATCGTGACACAATTGTGATCACTTCCAGAGGCTGGGATGCCAAGCTGTTCAATTGGGAGGATTCTGGTGCAGGACAGGCATTTTTAGGTAGATCAATGATAGTTATATTGGGTGGTACCATTTTACTGGTTCCCGGTTCATTCAGATTTTCGGAATTCGAAATAATATCGTAGGACTGATGGCTTGAATCCAATTGCAAAAGCTGCAATTTATGGTCAAGACCCAGAAGGAACCCTTCAAACACGTCCAAACCAAGAATGACTTGGCTACAATGTTCCGACACATAAAATATTGTGAGTCGTTCCAGTCGACCTACTTTCATAGGAACCTCAATATATTGGGTAGCTGGAAAATAACCCATTGGAGTTTTTACCAATTCAGTATTCATGGTTTCAATTTTGCAATCAAGTTGCAATGCCAATTCCACAGGAATGAGATTTAGATTAGCACCAGTATCAACCAATCCAGTCAAAAGGAAGGATAAGATCGAGATACTAGCTTCTACTACTCTTCGGGGACCACTGCTAAGGAGCAATGCGGTCATCACCTGTCTGACTGGGAACACTTGATCAAATGTTCGACCAAAACAGCTGGTCTTCGAGCTGGAGCTCGATCCCGATTCTGAGTGATTGTCTATAGCCAAATTAACATAATTGGTTGGTTTGCCGGTGTTGGGTGTGGGACATAGATTTCGATTATGACGACCACCGCAAGTGAAGCACTTGTAAGGGTGGCTACACTTCTCAGTGGTGTGTCCCGGCTCGACACATATGAGGCAGAGCATCATCTTTATTGCCAATTGGTACCGGACTGGTTTAGGAGTTCTAAAGCAGAACAATTCAGTGTGGGTAGACTGGCCACACTTGGCGCAATGTATGGAATTAGTGGAGTTACCCCCATTATTGCCCTTTGGCTTGGATCCACCTCCAGAACGTGGATTTTGGTTGGCGGCAAACACCCGTTTACCACCCCGTCGATTATGATTGAATTTATGTTTTCCACTCTGAACAACCTCCTTAGCCTTTTCCACTCGCACCTCTTTTCCAATGAGGAGAATGTTGTTTCTCGACTGCTTAAGTTCATCTTCCATGAACTTTAACAGATCAACTAACTTCAATTTTCCGGGCTCAGATACCTTCAGGAAATCACGCGTAATATATTTTTGGAATAGAGTGTAGAACGCACGACTTATGTCATGCTCGAAAGCTCGACCCAAGGGGAAGTTCTTAAATAGATTATTGACGGCACGAATTTGGCCAAGGATAAATTCAAAGTGAACTAAATCCGAGGCACTATTTAGAGGCCGAATATCATTGACCACATCACGAATGTGCAGTTGGATCCTGCTAGGATCCCTGTATTCATCCAACAGTACCTTGATCGCCTCAGCAAAGTCGACCGCGTCATACCTCCTGACTCGCGTCAATGGAATCCCGGTCAATTTCTCCTTCAGTATCTGAAGTTTGACCTCATCCTCTACATCGGTACAACCCACTAATGAGTCATACAGTTGATAAAAAGTAGGGAATTCTAGGATATCTCCCGAGAAAGTCGGGATATACCTAGTTCGGTTCTTATTGAAAGGTTTCCTTTTCAAAGGACCAGAGGAACCACTGGTGGAAGGATTACTGGAGGTAACAGTGCCAGTAGTATTAACCGGAGTACCAGTGTTACCAGGGCATACTACTGTCGCGTTAAAAACTGATGTTTGTGCGGGTTTTGATGGACTGCCCGAAGAACCAGCATTTACAGGCGATTGAGCCGGAGCCGAAGCAGTAACAGGAGTTACGTTAGTTATTGTTACTACGTTGGGTGGAATTATGGGTGCCGGGGTTTTAGACAAAGTGTCTTTTATGACCTGTTCCTCACCACTGTCATAGGTGTGAACGAGCCAATTCCAATGTCTCAAAAAAACATCAAAACCCTCGTTCACATAACCCTGGAAAACATGGCCATAGGCGTTACTATATGCGGCTGTTAGCACATGAAAATGCTCATACTCTGCCTTCAACTCGCCGTACACGGTCAAACGCTTTTTGACCTCGATTTTACCCAAGGCTCCATCCTTAAGGGTTTTGGTGTACAGACCCATAAACTTTACATAAAAATCCTTCCAATAGGCAGTAATTAGATCAAAATCCGCCCCATCATTATCACCCTTTATCTGCACTGTGGTAGCCATGATGGTGCAGTATGGCAACGATCAATTAGAGAATTAAAATCAACAATGATATAGAGAGCAACAATCAACGGCAAAATTCACTATGTTGTGATGTGAATGTAAAGGGAATGCAACACTATGAAATAGAAGTGCTGCAAATGAGAAATGATATGCAAATGCGATAAACGCAATGCAAAAATGCAAGTTAATGCAAGGCTATGATAATTATATTAAATGATGATAGGGACTTATTTATGCAATTATATAATAATATAATGTATATGAAATTAAATAAATTCAATAGAAATAAATAGAAATAATATGGAAAAATGAAAATAGCATAATAAATCCGATCAATGAATGAAAAATTCTATATACCTGGTATATGATACCACCATCCCTCCACTCAAGGCTGGTTTTCGGGGGTTTTTCGAGCGTATTGCTCTGGTGGGGTGAGTTCGACGGGGACGTCTGGCGCTAGTTGTCCATCTCGACGATAAACACGGGTCGTGGTTTTTGGTGACGTCGCGACTTTTTCGCATAGAAACCACTTATGCAGATAGTATCGTCCAACGAGCGTTGTGATGGCACGATGGTGTCCTCCCAGGATTGGTTAGCTGGACACGAAGCTAGTCACGTCTGACTAAAGCTTGTTGCACTGAGTGAAGAAGTGCAGGAATCGATGTGTGTGTGAAAATTGACGACACAACAACGACGATGTACTTGAACGTGAACGCGATCACGGTGAATAGAAGTACTAAGAAGAAGAGATGAAAATCGCACTTATGATGAAAACACAAAGGCGAACAACGAAACCCAATTGGCTAGGGGCTCGTGATTGAAGAAAATGTATCGTAAAACGGAAAAGAACGTACACGTACGACGGTCTACGGTGACGGTTAACGCAACGTACAGATCGAAACGGAAAAATTGCACACTCGTGAAGGTCTGTTCAAAGCTATGACCAAAGACGATATGAACGCACACAAAGTGAAGCGAACGAATGATGTGCAATGTACGAACATCAAAACAAGTTATATTGGCAGACAGAAGGCACACTCACAGTTTCAAGTTTGGAGTGAAGCAGAGGAAGGCAACGTAAGACACTTACGTTCGTCTTGTCTCTCACATACGAGAACTTAGTCTAAAAAGAAGAACAACAATCGAAATGACGAAATAAACCAAACACAAACCAATTTTGAACGAAAGGATTTATTATTGATGCACAATCGTTACGATTTTTAGTTATACGGTGATTATGGGATTATTTTTACACAAATGAATAAAACAATATATAATACACGATATTTGATGATTTCTAGACTAAATTCACAAATGGAGAACTAAAAGAATTATTAACAGATGATATATAACAAAGACGAAAAACAAACAAATAATGTGACAAATAACATAAGACAATTTCTTAGGAAATTACGAATAAGGTCTTGATTTTCGTAATTAACGGCTAGCGACATTTGACCTGTTCGGTCAGGGCTTTTATAGAATTTTCAACATTGATCGGATTATATTAGAGAAGGTAGAGACAGAAATAGAGATAGGAAAAAGAGAGAAGAGAAGAGATTGTTCAACTCAATTAGAATAGGGCGAAACAGTCATCTTTAAAATAACAATTAACCCCATTTGGTTTTATGAGTGTTCAAAGGGTTTAGTTCATCTTACAGACAAACTAAATGTGATATTCGTGTAAATTGTAAAGGGTGGACTGACAGTTTGATAGAGTAGATGACTAGATTTGATGGATCGTCTCATTCTTTCAGATAATTGCGAGACTGTGATTGTAATTTGCCTGAAAGATGTAATCGTTTATAAATGTAAATTTTGCTCGTTAAATTAATCTCTCTCTAATTTTGCCATTCAGTAATTACTCAGATGTTTCTTATTGCACAACCACTCCACACAACACCAACGCAATGCAATAACAAAGTGCTTTGAAAGGACACGATCTCGCCCGAGATGAAAATACATTACTCAACTAAATCATTAACCCTTTTCGCAACTAGTTATTTCCGTATGAAGGCAGATTTTACTGATTATATCATGAACTCACTGAGTCATCACTCAACCTCAATTGCAATGACCTTTTATGGACGAAAGACAATTATAAATTTACTTGGTTATTTTTTTTTAGATTTTGTTTTCAATAATTTTGATTTAACATAAGCTGATCACAGCTACATAAACATGTGTAAACAGTTTACTAACCACACAATGCAAGTCTGTTTTTCGTGCAACACGTGTTCATTGGCGGTTGGCTGAACTTGGTGCATGTGATGCTTTTGCCTCTAATAGACCATCAATCAACTCTCCGCATTATTGTCCTATATGTTTCTTATATGGAAAATGAAGTTCAAAGTGGCTGTTCATCACCATTTGATTGTGAGCCTCTGTTGAGCCTTTGCGGCTGTGACTCCGCTTTGATTTCGTATGTTTCTTAATAATATCTCCTTCCCAGTTTTCTTTTTAACCAAAATTACATTTTTAGTGAATCGAGCCTGTTTACTTAATTTGTTTTTGGACTTGTCAATCAAGTGACAATCTTTTTGCTATTCTGTCGTTAACAGATGGATCATGTCCGATTAGATGGTCCAGTGGTGGTTCAGACAGTGATAAGTTATCTGTTCAAAAGCAACAAAAATGGAGCCACTTTTATTGAGACTTTCAAACTTGCAGTACTTACACAAGAGGTATGTTGGATAATGTGTATTTTAACAACTATATAATTTTAATTATTTTTATTTTGTGGCTTTCTATTAAAGACCCAAGACCATCACCTCACTTGGCCTGAATATTCTTCAAAAACCGCAGTTGGCTTTGTTGTGGACTATCTCGATTTAAGCTGAACGCGTTTACACCAACAACAATTAATGTGCTAACTTGCCACATTTGCCAAGTGTGTCGACTCTCAATATTGAAATTAATTCCAGTGCTTTTTTATCGGACCAATCAGGTACAATAATAAACATTGTAGTGTAATTATAGCGATCGCCTTTTGAATGGCGTAACCTTTCGATTCATTTGCTCTATTACCAGCTATGTTTGTTGTTTGTCTCCATTTTGCTTGATTTATCTTTGTCAATAGAGTAAATACTTGAGCAAGGTTCAAAACAGTTCAATTGGATTGGCAAAATCATTTGGCCCAAATGAGCAGAATTGGTCGAGTGCATTGCTTTGTTTTTAATTAAGCCTTCCAAATCGCATTTTACCATGAACAGTTACTCAGTACTTGTTAGTAATCTAATATAACATTTAGGGCATTTCTATGATAAAGCTGCTTAGCTGTGCTGACGTATCTTACCGAGATGTAATTGACAGTGTGTAAATATTGACAAAGGAAGAGATATTTATATCGTTCTATTTGTCAATGCAAATAAACTAAACAATTACTTGAATGAATTAATGATTTACACTGCAGACATGTCGCATTTCCTTGAGCATTGCCATTTACATTACTCCTATTAGTTGGCATGCTTCTTATTTTATAGACTGCAAATGTGCGATATTTGTGCTCTAAATTTGGGCACTTTTATTTATTAATTGCCTCGTTATTGTCTTCGTTGCACTCATTATGACAGAGTTGGCGATTCTTTGGCTAAACGAACTATGTTCAGCGCCCACAGAACAAACCGAATTTAAGTTTATAACCTGTTCAGGTCTAATTTGTTCGTGCAATTCGTCTACGGACTTGTGGTATGAATTCATTAAGGTGATCACTGCTGCATTAATTAAACAGTCTATTGTTTCGTGGCATCATCTCAAGTGACTCAATTTGGCTAATTTGACCTTACTGTCGCTGTGGTTCGCCTCCCATGGAACCCAGAGGCCCTCCCTACACTGGTAACAATCGCCGGAACTTATCAGCTTGAATCAATTCGTTTCAATTGCACCATCTCACCAAAGTATATTTCGCCATTCTGTTTACTTTGCCAATCTGATTAGCTCGATTGCATCATAATACAATGGTCTGTCTCATGGCAGGTCTACGATGACATTAGTCACTTGGCAATGTGGCAATGTTTCTTTTACTAGTTTAGTTCACTTATCTGTTCGATCGTGCCTAACTTCTCCATTCAGGGCAACGCTTACGGATGGATGAGTCGTCTGTGGAATGTGTTTTGCAGTACTGTTTGCCCACATGGAGGTGATTGGTGTCCATTGCTGGTCAATTGGGTGATTCTGTTCGGTTTACTTGAGACCGACTAGAGTGCATTCACTAGAGCACCTCCACTCGGCCATTTCTCTGCCAAATGAAACGACAAACCGCAATACTCGCATTTATCCACTTTTCTTAATAATTAGACATCCAATACAGCATGATACTTATGAAAAGTCTTATTTCGCATGTCGAACTACTTGCTTCCATCGAGTGGCCCAGTGTGAATTGACCTGGTCTGAAGAGCACAAACAGCCAAACATCATTTATTTATTAATCGATTTAGTGAATGTCATACCAATTGATTTGCGTTGTGGGCCACTGACGCGTTTGCCAATTGAAGACAAATAGTTGGCCATGATTGAAACATTCAATGAAAAGTGAAGTCCCACACTGTGCCTGTAAAGAGTACTATAGTACTGATGTATCATAGTATGATATATCATAACTCACATGCTTTGCATTTGTTCGCTCGTGCTTGATCAATCTGGCAGTGTGTGTTCTACTGCTCGAGGGAGCATCATTTATAAATCAAATCGAAATGTGCGCAAACGCCATTTGCACCGCAGTGAACCTAAATTGGAACCTAGCACGAGATGCTACCGCTAAATGGTCGCTAACCAGACCGACACTTACACTCACTGGCAATGCTCATCACCATTTGCTACTGTGTTCACTTGCTGGTTTGAGTGAATTAAGTATTTGGTTGTGGCCAGTGGATGGTCATTGAGTGGTCTTCTTGCGGTTCTATAGATAAATATAGATGTAGAATGAAGGTCAATCACACTACCAACATAGGAGTGCATCAGGTCGCACACATTGAGTGGCGCCGACCGACCTAGACACTAAATGAAACTAATCAACCGAGTGGTGAGCATTGAGTTATGCCAGGCCAGATATATTCATTAATACGTATTATGTTTTATTCATGCCAAATTAATAACTGCCTTTTTATTTGCATTTGTCTAGTGCTAACAATTGGTCAATAGTTACAGCTGCCCGTGAAGACTTCCCCAACTAAATGATGCTATTGACACTCGTGATGACATTCAATTCACTTGTCGGCCCAACTGAACGAACAATCGGAACAATTGATCCTCTAATGAGAGAATGTGCTGCTCTTCAATGGACGGCTCACTGCCAATCGATATCACTTGACTAGATCGCACCGAACTAAAGAAGCAACCAAAGACACGGCAGGTGGAAATGCAGGGCCTTGTGCTATTTGCACCTGTAAATAAAGTGCGACCATTCATTAAGAAAATTTTCTGTTCTGATCAGTCGACTGACGGACAGTGTCATTGGTTTGTTTTGATTTTTTCATTTATCTTTACAGTCCAATTTAGTTCAATATTTCTTCAACAAAATCCCAATCCACTTTACCACTCCCAATAGATGGTGACATCGATTAGTTTTTCCGTGAAATAAACACAACCAAAATGGTAATTGGCTCCCTGTTGAACATCGTCAGCAGCAAGTATCAGTTCTGGAGAAACTTACTTATTTTAATATATAGAATATTTCATTTTAGCTTACCTATCCTGTTTGATCAATGGAACGAAAGGTGGTAAACATGTGCTCTGTCTTGTGAGAAAATAATGAATGATCACTCGATAAATACTTGGATTGTATCACAAGATTTCTCTTTATCTTCACTTGCAACTAGTGAATCGAACTGACTATCAGCTACGACTATCTTAAGTAACAACTGAGCTGTGACTGTAATGAAAAGAATCCTACGTCTAGGTTACCGTTAAAAGTTGACTGTGACCTAATATTTGTGGCATTATTTCTCATTGCTTGACCTTGACGTATTCAACAACGACGAACAACTTCAAGTTCATCTAAAACCAAAAGGGGCTACCATGGCCAATTAATTCAACAGTGTTCAACCAGAATCAGACTGAGTGTATGTATTCCTGCCCTTAAGTTCTTTTTTTCATTTGAACATTTTAGCAATTACTGTAATGTTTTGTCACTCTACATGTCACCAAACTATCTATCCTCCCACATCTACTGGCTGCTGCAACTGCAAATGCAACTGTGTCCACATTATTAGCCATTACTATGTCGCAGTGTTTAATCGTTGATAAGCAGCTTTAACGAGCTCATCCAAACTGCAGCTTGCTACTTTGCAAATTTTCTACTGAAGACCAATGGGCACCTTTCTGGTAACTTACCAAACATCTGGGCAAGCTTTTACCAGTTGAGTAAGTAGACTGCTTTCTTGCCCGCATGTTCGTCAATGCGTCTCTTTGGATGACTTCAGTTTTTTTCAGTTGCCTTGTGATGTCACTCGCCTATGTTGAGGTTTGTGCTCCATATGGATATCAATTGTTAATTGTGTACGATCAATGTTCCGATCAAGATGGCTACTTTACTCATTTACCTAACACTTAGTTAACATGATTGTGGCCGTCAGCAGGAAAAAGCAATACATTCACACATCCGTGTGCAGTGGGCATCAATGTTTTAAAACTAATTAGTGTGCGAGTCATTGCCCACAACTAGTGACTAGACTCCCACTGGCCTTGATTGACGAGAATGGCCAAGCCCACTAATGCTCGCCTCGCAATCTTACAATTGTTTTATGTTCTTATTGTGCATTTCGCACCACAAGGATTCTCTTTATATTTGCTACTAGTTCTTCTACTAGCTTCTGTGGCCCTGAATAACCTCAATTTGGCCTTGACAATTGTCAAGCGATTGCACAACAAGTGTGTCACATCAGTCTATTTAGTAGTATTGCTTTTCCCGAAACAAGAGATTGTTTGCGTTTGGTGCCATTAAGTGACAGTGCCTTGCTACAAATATATGCACTTTCCACCCGGAAACAGAACGAACGGAGTGGCCATGCTAGTCACACTTGACACATGGTACATAATGAGGGATCGATTGATTGCACCGACTTCCGTGCACAGTATGCATTCTTAATTGACCATCAATGCGAGCATTCCCACTGGCTTGTTGTGTTCGGTGTAACTCACCATCCCAACCGGTCTTGTTCTCATTTAACCTGTTTAGTAGTATTCCGCTTTGTTACTCAACCGAACCATTCGATGGGTATGACAGCCTTTTCATTCATTCAGTGACAGGTTCAATCAATTTTCAATTGCAGTCAACTGTACCTCTGCCAATAGTCTCGACTCATTCAGCAACGATACTTTATCCACATTGGTACATCTTTTGATCTCATTCTATTTGCTATAGCTGTCCACGATATTACCACCATCACTGCTCAATTGGCTACAAGGTGCAATTCAATATGAATGAAATGTTAGTTTTCATGTCTTTGCTTGCCCGTCCAGTTGCACTGATTACTCCTTTACACGTGAAGATAAGTCATTCGAAAGTGCACTCGGAATTGCTCAGTCTCACAGTTCCACACTGGCTACTTTGCCTTTTCTCTATTCGTGCTTAGTAACCTCACAACTGAGCAAGACAAAACAATGCCAACTAAGTGCAATGGCCAACGACTCTACATAGATATACCATTTATTGATGAATTGAACTTTCCATTTGAATTTTTCTTTCCGCTTTGATGTTCTGAGTCTGCTTGTGATTGGATTATTGAATCGTTTCAATGAATCACTGTTACAGACCATCTCAGTCACAGAGAATCATTCATTAGCGTGACACTAGCACTCCACTTTGTCATGGCCATCTATTGCCACTGGCCGAGTGGAGTACTCCAATCAGCCCGATCAATACAAATAGAAATGGCACTTTGTACTGCATTAGTCGCCTTATCGACATGGACACATTTTCCACTGACCTTACTCGAGTATCATTCGCATCGAAGTATATACTTTTACTTGATCTCGCTCATTGTTCAGCGGGTCTCATTGTGGCGCGGTGAGAGGACAGAAGCAAACACCACACTACCACACCATCACCGATTATAATCGATTAATTACGATTGCAAATGAGAAGCACCAAATTTTCGCGAGCGCAATCTCTTAGAGGTTATTGAAAGCAACTCAAATGAGGAGTCTTTTGCGAATTGACTTGCGATGTGTCTCTCTGCAGTGCAGCTAGAACAAAGTGACCAAAAGAACAAGTTAGCTAAGTGCTCCCTCTCGATGTGCATTTGATCGAGTGCACCAACTTATCGAGTGGTCAGTTTTTATTAATGACCAATTTGTAATGTACGAACAAAGTTGCTCGGTACCAACTTGGCCGGACTTGCTTGCCATTGTTATTGGAGAGTGATGTGAGCAACTCTACCCTACTCTATCGGTCTTTTGCAGCAAGAGAAGATTAGATCCACATTCTTGATGCTTTAAAGAAATAAACCAAACAGCACATCTTTGCTTTTGAATATTTTATTTCAGACTTGTCATTGCAGAGTCTAGATAGCGAGTCCAGTTCGGTTGCTCGCCAATACGTGAGTAATCAATTGAACATACATTGAATGAATATGATGTTATACAGGATGTTAGTGTTTACATAATTGCAATGTACATGATCTCGTCAAGTGCGATGCAGACGTAGTAGACGTGCTGCACTTTTGGTGATAGGATTTACTTGATAATTTAATTTCTAAGTTTGTTTGTGTCACTTGTGGCCAATCAGTAAGACACTTTATGAACAAATGGTGCTTTCTCCCCTAAAAGTGGTTCAACCGCCATTTGCCTTAGTTTCAGTTGATTGACACTTATGCCCATCGCCTCTAGAGCTCTCACTAATTTCACTCGGTGGTTCGTGTCTGTTTATCGTTTGTCCGCGACATCTCAACACATCTTTGGGCTAGTCAATTAGGGAACGAGATGCGCTGGCCATGAAGATGGGGAACCGAGTCCGATAATGACCTCGGGCTCTCTCACCTGACGTCTTCACTAGTCTACTGATTGCCCAATCGCCGATTGGCCAGTGTCCTTCAATAGAATTGCCTTGCAGTCATTCAATTTTCACTTGACTCGGCTCGCTTTGTTTAATCTTGGGCTAGTGCTGCACGAGTTCATTATGGCCGAGGATATCTCTCGACCGATCGATTGCACAAGTTGTCCGTTGTCCGCTCTCTAATGAAGCCATAGTGGCCAATTGTAATGGCCAATTGGTCAATATATTTGCCTCAATAAATGTTCAATTGCCACCGCGACTACTTGCTCTATTCTCGCTGATTGCATTGGCCATTACGGTGATCAATTGTGCCTGAACTTAACTTACCGCTACTGTCTGGCCAATAAGTCTCGATCGGCCTTGTTGAGAATGTCATACCATGATTAATCAATTAATTTCATTTTCCTCATTAGGGTCACTGGTAATCTGGGTCTTAATTTGTTCGGACACAAACCACCGTACCTCCAACAAGCAGATATGCACTGGATGTCACCAAAACTGCCACAATGGTTGCAAATCTGTCCACTGTGATTCACCTTGCCACGTTCATCTTTCATTTCGTACATTGTGTTCATTTTCAATACGCTGCTTGAAGTGTACTTCAATTACAATTTACAATTTCAAGCTCGATAATTGGACAATGCTGCAGTGCTTAATGTTGAAGCTTAATGTTTGATGTTTTATTGTTCCTACGCGAACATTAAATTGACTTAAATAAACTGACAGTGAATCTATTAAGAAAGAGCACACACATTTGCATTAGCACATCATTAATGCCTCCAGTCTCGCTAGGCACTCTCTATTCGATTGCACCGGTTGCTGTGTTGAACTAATTGCATTGGCATGTCTCTGCCAATGCAACTCGAGCACCCAACGAGGCATACGAGCAATCATTCTGTTTGTCTGCCTGTGATAGTCACAATGTTTGGTAGGCCACACAATTTGAGTCTTTTCGCCGGTCTCGTTCTTTTGTATTTAGTTGTATTCGACAAGTCATTCTGTTGTGTTTTGTCGGCAGTACCGAAACATGAACTAGTCCCGCACAGCCAACCAACCAACAGCAACAATTATTAACCAACAAACTCACTCTAAATATAAGCGAACTTCAGTTACCAAACCAATGAATGGCAATGAATGTTGTGGTACTTCGTAACCAAAAGTTTTAGTGCAAATAACCGAGCTAGGCTGGCACCAAAGGGAGCTAAAGTTTGGTTGGAGACAGATGGGCGTTTTGGCCTCTTTCACCGATTTATCGGGTGATTGATTGCTGTTTCTACTACTGATTTATCGAGTAGTGGATTCCTCATACTACTGGCGATTTATTGGTCCAGTGGATTTCCTGTTCTACTAACGATTTATTGGTTAGTGGATAATGGATTCGATGTTCTGCCATTGATTCATAGAATGGTAGATTTGCTGTTTGCCCTCTTTCGACCTCTGACCCAGTGCAACTGCAGCTTCTCTCAATGTGTGTGTTAGCGAGTTGTTTTGTTGCGTTTTGTTGCTTGGTTGTTGTATGTCGTATTGGTCTAATGTGGCAACGATTCAAGGACGAACTGGGTGATTTATGGCCCTGCCGCTTTACTGATAATTGGCAGCTCCACTCATAGTCCGAGTCACACCACCGACCATAATGCACTAATGTCCAAATGAGCATTGGTGAAATGAGTGCACCTGAAAGGAGATTTACAAAGTTGAGTAAACTCTACTAATTCGATAATTGTTTCAGCTTCAGGGTAAAGAACATCCACTTTTGCAGTCACCAGCCACTTTATGCAGGATGAACTAACAATTTGAAATGCACCTTTAATCACGATTAAAGGTTTCCAAAGACAAAGCTTAATTTCCAATCAAATTAGGCAAATGTCATCAGCTAAAAGATATTTTAATCAACTTGTGATTGACACCTCTACCACTAATGTCCTACTGCATTCATTATTTATTCCATAAACAACAACTTACCACTTTGAATTGCCACTAAATCAAATGAACACTTTCCTCAATCTAACCATCAACTTTCAATCATATCCACGATCCACATATTAAACGATACAATTAATATACACAAACAAATGAAATTAAATCAAAAGAAATTGTATTTATATGAGCATAATACCATAATGGTACATACGAGATAGATAGATTATATTATAAAAATATATTAAATTATAGATTAACTTATTGATTAAATGTGCATTCGACATTAGATTCGTTTGATCTGTTCTTATCAAAATCTAAAAGAAATGTACATGCATATTTGTATGTGAATTTAAGTGATATCAACAGTTTTAAGATATCGGTGTCGAATAGAGATGGCCTTCAAACTCGTTCATTCAATGCCTTATGCTGAAGCCGTTCGTTTGAACATTTGTTCAACAAATGGTCAATCATTTTCTCTCGAGTGTTGGTCACTGTATTGCAGGCGTTACACTTAAATTGACCAGTCACCTGATTGAGATACCAATTAAGATAGACACTCGGCGATTTGGCACTGTACGATTTAAGGTGCAATCGAAGAGTGTGCCGATGAATAGCATTCATGTGTTCGTCTAATTGAGATCTATAAAAGACAATTGGGTTAATTAACAAGTAATAAGTAAAGCATTTTCACTTACATATTGTCGAACCTTTGAGTGCATTCGAGTGAATTCACGGTCCACACAGCGATGCGGTGCAATTCCATGAACACTTTTCAAGTGGTAGTACAACTCGTACAACGAGCCAATTTGAGTGGCACAGTACAACTCGATGCAATTCAAAAAGATTATTTTCATGCGTCCCTCTTTTTCATTTTCCTCTCCTGAATTGTCAATGTCATCTTTGACTTTCTTTGTCACTCCACATACACTAGTTGTTAGGTGAGATTGTTTTCGTTTTTCGGTTAATCGATTGCATTCCTCGAAATTATGGTTAAACTCCATTTCGGCAGTAGAAGTAACCGAATCGTTGTCGGCACTTGGAAGGACATCATGAGTTAAAGAAACATTCTGGTTAGTCGATGTATTCAAAAGCAGAAAGTCAAGTTTTCTCTGAAGAGCTTTGATCTGTTCATTTTTCTCATAAGGTAATTTATTTGTATTGTTACCTAATCCGAAATGTTCCATCTGCAATGCCTCAAATTTCATCTGGAGCGCATCACGGACATTGTAACAATTTTCAAGTTTACTACTCAACCTTTGATTACAATTCTTCAGTTGATTCAGTTCGTCGTGGAGATTTCCATTTTCTTCTGTAGAATTGTTTGCCTTAAACACAACCCTACTAACAATTGTTGATGTTGATTTTCCAAATTAAACTTTTCCTCTAGTTGCTTCAACTCATTTTCATGTAAATTCTGAATTTGTATCAATTTCAAATTAAAGTCAGACGAAATGACTTGGTTCATTTTTTGCTTTTGAACTCTCGAACAGTTGGAAGCAGTCACTTTGATAGTTGAACGGTTTAGAATATTGGCTTGATTGTTGATATAGCTTCTCATTCGTCTCACTCTGTCTTGGTCGACCTGCTTTCGTTTATCATGCACAAAGGCATCACGTAGACAATCGATAAGAGATTTAGAAATTGATTTGTTGGTTGATAATATTTTCAATGGCAAGTCATTCAAAATCGAAACAGATTGGCTGTCCTGTGGCGGTGAGGTTGTGGGCTGCTGTGCAATGTCACTGAATGATGATGATCATCATTATGATAATGATGGGACGCAAATTCTGTCATCAATTGAATTCCAATGTGCAATGCACATTGTGCATTTTCATTGACCAAAACACAATCGAATTCTTCTTTAATTTCTGCGTTTTCGGCAACACGATGCATTTTGAGAATATGCAATTGAGATTAAAAACAAAACAAAAATATGTTGCCAACATGGATGTCATGTGGATGAAGAGACAATTGTATTCTGTAAGATTCATTTGGAAATGCAAAAATAAATTAGAAAGGTAAAGCGTGTCAGGTGATTGAGTCGAGTCAGTGGCACAAGTGAGGGAATGCGCAAATTAAGTGAAGGAGGAGCTTGTGCCAGTTAATTATGCCTCTACTCCAAAGGGAGGTTTGTTTACAACTTTGTCTCACTGGCATTGAGTCAACGGTCGATTAGTTTTCTCGTTAAAACATTGTAACCATTTCTCCGAGAAATTTTCTCGCTTCAGTCTATTATGGGCCATAAATTGTATGGCTTACTTTTGTTTACATCTGCAACTTTTTTGTCATCAAGCATCTCTTCACCAAAATGGAAATCTATCCCGAATTTCAGGCCGACTACAAACTGCTGTACAGCCATCTCAAATCATCGTTAACAAAGATTCTCGACGACCACTACGCAGAGAGTACACACAAATTCTTTGCACTTAGTCAATCAGGAAGAATAACTCGAGAACAGACGACCGATCAAGAGTGGACGAAGATCACCACTTATAAGCCGGTGACAAACTCCCAACGCGTATCACGAGTTTCGTCTCAACTGGAAATGGCTCTTTCCAATGCGGCAGCCATTATAAACATCAACATGTCGTATTCATCGGGCAAGTTCAATTGGTCACCAGACCGGATTCCTTTTGAACATGAAATCAACCAACAAATTAACAGTTGCCTTCCTTTAAAAACGAGCTCAACCGACACACAGAAAGATATTATAAACTTAATGGAAGAATTGAAACTAAAGCAACAATCACAGCAAGAGCAATTGAGTCGTATGGAGGACAAACAAAACTTGATGCTTTCTGAAATTCGTTATTGTCAGCTCTTACTAGAAGAGAAATTTGATAAACCAGAAAAGAAGTACACCAAGTTTAAAATAAATGATGAAAAGGCACTTGAAGAGGAAGATAATCTGAGTAAATGTTTTCTGTGTAACGAACATGATGAAGGTGATGAAGTGAAGCAATCGTCTAACGATGACAACTTGGACTTAGGGTATATTTTGACTAACGAAGACAATGACCATGTAAGCAACACAAACAGCACCGAAAAAAGCATCCAAGTGGACGATCCAATCAATCCATTTGTTTCAGTTGCCAATGGGTAAAACCAAATCTTAATTAGAATCTATTTAAAATTAATTAATCTAAATCTGAATTGCTTTTCAGCTATCCATTGAACAACTCAGGACCAGATTCATCTTTACTAAATATTCTTGAATCCTCCTGTAGTTCAATGCATCAATTCGAATTGATCAATGACTCATCATCAAATATGCCATTATCTTCTCATTCAATGAATTCAAATGATATCCATCATGAATTAAATATCAATGACAATGATGATTCAAAGTCTTGTCCTTGTGAAGAATCTCGAAAAGCTATTCAATCAACTAATGCAGATGCTAATGAGCACATGGATTTTGGACATGGACATAGTCAAATTTATCTTTCTTCTTCTTCAATTTTTAAATTGGACAACCCGATTTTGGACTTGCCGAATGATGATTGTAAAGTCAGCCATGGATCAGATGAAGTCTCATCAAATGATATGTTTGAACTACCGACTCCACTGTTTAGTGGCAATGAAGCACGACCATCTACTCTTATTGACGCTAATCTTGATTTTGCTCCTGACACCTTAAGCTGTCTTGATGACATCAATGTCGGACAGAATGAATTTAATGAACAAATGAGTGCTAGTCAGCACGATCAAATCGTTTCTTCGGCATCTCCATTCGAAGAGTTGAACAAAACGATTCTTGAATCACTTGAATATGATAAAACAAACAATGATCAAAATGCAGAATTGCCGGTTTTCAATGAGAATTGTTTGGATGGTAATGAACTGCTAACTATTTTAGCGACTAGTGCAAATGAACAACGATCATTGAGCCCCATTGTGGCTAATCCTCATTCTCCAGATATCTTGGACGGGTTTGATGATGACGATATCATATCGAGTGCCTCAAATAAACCAAATAAACCTATAATCGATAGTCAACATAGTCGAACCATTCTTTCGCTATCTCAAATCAAAGAATCAACAACTTCATTAACTGGCGGCATTGCACCATTGGTTTTGAATTGTCAGGAACCTTTGCCAAGCAATGCTGATTCGATAATCAAACTCGACGATAATGCTAACGAACATGAAGCATCTAAGCACAAAAATCGATTGTCACCAAATCAATCATGTGTTAATATTTTTTCACCTGCTACATCGAATTTTATTGTCACTCTTCCGGGTGCACACGACAACGATTCCGTTAAATTGAATAAATCAATTGAACGAAAAGTGATTGATGATGTGGAACACAATCAAGATTTTGGAGAATCATCTTCAAAAATACAAGACTCATCCTTTGTTTCCAATGATAGCTTGGCTTCTCCAGTTTCTATGAAAATCAATGACAATGATCATCGAGGCGAATTATATTTTACTGCATTGACATCGACTCCATCAACTGATGGAAATTCATCACAATTATCCTCGGTCTCTAACGCAAGTGACGATTCTATTATTTTTCTCGAGGAAGTAAAACCCAAAGTAAGAATGACAGATCCATTCGTTCAATCGCCTCTACCATTTAAGTGTCCCAAAGGTTGTCTTATAAAGCTGAAAACTTCAAATGAACTCAGAAATCACTTAAAAAATGTCCATAAACTTGATTCTTTCCTGTGCTCGGCCCTAAATTGTAATGCCAGTTTTGAGCATGCGTAAGTATATTTATTAATAGTTAGTTTGTATTGATTCTTAACATTCATTTTTGCTTAGACATCTTTTGCAAAGACACATTGACACGTGTCATCCAAAGAAGAGTGAAAAATATTCGTGTTTGAGATGTTCTGAACTGTTTGACTCAAAATGGGATTTTGATGAACATTTGAAAGGCTGCAATGGGCTGATTGACATTTGTGAACATGGAGTCAACTGGTTGCTTTGCATGGTTTGTGCGAGCGAAGCTACAAACAAAAATGGACAAAAAAAGAGTTCTCAGAAGACCTCGAACAAGAAATTTAAATCTAAATGTAAGAATTCACGCCTCTTGTAACAATATCGTAATTATTTATTATTTATTTATTCGTTTATTCCATATATTCTATTTAAACACTCTTGTATAATAAACAATAGCAAAGTAACAAATATAAATTGAACGATTCGGTCACTCCGACTGGTGGCTGCTGTGGCTTCTAAGGATGAGTGTCATATTCGAATACTTCAAATGCCACAAAATGTCAATAAAACATTGATGTGCATTTAATAAATGCAATCAAATCATTATTTGAAATATATCAAGTTTAGTTCAATTGGCAATATTTCAGGACCATTCTCGATGCAATGTTTATTAGAATCGATACCATCGTAAACAAACTGAGCAGTAAACCAAAATAGAGACTTCTTGCCTTGAACGAGCACCAAATGTAATGTCTGACTTAGCATTTTCCAAATTCAAAGCATTAAATAAATCAATTTAACAACAACAACAGCTAACCCAAATTGTCCGCAAGTACTTTACATTGTTTTTCTCTTTTATTCAAGATATCTTTTAGTTGGCTTTATTAGTCTATTCATTAATCATCGTGATCAGTGTGGTTGCTGTATTGGTGAGATGCGTTCCAAAAATGTGAGTGGCACTCACTGACTGAAGTGTGCGTGCAATGCCGACTATAATTTTGCTGAAGAACATCCTCTGGTTCTGGTCAGCTTCATTGCAGGTCTAGCTGTGTTCTGCTCAGTGGAACAAATCGTAGCAAGCATTTTTGCCGTAGATGTTTGGCCAATATTGTTCACAATACTTTCATTGTAATTACCTCACTATTGCTTACTTGCTAAATACTCTCGATGACTAGTGTACAAATTGGTTAATAAGCGTAACGAGCCATTGCTCAGATTAGTTTAGCAGAACAGTGCAGTTAAAAAGTGTACACATGTCAATAGTTATATAGTGTCTTGTATGAAATAGTAAGCTTTAATGAAAGGAACAGAGCAATTAAAGCAATCTATTTGCGAAAATAAGCATGGTTGAGAATGTCGTCAACCGAGATGCGCTTGCCTGGCTGTGGCAAAGTGAGGGAAGCGACTAGTGAAGCCAAATGGCCACTCTCTTCCAGTTTGACCGAGTCGACTTGTTTGGCGGCAAGGATCTTTCTTTTAGAAGTGCCACATGACTTGACGAACGGTGAGCGCAGTTGAACCATACTGCATGCCAGCACACCAATGCTGTACGCGTCAAGTGCATTGGCTTGAAATTCGGCCTCGAAACATTCCACTGGCAGGTGGTCAATTGAGTCGTCATCCATTGAGATGTCGAAACCTTTGGTGGAGGAGAGCTGGTCCGATTCAACGTTGTAGAACACAATCGGACGAGTGAGACCAGTGAGAACCAACTTGCACTCGCTCAGATCGCTTGTATTCGATCCCACCAAGAGAGTGATGTTGTCCAGAGAGAGGTTGGCGTGTGCCACGAACATGTGGTTGAGGAAACAAATGCCTTTCACCACTTGCGATAGCACATTCAACAGTTCGGCTTTCTTCCAGCCGACATCGGATCGGGATTTTTTAGCTTTGCTTTCCAAGTAGGAAATCAGAGTCTTGGTGTTGGGCAATGGCTCAATGAACGAATACAACTTGGAGTCTGTAGCCAGTACTTCGAGCATCTTCACTAAGAAGGGAGCTTTGGAGTGGTTGGCAGTGAGATAGCGAATCAGCCGAGTCGAGGATTTGGCAAAATCAGCTCGATGTCGCGTAGACCATTTATCGAGCATGGTCACTTTGCAGTAGAGCGCAGAGGTAGAGTTCTCCTTTTTGGCTTTATAGATTGTGGACGCCTCGCTTTGCACCACAATTTGATTGCGTTCAATCTTGTAGTGGTACCTTGAGGTGATGAATTCCTCGTCAGTAATCTTGACAGTGTCATCCATTTTGAGCATCTCCAATAATTCTTGTTTCATCTTAGTGCGTCGTTCCAGTTCTCGTTGGTGTTGTTTGAGTTTTCCCTTGATGGTGTCCTCGATTGATTCGATTGTCTTCTCAAGCTCTGTGCGTTCCTTACGAAATTTGTCGTCGAGTCGAGTTCGAGCCTGGTCGAGCTCGTTCTGAAGCGATTTCTTGTTGTTTGCCAGTGCCTGACTCAGGTCTTGTTCGTTACGAGCTCTCAACTCAGCAATTGCCTGTGCCATCGATTGGTTGAGTTTGTCAGTTTCCTCTGCCTGGGTCTTCTGAAGTTGTTCCTTCACTTTGTCCTTTTTGAGGGTCGCTTTGAGTTGAGTCTTCTGTTTGTCGTTCTTAATTTCGAGATCAAACTTTTGTTTGATTTGTTCAATTAGCTGACTGTTGGTTTCCATTCGCTTGTTGGTGTAGTCCTTGATGTCCGCTTCGCATTGCTCTTCAATTCGTCGGACTTGTTCTTCTTTTTCAGCCACTCGTTTCTTTCGGTAGCGCTCAATGTCCGCCTCGGTCTCCTCCTGTTGGGCTGCAATCTCTTTCTCGAGTTCGGCCCCTTTTTTGTCGGCAGCCTTGTTTTCTTCGACCTCTTTTCCCTTTACTTTTGCCATCTCAGATTGCTGCTGTTTGACCAAGTCTGCAGTGACCGAGTCAATCTTTTGACGATACTCGTCTTGCAACTGTTTCACTTTTTTCTCCAGCGCTGCTTGGTTCTGCTCACGAATTCCTTCGCTTTGTTCCTCCTCGAGTCGTTCAAACTTTTTGATCTCCTCGTCCACCTTAGTTCGGTGTTCGGCGTTCAATTGGTGCAAACGCTTGCGGCACTTCTCCAACTGGAGGTTCGATCCAGAGCCAGCCGAAAGGGAAGCATCTGAAGATTCCGCATTTGTTTTGTACGACTTGGCCGATTTGCTCTTGTTCGAGTTTTTATCTTTCGAAGTCGGCTTAACCTTGCCCGATGAGTCTCCACTGGTTTGGGTAGGTTTCACTGTTTTGGAAGGTCCTAGATCCGCAGACTTGGGCTTGCCACCGGATTTGTGCTTTTGTTGCTAAATCGAGATAAACAAGTCAGAACGGGCTTTATCGCAAATAATAAATGGAACTTACATCATTGGAATCGGGACTCTTCTTCGACGACTTCTTGGATTTAGATTTGTCGGCACTCTTTTTCTTGGCCATTTTGTGCGGAAGGATAGGCAAAGTCAAAGAAGAATAAGACAAATAGAACAACCAAATGAACAGTTGTACTCGAATTTATATATCCAAAACCAACAGTAAGCTTTAGAGTTTATGTTCTAAAATTATTTCAAGCTTCATTCAAGTTTCTCATTTAATTTGTTCTAAATGGCTTCAAATACGTCCTAACACTATATTATGACTGGCATGTCAAATATGAATCACTAGTTTATTTTGGTTCGAGCCTCGAACACTAAATGCATTCCATGCAATGCACCACTGTAGCCTGCCCTTTCGACTGAAACGAATGCATCTTGGCGATCACATCGTCAAAGTAAACAGATAGGTCCTCCTTGGGATCATCCTCCACCGGAATGCGGTACGACTCGATTCCGGGCACCTTGAGCAATGGCACCTCATAGGTGACGTTAATCACACAGCCAATGGGTCGAGGAAATTGCTCGAATCTTTCCTTGATAATGCCCCCAGCACCGGTGAGACCTAACTGATCGGTGACAGTGGACAGTTGATTGAATGGCTCTTGAAGGATAATCTTCATTTTGTTCGAACGAAGTTTTGCACAAATCATTTCTTGTTCCTGCACAGTATTTAGAGTGGTCATAAGAGTCATTTGCACAAAGCAGTTAAAACGAGTTCGTTTCAAAAGTTGAGCTTGTTCTAGAATTCCAGCACCGGGCAGATCTGCCGGTTGTGGCTCTTTTGAGTCGGTTCGCTTGCGATTTCTGGCAGTTCTGTGATCAGCTTTTACAGTGTCAACTTCGAGTGTCTTCCCCTGAATCTCTCTGGCCGTGTCCAGATCGAACTTGTTGATCCCACCAGTGGCAATTTTCTTCTCCTCAGACCTGTTATAGAAAAATGTGATTATTTGTCTTCTTCATGTAGATGCAATACATACCCCTTGAGAAGTTGTTGCTTTGTAGCATTGGCTTCAGCTGGAACAAATTGGGCAGAGTCCTCTCGATGGCAATCATAGTCCAAGCTGACTTGAATTGTGGTGTCTTTAGTAGATTCTTCATTTTGAGACTCTTTCGGACTGTTACTAGTCGAAGTGTTGCCCGAAGATCGGTTTGATGGATCACGGGTGATGACACTGATTTCGATTGCTGGCGTCGATTTGCAGTACTTGGCGGCTTCAGTTTGGCTACCGGTCGAACCAACGTCACTAATCACAACCGAGAAAAGTGAAGATTCACTTTGAGGTACAATCGGGTCTTGACCGCTTGTACTGTTTGGATTGGCATTGCCACTGGCTTGAGACTTCTTTCCGTCGGCGCTCTTCTTGTTGTGGCTCTTCGATTTGTCGCGATTGGCTTTGCCCGGGCTTGAGTTTTGCGACTTGGACATGTTGGCGAGCTGTGGCAAGAAATGCAACCATAAACAACCACTCACTGCAAAGTTGTGCTTTTTATAGACGCCTAAATGGAAAAGTACCTAACATTGATTTATCTAATTAATTCAGAATAAATCAAATGTTTCATTTGTGCGCAATATTGCAAATGCAACTACAAAGTACAGCAATGCTTCTTTTATTGATTTCTAGTGATTGTTTTGGCTGGTGCTCATAAAAATCACCACTGTAATTAGGAACATTAGTTTCGATTTTGTTAGTAGTATCCAACGGCTTTGCATTATTGTCTTCACCTCTGTCAAAACGGGTTCTTCGATTATTTCGACTACAACGACAGTGAACGAATTAACCATCGATCACTTGATCAATAGACTATACACTCATGAGTGATCACTTACCTCCCACAGTTAGTTTACAAGATTCATGAAGATATATTATTGTTTATTGATTGGTCCGATATGTGAGAGCGGTCAGTGTTCGATCACTGATTAGTCTCAACTCAACCCTGGCGACACTTGCCTGACATGTGAGTGAAGTGCAATTTACAATTTGGCCATTCTGCTTATTGCCGCTTGCAATTGCATCGCACATCGCCCACTGCCTCTTTCCCTTTATGACTCCTCCGTCTAACTGTGCACTAGATGTGCTTGACAGTGTAATCGTTTCCTTCTTTTTGTTTGCCAATTGACTTCTATTCACAACGTGAAAATAACCAACCAGGCGATGTTGGCCAACATTCCGCAGTACTGCACAGATTGACTTGTCGCCTTTGACTTATTGAGCCTTGTTGTCCGATTGAGATGCCTCGCAAGAGGAATTGGATTTTTTACTTTGGCAAAGATGCCCGCCACAAGCTGAGTCCACTTAATCTGAATCTGTTTATCGTGCCGCACATTGTCACCGTTCGACCAGATTAGTCGTTGTCAATTGAATTTGTGCTGGTGACCAGTGTGCTTTGTATTTGTGTCATTGTCCAGGGCTCAATTAGATTACACTGGCTACGCTATGTCGGTTGTGGTAAGGCAAACGCCAACCGTCATTCATCCCAACAAGGTCTATTTCTAGCCAAGCGAATTCTGCATTCTCCGCGTCGTTTTGTTTCATTTCATTGGCTATTCTCAGTGTGGGCTCGATTGCGATCATGTCTGCCCGTTTGTTACCAGTGCACTGAGTCAGTGCCACTTTGACATGCCAATTTGTATTGCCTCTTAATAAACGTTTTCCTCTCACTCAACGAGCCTCGAATTATTGCTCTGTTATTTGACTCAATTAACGCCTATCAGCACTGTTGTAAACATTGGCCAGTGACATTCTGCTCTACCTTAGCAGCGACATTAACTCACATCAGTTCACTTGCCACCTTGTATAGATTCTCGTGTTCTCATTGATGTATCTGTGGAACTGTGCACACAGTAATCAGTATTTGAGTGTCTAGTCAACTGTCCTATGAAGTGCTGTCATTGACATTATCACCATTGTGGAGTGTTATTGCTCTTTATTCTCGTCAAATTACCTCTCCATTCTCTGCTTGTTTATGTCTCACAATGGCGTGATGCATTCTCCCACCAGCGAGATTGCTTCATAAGCCTATCATTGTAGTTCTGTTAGCCGATTCTTGGACATTCAAACATTTAACAATTTGTTGATGAAACAAAGAAGTTACTCGGTGGAGCAAGTCTGCTGAAACAAATGTGGCTTGTTGTGGCCATCAGAGGTACGCCAACAGCAGTGCAATATTGCATTAATGAATGCCCAATGCAACAATTTCTATTGGCGGCTTTTGACACTGGCGATCGATCACCCTGCCGACTTTTCGATGCCTAACGACATGCTTTGGGCTTTTTGTAGTTTGCATTAATTCCCACAACATCAAAAAACAACAACGATCCATTTTGTGTACAGACTTATAATTAACACCACTGAGCGAGGCTGAACAAATGTGTTGAGAATCGAGTGCAACTGTGTTCTCTGCCGACCGTCAGGTCGGCTTTGTGTTCACTCCGATCACTGGCCTCAAGTTGATAATAGGAGTAAGACTATAGATTAAGATTTATAAATCTCATGATGATAATGCCTCAAGGCTACTCGTCAATTCCAAAAGACTGATAGTTGGCTATAGCCGGCTAACGTATAAAGAGCTTAGCCATTTAAACACTTAGGATTGTTTGGGTTGTGGCGATTTGACTTTTCCGGCCAAGTTGGTGATTTGTTTTGGCGACTAGTAAATCAACTAACTTTCTAAACTAACTCTATTTTTCTTTTACCATAGTCCTATTATCTTGACCACCGACAAGCAAGAAAGATATTCACGAAAAGCGACATCCACAGAAGAAATGTTAACGTTGCCAGAGTTTGGGACGATATGATTGTGGTGCCTCAGACGGTGTGGAACTTGGATACAAGCCGACTGGATCACGTGAATAAGCTCAGAAATTCTCATTACGAAAGATGATGCCTGTTGCTGTGCTTGGACTTACATATTGTTATTTTAAGCGTTCAAGCAGTCTTTGGCTTTTGGTTCTCTATGTTCAGTTGAATGTTCTGTTCGCTTTTTTTCTAAATAAAATGTAACAAAGCCGATCTAATTCTACCTCACCGGAACTTTACACTGATCAGTGCTGCCCCAACCTCTCTTCAAGTACCTGCACAATTCGACATGGAGAGATAATGACAAACTAAACTAATTCAAATACGAGGTAAATAGTTTCGTTTGGGTCTAGATACTTTTGAGAGTCAAAATTGACCCTCAAATTCGTTATTCTCTAACCAAAGAGTTACATCATTCGATTCCTCGTGTAATTCTTAATAGACTCTAAAATCATTGTATTGTGACTAAAATATATTCTTGGTACCGAAAAAGGAGAAAGTTGGCATCATCAAAGGTCGTGAAGAGCAACGAAAGAAAATTTCCCTGTAAACGCATGCACACTGCATGTTTTGTTTTTGACCAAACCTCCAGCCCGCACCTAGCACGCCTTATTTGTTTTATTTCCAACCTCAACCGAATCCACCGAAAATGTCTCACTTGCCTCGAAACTGATCCTGGCACCATTTTGAAACCTATCCAACGCTATTTTGGTAAATTCAAATGTCGCGACTGTATGAGACGATGTGAGTCGGGCTACAATTACATGCCTTCAAGCCAGGCTTGGCTCGGGAAAAGGTTGCACTGGCTGTGGAAAATTGACCTATCCGTACATGTTGGTCAGTATCTTTGAACACCTTTCTTTCGTTATTAACTTTGAATAATTCTCACTTTTTATTTGCACTCTAGTCCAATTTGAAGCCAACTGATGGGACCGGCAAAAATGAAAAGCCACATCAACGAGAGAAATGGCAACGCTGCCAAATTCTGCCCATGGGCTACAATTGTCGTGCCTCAGGCGGCATGCAAATTGGGCAGAATCTTGGAAAAATCGGATTCAAGAAAAGGACCCTTCGTACTCATCCGAATTCGAACGCATCCAATGGACTCGATTTTGTTTTTGATTTTGTGGTTTATGGCATTACTATTCTCACTCTTGCTTTTATTTTTTATTTTAAGGGTTAGTATTTTTTTTCATCTGTTTGCTGTTCGCTTTCTTTTTGAAATAAAATATAACCAAGCAGCATTGCCATAGATAAGATCTATGTTCGTTGCAAATATTTAATATCAAAGCAAAGCACTGCAGTAACTAGCATTATCAATAATTTCATTTGTTCTCTCCCCACAGACCATTCGTGCCGCTCCGCAACTTCCACCGAATGCCTTCGTCTTGTAATTTATCTTCGGGACAAGCAGCATCGTCCGATACCGGTTACACTGACTTATCAAGTAAGTTTCACTTGCCTCCGTCTGGTCCTTTTCCTCTCTGCCTGTTTTGTCGCGTCTTGCGGAGTAATAATACTGTGGCGTAACAATGCTAATTCACATTAAAAAAAACGGTTAGATGCCATCCCATCCATTGGTTGAGTACCGATTTGCCTGGTGACTTCTCCTATCATGATTAATGCTACTGCTCACTTATTATGCATTTTGATTAGACCACTTAGACTTGCCCAATCCCCGTCAGTCTCTCAGACAGTTCTCTGTCTGCTCTATTAGAGCAATTTCATTTGCCGTTTTTGCATTCAATTAAATGTCTCGACTAATAAGAAGACTACATTGGATGACTGGGTTCTTATGTCTCGACACAATGGTCTCGGTAGTGATTAGTGACAATATGTTCTAGCGCTCTACGCGATCACTTTGCCCGAGTGCCTCTAGTCAATCTAGTGGTCATTCGATCAACACTTGATTTATTCGACTAGTCGTGCTCTCACGGACTCACAGTTGTCTCGATGCCTTCCTTTGGAACTCTCAACCGTATTCAATTTGCCTGCGCTGCGTTTTTACTCCCTTTTGCTTACCTGCTAGTCAAGAAGCGTGTAAATATGAACAAAGTTCGATTTATTCATTGCCGACTGTAATCGTTCATTGTGGTGCACTTCTCTTCTCTTATGTACATCGCATATGTGGTGTAGTCATTGACACTGTGTCCTATCGCGGCCGATCATTGACCATATTTATGGCCTTCATCATCGTGCCAATTGACAATTGTTTGTTGTTAATTATTCATTCACTTAATGGGCACTTCATAAATTTAATATCTTCCTCGGCACTGTCTAGTGATCATGTCACTAATTCTGTATATCAGCTAACATCTCCTTACTGGAGTGATCAACATGTGCCCTCTCGATGGCTTCATCGATTGGTTTGCAAACTCGTTGTGATGGCACTGATACCCATTTGCTCATTATAATCAACATCTCGAATGTTGATTGTGACCATTGGTGGGTGGACTGCTCGTGCTCTAGCGACATTGCAGTGTTATTATAACTACCACTGAGGTGTTCATTACATTGACATTCGACTAACTTGTAAGTGGTCACCCCTGAATAGCGATATGATACGTTAGGCCCGAATGGCGATTGAGGTGACAATGCCTTGGCCACTGAAGTCATTGAAGAGAAAAATTACTATTTTACTGTCTTCTGAACATTGTCAGTGAGGCGCGACAAAGCAATTATTGAATTATCATAATATATTGAACCAGTTCTCGGCGCGAGCTAAATAAGCATCACTTTTGTCTTGTTAGATTGACATCCTGCAACACTTTGGTCTGGTAGCAAATCGTAATCTTTAATTACTTTGCGCTCAGCAGACTTGTCCGCTTTAATTTGCATTATTGGTGCTTAGCAATTAGTAAATAAAAGATTCTGAAGGCGATTAGCAAACATAGTTGTAATATTAGATACACACTGAACATGGCATCGTTATTCGAAAACTGTCTAATTAGCATATACTACATTCTCTCTTCCTTCTGCATTGCATTCTGTTTGGTATTATTTTCAGGTACATGATTTATGAGCTCGTTGATTGCTGTTCTGTGTGCTGTGTTAGTTAGTTTTAGTTTTCAATTAACGTTTTCGAGTGTTCGGTTCAGTTGTTATTTATGAGTGTGCTCGCGCGTGTTTACAACAGACAGACATTGGCAACATAATCACAAGTAATAATCGAACAGTCGATCTGTTTACTTACTTGTGTGCACAGGTAATCTGCATCTGTTTGAGTGAGCATCGCACTTGTTAGTGTGTATTGTCCGATCAGTCGATCACATCGCATTTCTATCTCGCATATTCTTCGATCGCGTCCGAATATGTTCCCCTCGGACTTAGTTTTCCCTTCTGACCGAATTAGAATTTAGCATTTGTGGTCGATTCTGTCTGTCACTCATTGCACATTGCCAGTCAGTCTTTACTCATAATCCTCGTATCGTTTTATTTGTTTCCTCTTCTTTGCTTTCGCTGTCTTATCTTTTTCTTCTGCTTCTTCGTTCTTCTTTCATTCGGCACATTTGCCTCATCAGTTTGCAACTTGTTTGTTCGCTTCACTCCATTCCGTTCATATCCAGCTGAGTATCTTCTTCTTCCATCATTTTCTCCTGTTGTTGCAGTGTTCTAATCAAGTGCGCTGTGTCTATGACTCTACTGCACTTGCCACCTTGCCAAAAGGAGTACAGGGGTTAAGCGGTTTGACAGGACTCTTGCTGCAGCTAGTGGCAATGTGATCTCGCTGACGGCGATGCATCACTCGGCAATGATGATCTGATCTGCACTTCTTAGTTTCGCGCCGTTCTTAGCACTTGCCAGTTGAATATGTTCGAGGCTTAACACATTGTGAGACCCACTTGTCAGTGTGCATAACTTACTGCCAACTGACCAACACAACAGCAAATGAACATTCGTTTTGGTCGCTTCTCCACACTTGTTAGAACACTCATAATTCAGGACCAATTCCGAGTGAAGACCACACAATTCATAGTTTTACCTGTTCCTCTTGACTGTCTTGTGGAATATCCTCAAGCATCGCTCGTAAATAAAGCTCTTGCGTGTGCGTGTGTGCCTGTGCCATAAAGGCAAATCATGCATTGGCACTTGCTGATTGAATCGTTTGTCAGATTTGTGGTCATTTTGGTTAGGTTTAGGTTGACTGGGTGGCAGTAGTAGTGGTGGTGTCTAATTTGTCCAATCGAGACTGACTGCTCTACAATAATAAATCGATTACTGCCAATTGGCCAATTTGTAGTGTCTCTATGTGACTCTTGAGTAAAGACATACACATCTCTTATCTGTGCTGCAAGTTGATTTAGTGACTCGAAATAGTCGAGAATATATCAACATTCAAATTTATGGTCACACTCTATTCTATTCTCACTCTAATTCACATAAACATTCAAAGATTCGCCTCTCGACTCAGTAAATTTGCAAGTCAAGTACAGCACTAAATTAAATTCGAGCTTCTGTTTGTGTGCTACGATATTCATGGATGTTGCACCTGTGGGAGCATTCGTGTTATCATGACACCGAATGTCTGTTGTCTTTACCTAATAGCTCATTCTTTCTTCTAACCCGTTAGTCCATTCTTCATTCAATCTGTGTTTCCAACGTTCTTCATGGGGTTTGTTTCTATTTTCAAAGCTTTTGAACTTATTTCTCTTGTACGATCTTTGCTTGGTCGTTCACTGTTTGATTAAGCAATTTCTGAATAAATTGATTTTGAGATTTTAAATTTTGACTTTGTTGTCAGTGTTGTATGTGTGAGCAATGTGAGAGCCTTCCTCACCTTTTCAGGTGTAGTTTGATTGTGTAATTTGGCCACTTGTTGATTGGTTGTGATGTGTGGATGGAGAGTTCGTCGAGCGCATCACGTCAGTCAGTCCAATTTAGTTGGATGTTTGTGTGTCGGTGCTAATCGCAATATATTATTGATTAGATATCGATTGTTAGTGTGGCTTTGGCGCATTTTTGCCTTTGACCGCAAACACGAGCGCAATTTCATTGTAATCGTCCACAATGGAGTGTAGTGGTCGCGCGATGTGTGTCCATTGTCTTTGAGCGCACATTTGCCTCTACGCTTGTGATTAATCGAGTGTGTTGTGTCCTCTCAGGTTGTAACACACAATAATCGCCTCCCTAATTGGAGCAATCGGTCTGTTTGCTAGCGGCATCTTTTTTTTTCTTCCTTTTCTCTTCTCTCGGTTTGATTCCGACAAAAGAATTCTGCCGACCAATTTGGCTTTGCCGCGCGAGCGGCGATTTGGTCGATTCACCAAATGGCTTGATTGCCCTGTGGCTTGTTTGCTTTGTGTGTTGTATTGCTTAAGCAATAATTGTTGTACTGCATTGTTGCCATGTCTGTCGGTTATCGATTATTGCGTGATTCGCGCCATTATTGTCGGTGTGTGATCATGAGCCAGTGTGCGGTAATGATGTGCCAACGACCACTGCTGCTGCTCAATTGGTTTGACATTGAAATTGCTCTATATGAATGAATTTGCAAGTGCATGTGCATTCAGTGAGTAAGTCCAAATTGATTTTCTCACCAACATTGTTCGCGGCATATCTTTATTTAGTGCACTCACAACTGCACACATTGCATTGCCTTATTAGGTGTTGACTGACGGCCTTATCGACAGATCAGTACTGCAATTAGCCAGTGGTCATAGTCATAATGGTCATTATTCCTATTATTGCTAATTGTCTTCTGTTGATGTGTGTGTTTTATTATATCTGCATTGTCTTCTCTTACCAGTCGTGTGTCATTTGCGTGTTTGTGTAATGTCTTTTCATTCATGTTCGATAATTAATAAATGAAAACGATAAGGAGAGACAAGAGCAAGACATGGTAACTGGTGAGCAAGTTGAGTGGACAGGTGCAACCGATCACGATTATGTCTTTCGTATGATTGCACCACTTCACTGCACTCCATTGCCAGTGTACTATTCTTTGAGCCATTTGGCCATTCTCTCAATTGGCCATTTGAGTTGAGCATCGAAACGGTCGTTCTCTCGGTGTCTCTCATAAACCAATCAATATGAATGTCCGTGAATTGAATGTCTGCAAAGGTCTCTCACAGTCTTAATGGCCACTAATTGTAGCTCTTCTTATTATTCTTTCTCGAGCTAATTAAAAAAATGGATGTTATTTATATTTTTCAATATATTGACAGTCGGTCTGATTGAGTAAAGTTGATATGCTTTCTTGGGTTTGATCCATCTCTCGATTAATCGCTTGAGTTTATCTTCTGTGTGCATATTTGTGTGTGCCATAAACAATTAAGGCCACATTAATGGGAAAGTAATAAATCAAGTGTCATTAATTTGCGTTCGATTTGTTCAATTCTGTGTGATTGTGTGTGTGTGACTGTTTTGGCAGTGCACATTTACCTGAGGTGATTGATTGCACGCAGACTAACCAATAGACCAAACACACAGTGAGGATTATCCACTCGAGTGTTCGATTCGACATTCTCAGTGTGTGGCATCGGTGGTCGGTCTCGGTCATATTAGCCTCCCGTCAAACCCGATACAGACCAACCATCGATTTGTTTGGTCAATTAATTTAACTCGATTTAACGCTTTCTTCTTACTCATTTACTTGACGCTTTTTACCAACATTTCATTCTAACCTTTATATTTTTCCCCGAACAGCTTTGATGCTGCCAAATCGACCAAAGGAGCATCGAAATTGCGTCGCGATTTGATCAACTCGGAGATTGCAAATCTGCGAGACCTGTTGCCGTTGCCATCCTCAACCAGACAACGATTGTCACAACTACAGCTGATGGCACTGGTCTGTGTTTATGTACGCAAGGCCATGAGTTCATGAGTCAAATGCTTTGATTTTGTTTGTTTGCATTTGTGGTTCTTCACACATACACACTCGAGACAATTCAATTTGTGTGCACAGTCCGCGTGTGTTTGTCTTTATTGCCTTGAGTCTGGCACGCAATCTATTTGCCTATCATTGTGTGATTAGGGCTTAGTGTTGCACTGTGATAACCAAATGGCCGTAATGATGCTCGGCTCGACTCCTAGGTGTACACACTTGTGCCAGTGTGCTTCCTTTGGTGTGGTGTGTCCATTGGTGGCCATTGAGTTTCGATTCTTAGGTGGAGCTGTCAATTTCGATTGCCATTTTCATTCTTCAGTGTGTTTCTTCGCATTCTTCTTTCACATTAGACCAATTCAAAGCTCAACACAATGGACAACCAAATGGACAGAAACACAAAATGGCACTCCAATTTGAGTTCGTCTTCATTTCACTTTGATTCGATTGTTTTGTTTGTTTGTTTTTTGTGTGCCACTTTTGTGCTTATCCACATTTTTGTCGTGTCACAATGCTCGTTATATCCGATCTGATAAGCACATGCAAGCACCCAAGCACACTTGACTGTCATATCATTAACTTTGTATACTAATTTGGTTTTGTTTTGTTTTGTTTCAGCATTTCGCAAGCACGAACTCATTCCTCATTTGCCGGTTACGAATTTTGGGTTCTCAAAGGTATGCACCAACTTTTTTCACAGAGACTTTTTTGGTTTTGCATTCTAACATGCATGAAACAACATTGTCGACCATTGGCACACGAATGCACTTTGTGTGGTGTGACATCTCAATTAGTTGAAATGATCTTTCGTCTCGAAATGGCATCGCGTGAGGATGATGCGTCGGATGCACCATTTGTGCTCCATCGCCACAGACATTTCGCATTGCTTTTCTGTGTGGTCCACAGTGTGAGGCGTCAATGACGTTTTTAGTGCTCTCACTCCCATCTAATGAAAGTCTGCCCAGCTACGGTGGCTCTAAGAGCTGCTCTACCAGACCTTAACCTTTCATCACCATTCAAAACATTTGAAGACTTTTCAACTTTCCAAGAATACCTCAGAAATATCCACAAGTTGCTAATCTTCTGGGAGTCAGAGCGGTAGCTCTGTGTTGTTTATTTTGTAAATAGTTAATTGTACATATTCTATATTATTGTTACACTTTCTAATTCTCTTTCTTATTTTTGTTATTTCTATCTCTGATGTTACTCTACCATGAGTCATTGTACTAAGACCTTGTGCTGTTTAAATGCTCAGGCGAAAACGGCTTATCTCTGATCATAAATAAAAAAAGTGCTCTCACTCACTCACACTTTACTGCACTACAGGAATTACGTTTGCCGTTTGAATGACTTGAATTGTGGTGCACCACTAATGGCAATTATTACAATTGAAAAGGAGGCAAATGTGTGCATGTACAATTAACGTTTGATACCTCACTCGGAGGGCAATTCAGTGGCACAGCTTTTTGTTGCTTTTATTGTTGTTCAGTGCTGCAAGTCATAAAAGTGCACACACGATCGACAGTCACATTTGAATCATTTAAATGATCTCTTTCGTTGAACCAATTAGTGTGCCCACTCGATTGGTATTTTGATTAATTTGCTGTGTCCAATGAATATTCTAATCGATTCTTTCCCTCTTTCTCCTAGGCACTCACAAATTGTCAATGGCTTTCTCATGATGATGACTCAGAATGGCAAATTGTTGTACATTTCGGACAATGCCGCCGAATATCTTGGTCACTCAATGGTAAGTGTTTTGTGCATTCCTTTTCTGTCCCGACACACAAATGTCCAATTCACTAGGTGTTCATTCATTACCGCCTACTTGGCCATAATTGAGTTATCCAGTACTGGACTGTGAGCTAGTGAGTTTGTTGTTGCTTGATAGATTGAGTCTAGGGCGCGATTGCACCTCTCCTTGCTATAGGCAAAGGTGCACATAGTGCGGCGATGTGCTCTGCACTTGCTTTTGTTTCTCTCTGTTTCAGTTCTGTTCACTCACTGGCATGTACATTGTACAAGCACCGATAGATAGCGATAAGCGAGAATTGATTGAACTTGGCGCCAATTTTATGGCGTTGCCATTTGGTGGTGTTGTGTCCGTGTGAGTGAGTGAGTATGTGTGATTAATAATGGTTCAATTATGGATAAATTGGCTGCCTCATTCACACACATACACACAGATGCAGCAGGTGGACTTTGTCTCCCTTTCCGATTGGACTTGCCACCTTCGTTTTATTTCACTTCGTCTTGTGTAGTGTTTCGAATCGATTCGATCACCTTGTTCGCTTTGTCCTCTAGGAAGTTCACACACACAGACAACCATGCGCCAGGTGTACCCCGTCATTACCTTTTCCTTTGGTGCCTTTCCTCGATTGTCGTACAGTTGTCAATGTGTAGTACTGTCCGATCTATTACTCCGTAATGAACGTTCATTTATCGGGGCAGACAACAAATTGCCAAGTCGTGATAGTCCAGAGAGAGAGATGAGGAAAATGCAAAAGTCCGTCCTCGATGTTTTGCAGCGCACTTGTCTGGTTGTGTTTGGTCTAATTGGTTTGCACACACAACACAACACCTAGGAGGCGATGTCACCATTGAGTGGCGCATCTCTTCTCTGCCCACTCAATCGAGCTCGTTTATTCTCGTCTACTCTCCTTTGTGCATTCACATTTGATGGAGGGTACAGTGCCCAAAAGTACTTTGCAGTTCACTTACTGTGTTAGGAGCACTGGTAATGATGCATCGCTAAGTGACTTATTGTCCTGAGTCCTGTTTGTGCATTGTGTACGGCATACTACATTCTCCATCTTCCACTCACCAATCTGTGCCATTCTTCCAAATCCGATCTCACAGTGTAATCCTCATCATCAGTGTGATCATCACTGGCCCATCACAACAAAATCACCTCGATTTGATCTAGTTGAGTTCAGTTTTATTCTAGAGCGCGCACTCATTTCGATTATTAACATTTGAACTTGGCACAACGCAACGTCTTCGTTGAAGCCACCGCAGACTCCACCTTGTTGTCACCTGACAGTGCAGAGAAGGTGGGAAGTGGCTTTGTGTGGACAGGTGTGTGAGTGTGTTTGCGGCTGTGTGTTGATTGGCACTATGACGTCGACTCGGCGAGGAGAAATGAATGAACTAAGGCGAGCGCGAACAATGGCGCAATATCAAAGACTATAAAGCAAAGTGAAGGAAAAGGAGACGCAATGATCCATTTGAGACAAACAAGGCGAGGGTGGCTGCCATTGAGCATTGCGATCAATGACGAGCGATACATCCACAGACCACACGATAATGAGCATCTAGTGGACAGTGATGTGGTGCTGGGCGCGCACTCGATTAATGACCCACCAGCTCATGTGAGATCTATTCGGTGTGGTGTGTGTGCCTGGTGACTGGCCACTTGATTAGTGACCAATTGTATGAGATGTGCACTTGGGTTCGATGCACCCAACACGGATACAAGTCAAGTGGTAGTGGTAGATGACGCCAATGGCATCACTGACCACTTTGAGTGTGTGTTCGGCACTTGGCCATCGATGTCCCGATCCATTACCATGGTGCACCGAACGATACTCCCCCGGCTTGGTCGATGTGTTGATGTCATCTCATTGGCTGATTTCTCACTGTCCAATGCATTCGCTATTCAATAGATTTATGGCCACTCGAGCCGCTCTCGACCAATTGGACCAGCATTGCGCGTCAATTGACCATTCACGTTCATTCACAATCAAATTGCACATTATTAATGTGACATTAATCGAGTGGACTTGATTTAATTGACCAAATCGGACAGTACTCGAGTGATCACTACAGGTAGTGAGTGTACTGTGTGTTGTGTTCATTTAAATTGGATTAGAAAGTTTGTGTGGAAAGTCACTTTGCTTCACTCATTCATGCTCGGTCATGATCAAGTGCACTTGCTATAGCGACTGCAGTGGCATGCCCTCGACCTCTAATTGTGGACAGTGAACATTGAGTCGCAATCCCGGAACTTGGTGAGATCACGATCTGGCTGATAATACATCGGCACTGGCCAGACAGGACAACCACAAGTGAGGGGCAAACAACCCAAGTGGCAGACATCGATTCTCTCTCTTTCACTGCCCCTCTCTTTCCATTCATCGAATCGATCTCTTATCAGTGTGAACAAGTAATCATCGAGCTGGCAATTTGTCGAGTGTGTATGTGCAAGTGTGCTAGTCTTATCTGTACTTGTATCACACATGTTCTTTCTGGCACTTTGACTTCATAGTTGCCGATGTGTTCGAATGTGCACGGTTGTTTGCATGTTGGTGCAGTTGGCAGCATCGAACAATGATAGCTACTGCATTAGTAGTGTCAGACTACCACTCTAGCTACCTGTACCTGGCCGCGGCCAGTGCTAATACGTAGTATACACCAGTGACGAGCACGATGACGGCCATAATAACACACAGACAGCACACAGGTAGCACTGGAGATGAAGCCAAAAGCGTCGATTAGTGTGAGTGTTGTGTGCTGCGCGGCACAGCACGGCACGGACAACTAGGCTCCGTGGGTCTGCTGATGCAGTGAGCGAGCTTGTTTAATTAAACTAGACTGAGGGGACAGCCAGACAGGAGCGATCATCACTCGGTAGGGTAGTAGTCGGTCTTGTCCATTTCTAGTCACCGATGCCCGCGCGAAGAGTGATAAATAATTTCAATCGCCTCAGACGCGAACTCGGGTTACTGTTTAGACGTGCTTTAGACTGTGTACTGTGAGCGTTTGCTTGGCCCCTTTTGCGCCATTTAATTGAGCCAAATTAATTACAACAACTTTGCATAAGGCACATTGATGCGGAGACAGTCTGGGAGAGCAGAGCAGGTCAATAGGCACTCGATCGATGTAGTGCATTGAGGGGCAAGTGCACATGTGTGCAATGTGAGTGTGCGGCGATTCTGACTTTATTTGATCATCATCATCATACCTCTCTGCCGGGACATGATCATCATCGATCGAGCAGGATGGCGCCAAATTGACGCCACTAGACTCATTTCTCATCTGGCGGTGCGCTTTTACACTCTCGGGTGATCTCTGTTACCTGTCAGACTGTTACAAGTACTAGTGTAGGAACTAGTGGGGAATATGCCCCAACATGAACGTCAACGAGAGAGTATTGAAACCGAGTCGTTTGCTCTCCTAGGCTATCGATCACCAACACCTCACTCAACTCGATTCGTTTCGATCAACTTGACGCCCGATGCCACCATCACCAATTTGCGTATGGTCTAATGTGATTCGCAATTTTCGACTCGTACGATGATGAATTCGAATCTCACTCTAATCATCAATTATGTAGAGATCTCATCTTAACCCGCTTTTTGAAGTGGCGTATTCAGAATAACAAAAATGACGGGCTTTTTTCGTTGAAAAGCACATTAAAAACGTCACTGCTGAAAAACGGGGCAAGGTGAGAGCTCTAACTTATGCCATTGCGCTCTCTCATTGCTAAATCCAATTAATGCATGAACCAACATGCACATTCTCTTAATTACCAATAGGTGTTTGGCTCCATTAATTTTATTATTTGTGTTTATTTCATTTCCACTCGCTCGCTTTATTTTATAATGTCATTAAAAAAGTGTCCTAAGTGAGGCTATAAAAATGGCTTTACGAGGCTTTATACACTGCGACCACCAAGACTCGCACATTCACAAACACTCACACCGGCAAGTGAGCTTTATTGCCTTGATTCTTCAATTTTGCATTCATTCTGTGTTTGATGTGTGCAACAACCAAAAACAAATGGCAACACAATTGGCTATTAATTATTGTTGATTCACTCACTATTGTTCATAGTGAGCGAGAGACCTGTCCGAGCGAGCGGTCCAGAAAAACACCACCAAAAGGCAATTAGTTTCAGTTGCACCCAAGTCGACCGTCGGTGCAGTGCCGTGCACTTACACTTGTCTGTTGTTCGTTTGTGGTCAAAGCAGATCGAACAGTGCAACAAGTTCCAAAACCGCAACCGGACCTAAATGTCAAGTTCGTTTTTAGCTTTCATTAATTAAACTAATTTACTTTCCAGCGCTCATTACACTCTTAATGGGCCCATTCTTTAAGGCCGTTTTGCTTGCTTGCTTGTTGTTGTTGTTTCCCTCAACAATAAATCGAAACAAAACAGATTTGACGATCGTTGAGGTGTAGCTTCGGTTGACTTGATTGACTCAATGACCCTCCGGTGTCATTAGCCCTCAGTGGTGGAATGCATTGTTTTGTCGCAATTTGCAATAAAACATTCAACTGCACTTCTATTAGTGTATCATCGATATATTCGTATTGGCCAATCGGATTGGGTCACAATTGTGTTGTTGTGTGTGTTTTTCATTAATCTTTGCATTGGTCTGTGCCAATAATTACCGGCGTGAAGGAGAATCACCTAATGGACCGACTTAACAATTGTGATCGTTAACAAACAGTGCGAGAGAAGAGAAGTGAACAGAGACAAAATGCAAGAAGAAGTTAACTTGTAATTTGTCCGGTCTAATTGAGACTTCTTTCGGTTTGCCCATTTACAGACACAATGGCCCATTGCACTGCATCACTCCATTGTGCTACCATTACCTAACTCAACTCAATTAACGGGCCCAATTGGCTTTGTCGTCGTCTTCTCTTAGTTAGTTCCTGTGATCATTGTGAACTTCTGCCTCAGTCTGTCAGTATGTCTAGTCCAAATGAATGGTCTCTCGTAGACAGGATCATTGGCTAATTGTCTTCTACTTTATTGCACTCGGAACTGACAATCGCCTCAAACTACACGATGAGACAAATGCAATGTGCCTTTTTTGTCTCCAGTCTGATCTCGGTTCGAAATGGAAGTGACGAGTGTGGCAATTCAATTAGCGCCCATTCGACCTAGTTGCCTGCACACACACACAAGTCATTATTGTCTGTCTGTTTGTTTTTGATGTTTTGTCAATTGTTTCGATTTCAGTACTCACCTTAAATCAATGTTCACACGGCGGCACTTGTCACCAATGTGTCTATTATTGCTCTATACATGGTGATTAGTGCTCACTGCAGTAGTCACCAGCATGAGAGATGAGAGATGTATCATTTGGCTTGTCACTTTGGCTAATTTGTGTGTGAGCGATAACGATGAGCATCACAGCTACTTATGTGGCCGTCTCGTGTGCCTGTACATCTTAGCCGAATTGGCATGGTCGATCATCATCGGAAAAGTCCTCGCGCGCCGTCAATTGGCAGTCGTCGTCATCATTTACCACAGGCGAAATGTGTTCTGTTCAATTTGCCTTGCTGCCACCGAGATGATCACTGATCAGTCTGGTGGTGGAGTGCGTTCGGTGTTGAAACCATCTTTAATTGGCTCGATTGCGCACTCTCGCAACAGTACAACTGAGCCGTCAGTTATGTAAAACGAACCTTAAGGCTCATTTTGGTTGGCCGAGATGACGACAACGGCGACTATGTTTGCATGTTGATAAATGTGAGACCTACTGGACGGGCCTGATTGCTTTGAACATTGTGGTCCATTGTGTCTCCATGTTGGCTAATTAATTATTTAATTGACCAACCTCATTACTTCATTGGATTCCATTGGCGTCCGGGACCTTTCTGGGCTTATTTTTGGCCAGATGATTATGCTAGAATGTACATATAATTTGCCTGGGAAAAATTGGTTTACTCGGTATTGGCTGCATTGGCTAATGGCGGCAAGATGGATGGCGCTGATTGAAAGATCTCATTAGAGGGGATGCGATCGATGCGATCGATCTATTCTACACTGGTGATTCGGCACTTTGCATTTCGGGGGCAGAGACAAATTTGCATAATTTATGAGTGTACAAGTATGCAATAATCCAATTTGCAATCTGTCCAATTGGCTCGACCAATTAACCCATGTCTGTATAGACTATCGTCCACTGCTGTGTCATAATAATTGATGGTCCCTCATTCTGGCCATCACCCACTGCACCACTGCACAAGGCCATCACCACCAGTCAACCAGTGCGCCTAATGATTTACTGAATTGCCTTGCTTGTTGTTCACTGCAATTGCTGTTGATGGCTCACTCTGACCAATTCGGTCTGACTGACTGACTGACATCGATACATCGAAGATAAGACTGAGACAACTGAGTTGTGTTGAGTTAAGTTGAGTGAATCGGCACAACTCAAAAACAAGTCCAAATTTAAATTTGTTTTTTTCTTAACGCAAAAGCTCGAGGAGAAAGTTTGGCTCGATTAATCAAGGGCAATGAGGCACACAAACACACAAGCGCGCTACCACTTTGGTATGGACTATTCTATTTTGGCAGTCCAAATGACTCGCTTGATTGATTGATACTTTGTGGTGGTTGTTGGTGTGCTTTGTGTGCTTGTTCTGTGCGGCACATTAATCGATTGCCTTTTTGGTGATTAGTCACTCAATTGGCACTTTGCCAGACAATGTTTTTCTCTCGTGCACACAAACTTGCAAACTATTTAACTCTAATTGGCAAATTAGTTCTAATGGCAAATTGCACATGCCCAGACACATTCTAGTTTGTCAGTCAGAATTGTTCGATTATTAATTGTACTTTTGCTAATTGGCGCAAAGGCGATCGAGTGCCAAGTGAGTCTCCATTCAAATTGACATCTAAACTGCGAGTCATAAATCAAATGATTTGCATAAAACTCTCAAATCGACCATTTAGTGTACCGATTGCATGCATGCAGTGAATCACTGCCAGTGATACACTGATGATTGATAATTGATTGGCAATCAATGATTGCACTACTGTTCGGTTGTAATTGATGATCAATGAGACAATAAATAATAATTGCTCACTTGTGTGTGAACTTGGTTCAACTTGGTTCCACATTTGCTGAGTTGCATTTTAATTATTGATCGATATTATTAGTTAGCATGCATTGTGATGATGCAACCACTAGAGCGGTGAACTGGAAGTGGCAATAATTGCCGCCTCTATTGCCAATGTATTGTCTGTCGGTGTGTGAGTGTGTGGGCTGATGATTGATGATACTCTTCCAGTTGACCATTGGCCATTTCGAGTGCATCATTTCCCCCTAGTCGAGCTCATCCCTCCTCGAACACCTTTAGGCACAGTGTGCAGCAGTGCCATCGAGTGCTGTCCGCACTGGTCACTTGGCACGCTAACCCCTGCCATCGAGTGCATGTGTGTGCCCGATCTGCAATCTATAAATCAAAAGCACTAAATTGATGCTATTACAGTGCACTAAATGATAAGTGCTCAGTGTAATATCACCATTAGGCTGATTAGTGCCATTAGTTAGTGTGCCAGCAATCTGGTCTATCTCATGTACACACTCCACACTTCTGATCGGACAGTTCGATTAGTTGGTCGCTTTGTTGTTGGCCATAACGAGTTGTACTCGTGAATGGTCATCGAGCCGATGACTGTCTCCTCATGTTGGAGGTCACCAATTGGATTTGTCCAACTTATAGGGCTCGATTGATTGGTCGCCGGTTGTTTTCTAGCGAGAGGGTGATGCCAAATGTCTTTTTGATGTGATTTTAATTGATCGAACATTGAGAGAGACATCGAACCGAAATGGCCGGGGATTTGTTCCGTCTTGTTGTTGGGTAAATGTCCGCTTTGAAGCACTTACTTACACGAGCACGTGCCTAGAATTGTGTCGATTCTGCTGCTACTTCAAACAGAAGTTGATCATACACTGTTGACCTTGAAGAATGTTGAATAGTATTGAGCAGAAATGTGTTTTTGATGCGACATTCGTGACTAGACGATCGATTTTGGTTTGGTTGTACTTGCAGTTCGGTGACAGTGACCACAGTGGCTTCTGTGCTCGCCACTGACCATCACCACTCTAGAACTGACCATTCTCGGGTCGTTTATTGATTTTGTCTCGATTCGATTAGAGTCTGTGTAATGACTGTCTGTCGACAGTCCTCACAGGTCAGTCCTCGGTGCTCGGTGCCTTGTCATTGGGCTTAACCATGGTGATGATTATGTTGTGTTTTGACAGCTTGGTGCGGCGTTCACTTTGACGACCGCGCGCGGGCCCAAGACAAACAAATTAGTGAGCTCGTTTGTTGTTGTGGTTACTGTTGCGCGAGCGGTCGAATGCGTAATCAGCAATTGACTGGCGCGCGGACTCACTTGCGGACACACTCGCAGTTGTTGGTTAGCGATTATGCATGTTCGTGGTGGTGCCGACAAGGCCTGGTGGCGACATCTAATTGGCCATTATGCCCCACAACCCGCTCACTCGGTCCATTCACTCGTTCGGTGACCATTAGTGTCATTACCTCTCGGTAATTACACACTCACACTAGCACAAACTATAATGACACATTCAGTTAGTCGATCGGTCCATTCATGCCATGGTGGTCACTGGCTGTGCTCAATGGCCTAGGCTCAGGTTGGAAATGGCAAGTCCGAGTCACTGGTAATTGGTCGGCGAATGTGTCGGTACGGCCTAGCTGGTGGCACACACTCTAATCAGTGATCTAATTAGGCCACTTGTGGTTTGTGCTGATTGAGCCACTTGGGCCACTCTCTCGCTTACCGTCTGTCTGTTGCACTCAGTCATAGCCAGATTGATTAAATCAGATTGACGATATTTTCCCTAGAACCGAGCTAATTTTATCTTTATTTCTTTCAGGAGGTCCTTCTGATCCACGGGGACAGTGTCTATGACATCATAGAGAAGCAAGACCACCAAACCATTCAGAATGAGTTGGTCCGAGCCTCCAACCCACTCAACGTGCTAACGACAGTCGAACATTTTTGTGTCGTATGGATGTGTCACGCAATTCAAGGAGACAAATGAGATTTGGCGACCAAAAGGTATTTCGATCATTCAACTGGTTGCATTTGATTTGGTACTAACAATTGAATTTGCAGGTTGTGCTCATTCAAGGCCACTTTGTGAGCTACCTTCCCCTGTGCAGTCGATACGAGCCAGTCTTCCTGGCCACCTGTATTGTCTGTACACCAGTGACCATGCCCGAAACCCGTGAATGTGTTGTGCAAGGCAGCACCAATGTCTTCACATCGATCCACTCGATGGACATGAAATTTATCCACCTGGACGCCAAGTAAGTGTTTGTCTATTTTTTCTGCCACTCAGTGGTCCAATGGGCCAAGTAGATCAGACACACAGACAGAATCGATCGTGCATCGAAGGCGGACATGTGTTCAGCGTACATTTGCGACAACTTGCGCCAACCGACCGACTCGTGATGTATTAATGCAAATGCCACCAAGACAAAGCAAAGCAACAGACTCGCGAATACGGCACGACTGAGGAGCAGTGGTGATACACTTGCACTCTCGGTCCGGTCAGACCAACACGTAATGTGCCCTATACTATAGTACTGCCTGCCTGTTGCTGTCAAGTGGTCTGTCGGTCTGTTAATTGGCAATCCGTAATAGGTGATCGATCTGGTGATTGCCTCGCGTTCAAGAGCGAAAGTCAAATTCGTGACCTAACAAGAGCACACCGTACACATTCGCTCGACACGCTCGTAATCGGTCCAATTAGCTTGTGCTGCACTAAAACAAAAGGATTACAACAGACGGTGTTGTGTCCGCTTGAGATGTTCGCACAGGCCTACTTGATGTGGAAAGTAAAGCACACTGGCCGACAAGGTGATCACGACTTGACGATGATCTCTGGCATCGATTCTGGACATTCACACACTGTGACACACTTGACCACGGTGGGAGGAGGAGGTGGAGGTGGAAGAGGTGGGCAAGGTCAATGGTGGCAGGGTTGTGCTCGGTGGCCAACCGAACTTATGCTCATAATCTGTCACGAACTGGCTTTAAGGCATTCCCAGTGCTTTACCAGTGGATTAGATCAGGACTTATGGGCAATTAGTCAATTTGGCCAAACACAAACTAATCGACCACCGATTAGTACTGATTGCACTGATTTATTGCTCTCACACGGTCAGGTAATGCACCATTCGATTCTGCACAGGCACAGAAGGCACGAATCGTGTGGCGATCTAATTAATGGAACCATTAATGCACATGGGCATAGGCTGTAGCGTTGGCTCAGTGGCCATTCACAGGTCGAGAGTGGTTGTGTCTGCGTTCACTATTCGGCCATCTGTCCGTCCGTTTAATTAATAAAATTAACGCAATGCACACAACACAACACAAGCAAGAAGATCACTGACCAATGAGAGGATGGAGCGATCGGTTCGAGATCCTACGCGAATCGTGACTTGTTGCACTGGAGCGCTTACCTGAGCAGTCACAATTAATGGGTTCGCCGCTTTTACATAAAACGATTCGCGCCGATTACGTTGGCTCAGTTGAAAGTATTGCATTGTGTCCTGTGCTCTCTGGTCGACCTATCGGTGGCTTCATCTACACTTGATCTACACTGACCATCACACATGCACACAGTGCAACAGGATTTGCCCAACTGCCGGGATACAATCTTGTGTGGTGCAAAATGTTTGGTGCAGTGTTTGTACGAGTGAGCCTCAGTCCGCCTGTCAGCCCATTGCGTAATGCAATTTGAGTGGTCTAATCATTTAATCGGATGCGGATGACTTGTGGCTCGATATTTTCTCGATCGGTGCCGCGGCCAAATGAGTGTAATTTGATTGCACTACTCGATTGCACTTGTTCATGCGTTTGTAGGTTTGATTACTGTACGTCATAAATCGATGTCCATTTACCTGTTCGTCTGTCATTCTTTCTAGTGTATGTGTCAAATGGTCATTGTTTGGCTCAATTCTGTGCAATGAAAAAAATGATGCCAAGAAAGCAATCTATTTATATTGCCATTAAACAATGGCGGACTGTCTGTTTTCAATATGCTAAGTGATCTTGAGACAATTGTCCATCTCTTAGGATTGGTATATTGCCAATTGGTGTATTGCCAACACAGTATTGACAATTAGTCAACTCAGTTATCCAAAGTGCACTTAAGACTAATGTATAAGAACGGCCAACAAAAATTAAACTAACCACAACATGCTTGTCGTGACTCACAATTAACGGATGACTATTGACTAGGCCCTGTTTCAAGTCCGGACATCATTTTGCAAGAGGCGCCGCATTGAACAATTAATTATCACAGCCAAAGGACATTTATGTTTGGTGGCTGATGGAATGAAACCAAACGAAATGGCTTTGTTCAATGAAATCTAATTCAAACAGACTCGGCCCGATCCATTCTAGTGCAGTCTCCCTTTCCACTGGTAATTTGCTGTGCATGCATTAGACACAAGTGATGCTTTCACTTGAAGTGGAATTATTTCTTCATTTTAAATATTCACTTGCATTTGCACCAAAACGGTTGTACAAACGGGCGAGGGACTAAGTGTGTGTGATGCGGTGAAAATAAACTAGCAAGGCAAAGTGAGTCAACAATCGGAGTGATGTTGGAGCTCGAATGTACAACCACCAAGACACTGTCATTAGTGGTCGATATGCGCATTGCGCATGGCGCCACCATATCGCAGTGATATATCGAGTGCATTCATTTGTAGAGAGTCGACACACAACCGTGCCATGCCAGTGCACTGTCCAGTTGCAGTAATGGTGCATAGACGAGTCAGAACAACTCAAATCAAAAACGTTCGACACACAGCGAGCCCACTCGAGGTGATTAAGGACAGACAATTAATTGGAAACAAATGAGCCAGTACTATCCAAGTGCAATTAGAAGCAATTACAAGCCATTGATCACCATCATGTCACCAATTGACCACCATTGAGAGCACATCTCAATTGACCGATTGATTCAATGATGACGAGAGAAGTGTGCCACCGAGCACTCAAGCAAACTCGGTCCAAAGAGTGACCACTGGCCATGTGAACACTTGTCCCATTTCAGCTTAGTACCCTTCCAGCCAATGTCAAATAAGGTCTATTGTGTTGACAACACGGTCACTTGTCATCGTCATGCAAGTTGTATACACAAGTTCAATCTCACTATTAGCATTCGGGTCTAGCCGTGTGCACATTCAATTGAATTGATTAATAGCTTCACTTCGTTCGAATCACAGACCATCAAAGTGGTAGAAGGGAACTATGAAAGCACATAATGCATTGCACCAATGCGTTGTCTTTCTCTCCTCATTCACAACATTTTTATTGCTTTGTGGTATTTTCTATTCTTCTCCATTATCGATCAGCACCGAGCAGCAAGCCACAAACAAATTCGTGGCCAGGCATGCCAGGCAGATAGAACACTCGCAAAGGTGAAAGATGTTTGCAGTGCACGCTGACAAACGCAAAAGATGTCATCCCAGTAAACGACCAAATTGGACCAACCGCGGTTGGCCAACATGGAACGATCATTAGGCAATGGAATACATCAACACGCAAAGGTAAATAAAATAAAAGTGCACTTGAAGTGAATAATGTTGAGGTCGGATTTGACAGTCACAAGCAAATGCACACCAGTTCTGGCTCAGTCGATCCGTCCGTTGGACACACAGAACGTGCCACCAAATAAGAAGTAATGCATGCAGTTTTGATCACTCGTTCAGTGCATGCAGAAGCCGAGCCTAGCCTTTGATGCATTCATCGATGTGCATTTAGCGGTCACTGGTCAGGTAAGTGTAGCATAATGGTTTAGTTGCACTATCGTGAGTCAAACATAATGGCTGTGCCAAGTGTGGCTCGAATGTAATGAGCTGGTAATTTTGAGTGTGGGTTAATTAATATTTGTTCTTGCTCTAGAGCAATGTAACTAATTTTTGGAACGGTGCAAATTACGAAACTACTTATTTCAAATAAGTTATTTGCGACTATCACAATCTGCAGATATACATCTGGAGATGCTGCACACCAATGTTGGTGCTATTTGTTTACATGGCGCTGACAGATAATTTGTCAATGCCTTTCACACTGCACTTTCCTGTTGGCCACTTGACTACTTGCCTGCAGTGCATTTACAATGTCTTCTTGCTTTCATTCATCTTGTTTGTCGTTCATCTGTGCATCGATCACTTAGCATACATTGTGTGCATATTAGAGCCATTAACGGCCTAAATTTGATCATCGCTCATGCGATTGACCTCAATTTGGCCTCGATCAATTCATCGAAATTGTTTTATTGTGACAATAGTCAGTGTCTTGTCAGTGATTTGGTGAAGTGTGAAATGTGCCACCACATCAGAAAGCACAATAAATCACCGTTAGGCAAATCATTGTTTGTTTGTTTGTTTGTTTTGAGGCGATGTAAATGTTGATGTCAAAACCCGTGAACGTCCCAATGGGTAGATTAATTGTCTATTGACGACTGTGTCAAGTGTTATTAATATCGGCTTAATGCCTTAAGAATTCTCTACAAATGACAACATTAATGTCCTATTTATTACCAATTGGCTCGTTTTTGCCAGGGTGATCAAAATGATGCTTTGCTTTCATTTCCCCTATTTCCCCAGTCATTGTGTGTTGGTGGTTTGCATCTGTCCAATGGTGGTGATCCAATGGCTCACTTGTCGATATCCTCAAGTGTCGAGATAATTGCCAAACATGACTTAAACATTTGATGGAGAGACATTTTATTGGTCTGTTTCCAAGCACTAAGGCGCAAACCTGTAAGCTCTTCGGCATTTCGTCCACAGATTACAACGTTCGATGGCTCCATGATGATGTGCGTGACTGTGCGTGTGTGTGTGTGTGTGTCTGTGGGTGCACAGCAAGTGCACATGTGCATGTACAGCAATAGCCAGCTAACACCAACGAAAGGTCAAGTTTTCGTACAAACTGAAAGCGTTGGAAGGCACCGTCAGCTAACCAAGTAAGCTTAATCCGAGCTGACTCGTTCGACTCGCGATACATTCGACAAAGCTCATTTAGTAGTCAAGTGAAGCAAAACACGAACAAAATGACTGACAAGTCCAAGTTCGGCCGACAAAAGGCACAGAACAGTTCAACTCGCCAGACTCGCCACACTGCTAAAGCACCATTGTGCCACGTTCATTAATGAAATCTGAATGCTGTGCCTGCCTTGATGCAATCGTCTGCTTCGAATTAGTAAACAAAACTGCATTGTCACTCCATATTTGTGCAACACTTGAGTTGTACCATATAAATGTGACTGCGATTTCACAACAATGATGATTCATTACTCGTGTTTCTATTTTGGGCTTAAACCTCGTGAATTACACGACGTATATTGCTATTACGAGAATTCTTACTCCGTGACTATCTCGATTATGTCTTCGCCTTCATCTTTTGGCTCTCAACATCGTCCTCATGCATTATCTATGTTGTTGTCCTCATTGATTCAAGGAGAGAAGGAGGACACTCGGGTGTGGCTGCGACACGAGATGGATCGACTTGTGGACCCAATGGTCGATTCAATCTTCCAACGAATAAACAACAAGTTGGTTAACACCCATTTGTGTGCATGTCGATCGGAGGAACGTGAAGATGGTGATGACCGTGCCCAGGTGGCGAATCTATTTGGCCAGAACGTAACAGCCAATGCCGAAGTACAAGAACCAGCTTTTCTAATTTGCCAACCATCAACGCCAACTTCGGTCATCTCGCACTTCAATGCAGAATCTCATCAACCACTCTCGATTGGCTATGAACCTGAAAACGACCCGGAAATATTAGCTGAAGTTAAAAGAGGCGAGTTCAGGGACATAATGGTTTAATAATAATAATTGACTTTTGATTTGTGATTATAGAAATAGAAGAAGAAAATGAAATGGCATTGCAGAAAGAAATGGACAATACATCACAAGCGAATCAACAATTTGGACAGCAGGTTGAAGATTGTGATATGAATCGAATTCAATCGGAAGATGGTGATAATCGTGCACAGATTATGAATCCATTTGAACATGTTGAACTGTCAATTCCTCAACCATCCTCCAATTCTCATTTTCTTCCATCGAACTCATTTGATTATGAACCTGAAAACGACCCTGAAATATTAGCAGAAGTTAAAAGAGGTGAGTTAAGAATAATAAGTGAATTAATAATAATTGGATTATGCTTATAGAAATAAAAGAGGAAAATGAAATGGCATTACAGAACGTGATGGACAATACATCACAGGCGAATCAAGAGGAAGAAGTTGCAGATGACATTAGCCACCAAGTTGGGCATATTTTCCAGCACAGCCAGCAGATTTATCAAGTTAACTCTGGTTCTTCCACTCATGATCCTCATCTGACCCACAACACGGACTTGTTGACTCTTGTTGAGAATGGAATGCAATTGGGGCATCAAGGAATTTTTGATGATAACAATAATCAAGTGTTGGATGGACCAGTGGACAATGCTACTAACGATGACACCCAACAGAATTGTGACGAACCGGAGATGAAAGAGTTCAATGATGAACAAAGTAACAATGATGGGGAAATTGAGATTGAAGATGAGGCTGATGCAAATGATGATGTAGAGGAGGAGGAGGATGGAGATGAAGACACTGAGATTGACAGTGACAATGATGGCCGGGTTGAAGACAACCAACATGAAGAGTCATCTCGTTCTGTGGAGAGCGTAGCAATTGCATCTTCACCTCATCCCAACGGACAATCTCAGTCAATCGTTAGACGGTCTGTGACATTTGGTAAACGAACGCACGATGAACAACAATCGAACGAAGTGAACATTCGCGACAATCCGGGAGGAGTGGAAGAAGATGAAAAAGACGACGGTGATGATTCTGAAGTTACTTTTCGTTCAGTCAAGCGATCTCGACCATCCACATCGAGTAGTACCCATGATAAAATTATCATCACTCTCAGTCTTCGATGCCCTGAAGGTTGTGCGGGCCCAATTGCTCAAGACCAATTCAGCAAACACATGAAGGAGAAACATTCACTTGGTTCATATCGATGTGCGGTCAAAGACTGTGGCCAAACATTTGTCAATCGGTGAGTTTTTTTGTTCTAATGTTGCACCGAGTAATCAATCATTTGTTTTAGTTATATTCTTGGTGTGCACGTTCAGCATGTTCACCAGCACATCACCCAATGGGATTGCGACAAATGTTCTAGTCATTTCTCCAATTATAATGCATTGTCCAGTCACACCAGTAACCTACACCGTCTTGGCCACTTTCAGTGTTCATTTGCCTCCTGTAACTTCACAGAAGAATGCAAAATGAAAATGTACAATCATTACAATCAGCAACACAAGCCCGATTTGGTGTGTCCACAGCCTGGTTGCCACTTTCGAACCAAACACTTGACCTTTTTCAAGGATCACAAACGATCCCATCTTGGCAGCAAGCCCTATCAGTGCAAATGGCCCGACTGTCACTATTCCAGTGCCGCGCGGGACTACACATTGAAACACATCCAGCAAAAGCATTTCAAGTCAAAATCGAAGGCAAAGTTACGTCTCGACCTGACCCAACTCGGCAAAGCTAAGGATTACATCGAGTTTGTGGGTTAGTAGTGTTGCTTAATATGTTGCTTGCTGCTGTGGTTGATTGATTCGTTAACATTTATAGTAACACAAATAGGCACATGTTTTAAATTTAATTTTCCTCTTTGATTTTTAAATTTTAATTAAATCAGTCATTATTTTGAGTATCTGGGCGATGAGTTGAAGCCTTCAACTTGAAGGCACTTGAAATTGCTTGCTTTGAACCAAACTGGCGACAAACTGCGCGCAACAACTTGTCCACTGCTTCCGGACTGGCATCCTCTGTCTCTGGTTATGCCTGTCTGGTGTACTCGTTGTGTAAGTTGCTTTCTATTCACGACATTGAACAAAATTGAACTATTTTGGCCCGACTCGGTTCTGGTTCGGCCTGTCGTTCGGTGTAGCACACGGTTCGGTGTACGGTGGCTTTGTGCAATGGATCGCTGGTCACACTATGATAACGTCCATTGCTCGACAGATCAGACAGATTAGCTAATTAGTCAATGAAAACACTTGTTTCTTGTTGGCAGAATTGGTTGTGATAATCGTCACCAAACCGAATAAACCCTTACTGCTCTACTTTGTGTTTTGGTGGAGATTGGTCTATTTGGAGATATGCAGAGACATGTTAGCATCAGGTGAGTTGTGGACCACATTTCAGTTCATCAGTTCACTAGCCAGTTCAGTTCTCATGTGTGGCACATTTATGCCTTAGTCGATGAACGCTCATGATCGTTGCAGCATAGTCACATCGAGAACATCTCATCTTTATCACAGTTTGGTGGATACACTTTGGGCTTGTGCTTATTTAAAACCGTCAACTTATAAGTACTATAGTACATGCAGCGGTCAAACGTTGTGTTTTGAAGCCTTTGTCGAGTGCAAGCCACCCAAAAATGAATACAAAGTGGCAATTATGCAGATTGACAACACTCGAACAAGCAAGACAAATCCATTTCGGCGTACATCACTTCACATCACATCAGAAAGCATATATTGACTGCAACAGAGCAGTATTTGTCCGCATTGAGTCGGCTTTGTCATCCATTTAGAGACCAGAGCACATACACTGCCGCACTGACAGACAACTTAAGAGTTATTCAAGTGTTGGTATTTGTGCAACCAACCTTAGGTTTGCTTAGGACCACAATACTAATTAGTGAGCTCTATGCTGTTATGCGACATTTGTTCACAGATAACAAATTGTTCTAAGCAAGTAACCAATCGACAATACATGTGTGCGCACAGCCAATGAGCAAAATGTCGCTTACCAGATCTGACAATGGTTTAATGGTCTTAATAATATTATTGCAATACATGGTCGATGTAAGATAGTTTGTAATATATTTAATTCATTTACTGTCTGAATGGACTGGCCAACTCGGTGGAGTGAAACCAATTGCTTGTCGCATCTACGCCTCCAATGACACCAACTGAATTAGGCTGTGATGCTGCGGTGGCTCTATTTGTTTGCTCATTAAATCTCTAATCGAGAGTCATTAGCTGTAATGAGCTATTAATATATGCGAACAAGCAATAATATATCATACTTTTAAGCAATAATAATATCACTATCGCGCTTTTTGTTTGTGAACGAGCACTCTTTCAAGGAAATACATTTCTCACTAGAAAAAGGCAATATGAGCACTTGTTCGCCGTCGTTCACCGTCGATGGTCGAAAGTTTGCAAACAAGCAACATTGTGCACTCTATGAGTCCATTCGTCGATAAGTGTTGAGACAATTAATTAACTGACTTGACACGAGCTTAAGTGGATAGATCGATTTGCCTGCAATGATTCAATGGCAGATCGTTCGGCCTTGCTTGCTCTCACAAGTGGTGATTATGACTTTTAGCCTATTTGAGAAGCATTACAAATAAATTGGATTGCGTTTAATTGAATTTATCCTACAGAAGTGTTAACACTTTGGTCTTCACGAACAGGAACAGCTGCTAGTGAACTAGACCGAGTGCAGAGCTTACTGGGAGGAAGGAAGGACTCAATGGTAGCGCTAGAATGTACAAATGTTTATGAAGCTCAGGGCAGGATTGGTCTGAGTTGTTCCATTCGCCACAGCAGCACCAATCCCTGCACAGTGCACACGGATGCCACAGGACCTCTGGAAAGCCAATTGGCACCATGGCTCACCACTCTGCACTGACTCAATTGACTCTTTGGTAGTGCAAAGCCTCACACATGTACAGAGTGGAAAACGGAGGTTTAGCCAATCTAATCGACAGTCTGACAGGCATTAAGAGAGCGAAGGCGAGCCATTTGGCAGACGATGATGAAGATGTGAGATGTGGCTCGGTGTGGCTGACAGAGGTGCATCGTAGATGAACGAGAGACAAGCTCGCTCCAACGGCATGCTCGTTCTGTGGCAATTAGCAGTGAATCGAGTGGCAGAAAAAGGCTTATGCTGGTAGGCTCACTTGTTCGCCTCGACTTGCAAACAAAGCAATTTGATTCGATACACCACCAAATTTTGCTTTGTTGACGCACAAGCAATTTAAACCGTTCTAGCGATTCTCACTTTGGTTCTGTTTGCTTGGCCATCATTTTGGCGGTGTTGTGGCTCACTGAGAAGACAAACACATGTCAAAATGTCATGCTCATGGCCAAAATGCATTTGCTAATTTAGTAATTTAGTAAAAAAATTTTAAAATCTCAAATCATTTATTTATTTCTTGCTGCATTGATTAGGTATCAAGTGGGTTTGCGAGTCAGTTTGATACACGAGAAACATTTCATAGAGCATTAAACCGAAAATTGCATGGAATTATCATGTTTCACCAGTTGGCGTCACCTTTGACACCAGATGATTATTGTATCTTGCCTTTCTCGTCAACGAAGAACGAAGTGCCATTTTGACTTTCTTGTTGTTCTCCATTCGCAAATCTTCATCTTTGCCTTCGTGCATGTACTTGTTTAGCGTCGTTGTTGCTTTGAACACCATTGAATCGAGCCAACTATGGTAGTTTGCAAAGTAGTGAAACTGTTTCGAATGGTCAGTGCACTATGTCAATCTTGATCTTCCACATTCATGCCAGACCTGCTACTAGGAAGACATTGTACAGAAAGTCTACAAAAGGTACATTTTCCTGTGAGTGCACTCATGAACTCGCCACTGATATGTTGCCAAACAGTATGAAAGTAAAGCTCAGGCCGATCAGTGGCAACAATGGCACGGCACGAAAGTGATTACAGACTGGAAGTGCGTTCGGATTTAAGGTTCGCCCAATCAGAAGTGAGCAAACTGGACAAACTTTTTCATATGTCAGTCTCATTAAATTATCATATCTATTGGTGAGTCAAAGTTAATTATTAAATAGTATAGAAATTATAGAAATACCTTGCAAAAAAGTCAAACCTCGCCAATGTGGTTATCGAAATGGTAGTTCTGGAAGAATTGCTTTTATTGGGCAGAACTGGTGGCAGCAAGTTCAAAGGATTGAACGACAATAATGCCAACTTGAAGTAAGCTGATCATGTTGTAGTTTCCACCAGATGACAGCACACACAATAACACCTTATTTCTATTGTCGGCTGGTGGCTGTTCAATTTTGCTTTTGTTTGTAATATTGAGAATGACCAATGGCCCATTGACGGCCATTGATTGCAATTGGCCAATTCTGCACTGCTGTCACAAGTACAATGTAGTCTCAAATCAGAGCGTGTCCACTATTTGGCCGAACAACTACAAATGCTTTGGCATCAGCAATATTTCAATCTCACCAATATCGCTTACATCAACAATTCCCCAATATGCCCGTTTACCACATTCCAGCTCTGAATCTTGCACTTCCATTGCAGATTTGGGAATTTCAACAACACGATCTTAGTAATAGAAGAAGAAAAAGAGTTGGACAATTTTATAAGTTTTATTATAATATAGCGAATCTATTTTTTATTTTCTTTATTAGGCCTGGCGAGTCTGAAATGGCGAGAGAAAATGACGAATTTATTAGCACACAACAATATTACGATACGATTCATGGAGGCGAAGAATTCGGCAAGCAAACGAACAAAACAATAATAAGCCTTCCAAAGCAAGCTTCGTTTGTTAACAAGCAGAATCAACGTTAGTATCACCACTTGTATTGTGGTAAGTTTGATTAGGTTAAATGTATTTTATTTTATTGAATCTAATTTTTATTTATTGTAGTCTTGAAACAAAAGAAACAAACAATTCTCCAATCGATAGAACGATCAACTGGAGTACAGAAAGCACATCCTCAATAATGCATTGCTTAAGTTTGTTATTAAAAATCAAACCTTTTCAATATTCAAACGCGAAAGTCGTAATTATTGTGACGAACTTGATATGATGCCCAAAATGAACTAAACCACAAATATATGGCCACAAGTGACAAGCCAATCGAAAGAATTTGGCAAATGCTTCTCTTTTGGAAAAACCTTTTTATGCTTTGTCGATCTGGGAGTGGAAAATTTATTTCACACAGTCAAAGGACAGTAGACCGACATGTTTGCTAATATTTCTCATTTCGGGAAAGTATGATGAACAATTTTTTAAGGTATTTATTAATTTGAACCGAATTCAATTAGTTAAATATTTGTTTAATCTTTCGTAGGAAATTCACAAATCACGGACAACCAACTGTTTTAGTCACCGTCATTAATAGATGCAAACGAGAAGATGTTTTACGATATTTGACCGAATTGGAGCGGAATAAAACAAGGAGGGATTTTTTCGGTGATTCGATTTGTGGTCATCTGAACGCTGTGCATGGTGGTGCAATGATGCCCAAAGTGTTAATCTTATCAACTATTGGTATGCTTTCGATTGTTTTTAAATCTCACTTATTTGTTGTGTATTTTTTAATAAATAGATTTTACTGAAAGAATCGACCAATTCTCCTTCTGGTCATTTTGATCTAAAATAGCTATTCCAAATTAGGAAATGTCTCGCCATTTGGAAGGTGCTCACACAGAGACCATCAAGTGGTATCCAATCAACAATTGCGGCAACAGAAACATTTGCCGAGATCACCGAAATGTTTTACCTTTTTCTCCAACTTGGTGGAAGTTTTATCACAACCGCGAACATTACCGTCACAATCGCCAGTCAGGTTTGTTGTGCTTTGCAACTCAATTAATCTCTTAATGAACTCGCTATGATAGATATTGATTCGTTGCCGTTTGAATGAACAATAAATAAATCACTCGCACTGAGTCTTTCACAGGACTATTAGACAGTATTTGTCTGTGCAATAGTGCAGTCATTTGTTTGGTTATATTTTTACTCACGTTCGGCCGTGAAAATTTTCTCACAGAACTTATTGCACTAGCTGGGTGAACTCAATTGAATTTGTTTAAACTGTACTAATCTTTGTTTGGCTCAATAAATTATGCTTGGTATGAGTGCACTGAAGAGGTAGCTTGCATGAATATGTCTTAATAAATCAACATTTCATGCTTCTCGACACAATGTCAAAGCAAAGCAGATAAGCATGCTTTAAAGCTTTGTATAAGACACAGACATTGAATAGATTCGCGGAATGAGCTAAAGTACACCAGGCTCTGTATCGTGCACTTAGCTATTGTTTTCTTGGTGTTAAAATTAATTTTAAATTAAACTACCACTTTCACTTTCATCCACTCCATCACTAGACTGGCAATATTTTGTGCCTTCTTAGCCAATAATGCCTCCTTGCCCTACAAATGCATTCTGTACAGAGTATGCAAATGATTTGCTGTTATGAATTCAAGTGGGCCTAACACTTTACTCGCCGGTACGGTCCGTAATAGGGTCCATCGAATTATAACGACAAATTAGTCAAATTAGACTTTGCTAATTCGTTTAGCCTGCCTCCACCTCTGATGCAGTACCTCATGAGTTGCAACTCGACCTGTCACTCGGAAATTCCGAGTCGGAATGCGTACTTTGTTTTTTTGTTTCATTTCAAAATTATTTCCATTTTGTTGAACCTTGTTAATGTACATAGTCTACATTACCTTTGAGCTAATTACTGTCAAATTGGTTCATTTCCCCTCTCAGTAGCAATTTTTATTCTGTCCTAGATCCTTTGACTGGTCTCCCTCCCTCCACCATTGCTTTTATCATTTTTGGCACTTTAATTACTGAATTCAACAGCGCCAACAACATTACTGCAAACAATTTGCCTTTCGTCTTTTCATGTTGTGCACATTTTGAATTGTCACTTTATGCCCTAATCCTTGGATGTGGAGCCTACCCTCGGGTGAGATCGATTTAAAGTTATAATCGAGTGGTCTGCATATGTGGGGTGCACAAGTGAATATATCGATTGTTTGTTGGTCAGTGTATTGTATAACACAATAGCCATTTGTTTATTGCACTATCAGCTAGACAGTTAGGATGCTTTAGTTCTGCTTTGTCTGTAATATTCCAATAGAAACGAATTAATTTTACTAAACTAATTTCATCTCAATCGAAAGCGAGCTAACATTCAAGTAAACAGAGTACAATCTAATCTAGACAGCCGACTAGATTGTCCTGCCTGGATTTTATTGCTTTGTTCTCCATTGCAGAGTAATTTTGAAATGTCTTTTCCTTACCTTAGGCTCCAACATCAGTGGGCTAACAAGCTTTTACAGAGCAATTGCTTACGAGGAAGACTATCTCCATGTCTTGCAGCAGTCGGCCAAGTTTGGACACTCTGCTGACCACTGCCCTTGCAAATTATTAATTTGAAATGAACACCTATTCGGCCTTTGCCGCGGCATGTTCAACTCTCTGTATGGACACATGGCAGAGCTGCACCAGACATACACGGTTACCGATGATGTCTCCCTGCTCACTGTAAGTGACTAATGGTCTGACTGCAAGTGGTCTATATACCTGATTTGGTGAATTAATAAAGTGTAAATGGACAGGCCATTTAGGATGACCGAGTATTCATATCGAGCACTCGAAATTCGATTTGCACTTTGAGCCTAATATTTCCCTCTCGTGGCATTATAAACTTTTTTGGGACAATTGTTCGGTGCACTCGATGTTAGGAAGAAATAATTGCCATGGCAGTAAGCTGTGCACTGCACACAGCCCAAATGCGCCGATTGCCGATTGCAGGCCTTTGTTTTGTCAGGCTAAATTTCGGTTCAAACTTGCAGTTGTCCTCGGTGGGCACTTTTTGCATGAATTAATTTGTATCACAATTCGGTGTATGCGAAGCAATGTTAATTTACTGGCCATATTGCTGCAATTCGAACGAAACTTGTGGGCCAATCCAAGTTTGCATTAACTTTTACTTTTACTCTTCTTGAACGTCTCATCGAATCGAATCTCTGGAACATTTTTTCCATTCTATTTAAGTCAGGCCAATTTGTTTTATTTCTTTGATTTCCTTCATTTCTCCTCTGGTGTATCTTTTTCTAGTGCAAGTGCAGTGACTGTCATGTGTGCTGGAAAGGGCAAACGTGCAAAGGCCAAGAAGAAGCGTACAACGAAGAAAAGCTCAAAGCGAACAACAAATAAGAACAAAGGTTCTCGAATTTCGGTTTCAAGTCCTGGAAGCACTGCATCCAGCCCCGTCTCTCATTCTCCCTCACAAGTGAAAGTCCCCATCAAGTCCACTTCACCACCACCACCACCGCCATCACCTCCACGGACACGTTCACGTTCCATAAAGTCGTCCTTGTCACCAAGCAAGTCAGTCCGATCTAGAGTTGCTTCCCATTCGACGAAACCAACTGCACCGGTGGCACCAACGCTGACGGCCAAATCGAACGCGGACAATAGCGAACAGGAGAATTCGGGCTTGTGGAATTGCACTTCCGTGATCACTCCCGAAAATATGGAACGAATGTCCAGATCGATCATATCAGCACCAAGCAACGCTGCCTCCTCCTCCAAAGCTTCAAGCCACAAGCCTAATGCCGTCAGTTTAAAAACTTTCAAAGTTTCAGTGCCTAAAGTGGGCGGAAAGCAACAACCGCCGATGGTTGTGGCCGACGACAAGGCAAAAGAGCACCAGGAAAATGCCACCAGATTGACGGCAACAAAGATCGATCCTACTGTTGTGGGCAAGTCTCCGACCAACAAGACACCAAAACGTCGATCGTCCGTGTTGAAGAATATTAACATTGCCGACAACAACACCTCACAAGGGTCAACTTCGAAGGAGAGCAAAGACAAGGCCAAGCAACTGGTCAATCAGAACAAAACAAACAAGCAAACAACCACAGGAAAAGATGTTTCAAAAGAATCACCGTTGACCGCACAGATTAAGAAGATACTGCTTCAGAGTAAGGCGAATCGTGAGGCTTTGAAACGAAAGTCACAGTTATCATCATCTCCAAGTGGCGGGACCGAAGGTCGCAAATCGAGTGGTGAAGTGGCTAAAAGTGAAATACCAAAAGGTGGCGTGCTAGATGATGGAGCACCAGAAGGTGGTAGCAAGCCTGCACAGACACTAAAACCCACCACCACAAACACTACTCAATCGGCTGTGAAACCAGCCTCAATCGGTGCCATTCAAGCTCAACATTCCGCAATCAAAGATTCCCTTTCAAGTCTTTTTAGTCAGCAGCAAGCCCAAGCACCGACACCATCTTTTGCAGTGGAAACCAAGCGAACCATAATCGACTCGACAGTGGAAGCCTCCGACAAAAGTGTCTCACTGCCAACCACCAATGTTACCACAAATGGCCCACAAATTGCACCGAGTACTATATCAGATGCCACACCGAACCATTCACTCGAACATCAGTCCGAGCCTAAATCTTTTCCCATGATCAGTAATGCGACTTCATCTGAACATGGCCAGCCACTGCCACCACCACAAAAAGACACGAAAAAAGACCAAAGAGATGATAATGACAAGAGTGACAGCAATAGTGGAAAAGACAACAAAGACGATCGTGTAGAATAAAATCTACAAAGACAATTAAACGTGTTTAAAATCATTGCAGTGAAATTATTTGCAGTGCCCATGCACATTTGCCACTCGAACGCGGTCAATTCGAATAAATCACAATTGATAATAAGTGCACAATCGTTTCTAATTTAGTGTTTCCAAGTTTTTGTTCGCAACCAAATCAACTTCTTTATATGCAAATCGTTTACTCTAGTTCTGTGCTTCATTTTCCTTCATTTTCAGGCATCACTTTTCATCGACTTTGCATCTCTCTGCACGATGACTCGCATTTGGCATTGTCGTTCGTTTCTGCTGGCCTCACTCCTGTTGGTGCTTCTCGCCCGATCGATGCTGGTTAAAGGCCATCGAAGTGAAGTGGTGCTTGTTGGTTGGTGGTACTAAAGCTGACAACTTCTCTCGTGTCCATCACATCAGGGACCCTTGCGAGAGTGTGTCCGACTGCAAGTTTGTTGGTGCAATCTGTTCCGAATTTGACGGACAGTGTCACTGAAAGGTCGGAGAACGCTTCGGAGAGAATGGCTCGTGCATTGTGGCCAGCTGCAATGTGGACACGGACTGTCCCTCCAAATTGAAGTTCAATCAGTACTACGAACAGCCTGTCTCAAAGGTGTCTGTGGCTGTTTACTCCCGCTTACCCAAACGAGTCCGACCATGTCACCTGCATGCACGAACAAATGGACGATTATGTCTTCTTCCTGTTGGCCATTGTGGTGGTCCTCTTTGTGGTGTGCCCCACCTGTGGCATAGCTTCCTGTACATATCAGGCATACTTCTTAAAAGGTGCCAGTCAACATGAAACCGGTGGTGATGCTTTTTAGCACGCTTCTAATGTGACCATTCTATTATTAAAATTTATTTAACTTGTATCAATTTGGTATGTTTGTCTGGCGATTGCGCGCGACTCGAGTCCAACAACTGTCATTAGTACCACACATGTCAAAGTTGTTTGCTGTTGTGTCCAGCAGACTGAGTGAGATTCTTTGCACATCATTCATGTACTCAGTACATTGTACTGCCTATTTGGCAACATCAATGATGTTAATTCATTCATTGTGATTCATTCAATAACTTTAAAGTGATGCATCATCAAACAGAGTCAAACAGACCATTCCGTCGGTGTTGAACGAAGGCAAGGTGGCAAGCTTGATGCAAACCTAGGCGTAAATGCATTCCACCTAGAGTGCATTCGTTCTCAATTGGTGTTCTGTGTTAAGAATTGAAAGTGTAATTAGATCTGCACAAATGGATACACAAAATGCAATTGCTATTTCTATTCATGCACATGTGGTCCAAAGCACATGCATGTCCGTGCAATATGTTGTCCTCTCTGTTAACCAGATGTTCCAGTTGAAAATATCAATGGCACATCAAGCTTTCCATCCAATTCGACAAACTAAATTTCGCCTAGCCAAATTTGTTATGCCTGTCCGGTGAGTCTGAACTAGGACAACAAGTGACAGCTTTATTGGACATGTGGAATAATTCTAGTTGTTTGTTGTTGTGTCCGAGCGAGTATATTTTTTTACATTGACTGCATTTGTGTAGTGATAATTTGGCATCATGAAAACATTACCCATTCCGTCTGTGTTGAACGAGGTAAGATGGAAAGTTTAATGCAAACCAAGAGTTGTGAAAAGCGCACAATTTGGTCGAGTTTGATGCAAAGCAAAGCCCCAAAAAGCAAATGTCTCCGCTGTCCAATGGCGAGCAATATTGCAATTAAGCATGGCAATATATATCACCAGACTTACATGGACAGTCCCTGAATATATTTGAGTTTGTTCGTAGGCCACCGAGTCAGTGATTGATCTCCTAATTTGCATGTGACAATCAAGGTGAGACTCCTTCGGGAAAATCAATCTGAACATCCAACATGGTTTGCAATGGGCAAGTAATCACAAACCTGTCCACCACCCGACACTCCCAAACCCCAAATCCCCAAAGACTCTTATGGAACTTCAATCTCGGTAAATGATTGTGCAAATGAACAATTGACTATAGTAAATTATAGCAAATATTTGACTCACTTCTTAATAGAGGTTCACCAGAGCTGAGAGTGCTATTGTTAGAGCAGTTCGAGGCAACTCAACACTAGCCCGGTTCATTTATGCACACCCGTGTTCCATTAAAGCAGACTTGTCACGCCACGACCTTCCGATCTCTTACAATGTCTTCTCTCTTAGTATTCTTTGGCAAATCTTTGCCCGTCCAAAGACCTCCTTCTCGCCAAACTCGCGCTACTCAATGGCCAAGAAATGCATGCGCCCGACAAAGTATCATGTAAAGGTCATTTACAGTCGCATCTCCCGATGCTCCCCTTTTACTCGTTTACGATGTATATCCTTTTCTCTTTCATGCGTTGCATTGCATGTCTGCTAATGCACCTCCTTCAATGTAACACATACGTTCTGTCTCTCTACTTCACTTTCCGATTAGACTCGATACCGAGCGGTCGACTCTCATTAAACTCTTCTACATTCTTGCCCGACTATCTTATTCCATCCAAATACATCGTTGGGACATTAGACCAAGTACCCAAGGTCCTATTTGTCCTACAATCACAAGGTCTCGACAATGGTGGATCATAGGAACAAGCCTCCGCCCGACTCGGGTGACCCGATTACTATCAAGGCGCGACCAATCTCCGTAGTTCAGGTCATCGCACAATCGCATGGCACTTCACCGTTAAAGAAACCAATTGGTTGATCTTAAGTTGAACTTAAGTTGATCGTCTGATCGTGGCTTCAGTGTTGGTGTGCGGTACACATTGTTGTGGCCGTTTTGCTGTGTTTGCATTACATGTGCCTCCATTTGGTTATCAATTTCAATATTCACTTGGCCGCGGCACTCTCCCCTCAAGAGGCCTCACCACAACTGATTGTGTTGTCAAAACGGTCAGCCACCCACAATAATATTGTATATCAATGGGCGCATTTTCACCTTTTATCATTATGCCGACAATAACCATAGTTCATTAGTGCGCGCTTCCTCTCTGCCTACTTTGTTCTATCTTCAATCAGGTCGTCTTTTCTCGGTCTAAGTGTTCATTCGTGCCGTGCATTGTGTGTCTCGTTAATTCGGAAATTTTCTAGTTGCTAAAACTCCACTAGGTTAGTCAATGAGCAATATGGCAAATCTAAGCGACTGACAGTTATTCTCAAATTACAGTGGTCCGTCCACCAACGGGCGTCTTCACTCAAATGTGCACAATGCATTGGCAGCAATGTGTGGTGTGGTGTTGTGTTGATTCAACGGTAGAGAATTAGTTTACACTTCACAGTAACTCATTAGTTGGTAATTTGAGAATTTATTTTTCTCTCTGAATGATCTTCAGTTTTACTATTTTGATTGCCAGTGTTGGACACTTTTGGACAAAATGCTGTGCACTGCAGTGTCTAGTCATCGATGACCTTTCGATGGCCTTGCACTGGGACACTTGCACTGACAGTGAATCTATATACGATCTGAAGAGCAAACACATTTCACATATGCACATTGCGCACAACACATTGTCATTAAACGAGTCTCACCAAGCACTCTCTATCCGATTACGCCAGTTGCTGGTGTTGTGTTGATTCAAGAACATTAAACAAATCGCCCAACAAAGCATCACTCGGATTTATTTGGCTGAGTGCGTTTGTGTCAATGTCACTTCACAAATGGACCAATCGATGCATTAGTGGCGATGATAATAACAACAAAGAGATGTGCAATGTTGGGCCAAATTGACTCCACTCACTTGAATGCACCTTGATTGTTGTTCCGTGGCAGAAGTCACTTCGAACAGACAGTTGTCAGTAGAGAAGTCTTCCACTCTCGTGTCGAATGTATTTGTATGTGTATTCAATTTGCACAAACAAAGAATCGATCTCAGATCGAGCTAAGGTTTCGCACACTCGGCAAATAATGCGGTCCTCATTATTCGGTTGTGGTGTTATGTGGCGACATGCAGGTGGCATGTGTGCACCACAGACCATTAATATTCATTTGAGCAGAGCACAGCACAGATAGGCTCGGTCCGAGAGTGGACACAAAGTTGCGACAAACAAGCAAACTGCCATGATGATGAACAACAGTGAAAGATGTGCATTGCACATTGTGCAACAGCAGTGTATTTATTGACCATTGCCACCACAGGACGACGCATCATCGACTATAATTGATGACCATCAAAAGGCGATAGAGTAAATTGTGGTGCAGTGCACAAATCGAAGGTGCCATTTATAACAATTACAAATCTGTTTCTGTTGTGATCAGTTGTGTGCCTCAAGCAATTCACTACAAGCCAAACTCGATTTATGGCTATCGGCGTCGCCGCAATGAAGTGAGCTTGTAGATTTATTGGTGCCACCGGTGATTTAGTAGCATCGCTTGCCTACACTTGCAGGTACACACAGGAAAGAGGAGATGGCACTTGAATTAAGGCTAATTTCGCTGTTCGATATGCAAACTCGCGCACAGAATCGTTTGGTTATTTATGGCACTGGCCATACCGTCTCGTGCGCCAATAAAGTTTCACATTGACCCCAATTCCTAATTGTAATTTGTGCAATACTCTTTCTCTCCGTAGTTGGTCACCAGCAGCAATAGCAGTTGCATCAACAGCACCTCTCGCTCCACTCGGCACTCACATTAATTAATGTCTCTGGTTTCACAAAATATTTGCCTGACCGAACCAAACTGACACACACGATTGGTTGCAGTGCACATTTGGTTGGTTTAACATTTTATGCTCATTTGGTGTTGCTTGCTCAATTGGCAATTGAGAAGGATCAATTTGAGTATCACAAGTTTAACTACAGTGTAAGGAGCTGTGGCGCAAACGTGTTTGTGTCACTAATTGGGAGGGTATGCAGTGGGGGTAATGGTTGAACCATTATGTTTCTGGTGTCTTCCAACCCGCTTCGCCTTCATCTCACGTTACATGTAATTCGAGAATAATCACAAACTGACAGTGTTAATCGTTCTATTACACTATTTTCACCTCCTCTCACTGGCACAACTGTGACCAATGATTGACAGAATGGCTACTAGGCAAATAAATACATGTACTCGAGTGGTAGACATTGCACTTACACTTGTTAGCACCATCCAGTGTTGGTGCAAAGGGCGACTGGCTAGCTAGCTATAGTTTGAAAAATTTATTTATATTTTGCAGGCGCGAGCAGCCTACCGCAATTGCATGCAACAAGGCAAGTGACTCGGAGTGAGTGGCCCAACTGAAGAAAAGCGTGGTGTGGCGCGCAGGATACTGTTGTGCCTGCCATTGGTGGAAACTTTCCACTGGAAGGGTGTTCGCACCAATTTGTGGCCTCCAATGACTAAAAGAATTGCTCGGTGGATGAAGAGTTTGGCAAAGGCCATTTGTAAATTGATTTCTATGCGATTACTCGGTATAGAATCGCTTTTTCCATTTATTGATCGAGGTATCACCCACAAACTGTAAACTGGCACAAGCTTTCAGCACATTGGAATGTGACGGCATCGTTGAATTGAGCTGCAGTAGTGATTGGTTTGTTGCCTTGCCGCGAAGTGTCATAATTATAATTAACGCCTTCCAAGCACTGGATAGAACACAGCACAACTCCATTAACCAGAGCTCGGACATACCCGGTGACTTTCTTTGTGAACCTTCTAGCCATCAGTAACTTGTCATCTGGCCCAATTGACACCAATCTTTAATGGCACAACTAAACACTCTTCCAGCCGATGCTTTTAATGCTAATGCTCAAGTCGAGAAATGAAAAACTGAAAATACGCCATAAACTGTTTTGTAAGTCATTATTGCTATTTTATTATTATTTGTTTTTATTGATATTTATTTGTTTTGTTCATACATCTTTCTTGACAATTTATTCTACATGCGCTTCACCATATAGTCAAACAAGCATACTTGCAGCCTTTTGAAATTACGGAGGCAAAATTTTTGACATATGAATGAATTACACCACCCCGATGGTAGCCATTGCCAATTTATGAGGATTCCGCTGAGTGGTCGGTTCTACGACTTTACCTCTAAAAACATTTACCTCTAAAAAAGTTGTTCTGTTGGATTTTACCTCTAAACATTTACCTCTAAAACTTTACCTCAAAACTACATTGTATATGAAAGCGGTGCTGCCATCTACCGGCATAAATGTCACGGATTTTACCTCAAAATTATATAGAATAATTAGGTGACTATTCACAAAGTAACGAGTTACCTAGGACCCTAGAAGCTAACGAATAATAAATTAAATTACATTTTTAAATTCAATTCACTCATAAACATTTCAAGAATATTCAGTACAATAAACAATTGAAATTGAAATGCCAGCAAGTTTAAGTTTAATTAAGCAAATTACTAGTATTTTAAAGGTATATTTAGAATATTCTAGTTATTATCATCAGCAGTTTCTTGAGCATTATTCGCGTCGTCATTTTCGTGAGTATTATCATCATCGGCAGTTTCTCGAGTAAAATCCATATTCTTGAAAGCCTTAAATTGAACGCGATAAGCCAATTTTTCCAAATAATCGACAACTAAACTAAATGTTGATTCACTGATATAATGTTGGGCTGCCTTTTGAATTGCTTTTTTAATACGATAAACTCTTTTTTGTTTCACAATCGTATCACCTGCGGAGTTATCGTGATGCAAAATAAGCGTGTGAAGAACCAAGTTTATTTCGGCCTTTCGTGGTAGCAGCATCTTGAAACCGTTGTGCCAACCTTCAAGTTTGTTGATAGTTTTGTCCTCCCCATTTTTCGCTCTTTCATATGCATTCCATGTACTAACCGGGTACCTAGGCACATATGGATATATATCTTCAGTTTCATAATTAATATTGACACCAACCCAAGTCTCGTTATAGTATACCAATACCTGAAAAGTAAAATATGTGAATAATAAATTCTAAATGATTAATCAAAATACTTACTACTTTAATTTTTTCAATTATGCCTGCACTGTAAAATTTATCATTCTTGTCAAGAACAAAATATTGATTTTTTTATATTGAGTTTTACTTAAATTAATACATTCAGTTGAACTGATAGGAACAGACTGACGATTGTTTGACGTAGAATCGTTAATTAAAGGCCTGAGTGGGACAGACCGATCAAGTTTTGACGTAGAAGGATTAAATAGATAAGATGATAAATTGTGAGTTGGATTTTGAGCATTGCTAGATAAAGGCACTTTGGTAGAGTCAGACTGGCCAAGGTTTGATGTAGAAGGATTAAATAGATGAGATGAGGAATTACGAGTTGGAGTTTGAGAATAAAGAGGTACATCTGAAATTTCACAGATTCCAGACGAGTTTATTTGTTCCATGACTACAGAATTTAATCAAAAAAATTAATGATATTATAAAATGAAATAAAAACTTACTGAATAAAGTAAATTATTGAAAGTTGTGGTGTTGAAAATCAAAAATAAACATTTGTTGAGTATCACATAAATTGCAAACAAAATAAATCTTCGAATATGACAAATTAGGATTAGATTAAGTAGAGAATCAGAGGCAGTAGAGTATTTTGATAAAAACGATGATATATATTTATGAATTAATACAAAAAATCACAGGGCAAAAATGATGCATGATGATGGTGATGATTATGTTGCATTTGCAACAATGAAAATCGCAAATTAAGGCATAAAACGAGATCGTTGATTCCTACATATTTACGTGTAGATCACAGATTCAAATGAATGAAATGAAATTAAAAAAGATCGTTGAATTCACATTGCCTAAAAAGAATACATAGATTGTAAAAATACATTAATTTATTTTGGAACCATACCGATAGAGCAAAAAATGAGATCCAAAATCACCGCAGCTTGGCCGCTTGAGATGAGTGTAGCAGTGCCACTTGTTGTTGTCGTAAGTGAAACGTTCCCACATGTATGCAGCTGTGTGTCAATCATAACACAACATAACAAACATTGACAGATCGCCATCTACATTCCGAAAATCAAAACATTTTTGCTTGCATTTTTCTTGCCACTGAGAGTGCTAATGATCAATAATGCAAATCGCTTGATTTATTTTAGAAAAAATATAATATATTTCATTATTAGTTATGTCAATTATAATAAAAATATAATAAAATGCTAAAATTTATGATTCATGTAGAAAGAAAGATTTTTAGAGGTAAAATCCGGGACAAATATACAGGTAGATGGCAGCACGGCTTTTATATACAATGCAGTTTAGAGGTAAAGTTTTTAGATGTAAATGTTTAGAGGTAAAATCACACAGAACAATTTTTTTAGAGGTAAATATTTTTAGAGGTAAAGTCGGGATACCGAGTGGTCTATCCTGTACCGAATCGCGATTGGGCCAAATCTGTGCAATGTCTAGTTTCCATTTGCCAAGCCGCTTAGCACAAGTTCAAAACAAATGCTCTATTCCAGGAATTTCCAGGCGACAAAGCAACCCTTTCGATGTAAACTAGAAAGCCGGATAAAAGACAATTTAGAAAAAATTAATTGAATTTTAAAAACCAATTTGAGTTTGTTTGTTTATTTTGCATTGTCAAACTAATTCAATTTACTTTTGCGCCTCTAATAATTGCTCCTGTCGGCCAGCGAGTTGGTAGCTAAGTAGACTGTTGTGTGAACTCACTCAGTTCTAGCTGAGTTGTCTGTCTTAATCTGTCCAATTAATTGTTTTCTCTGACTGGCCTTTATCGCAAATTGTTAGTTTGGGATAAATTCATTCAATATTGCAGACTGCTTGATAAGTGCTTGGTTATGTTGTCTGGGAGTGCATCTCGCCGAGATGACCAATTTATAAGTGCCCGGCAGTATATTAATATTATTAATAAAATTATTTCATAAGCGTTGATGTGACCAAGTTGTCTACAATGTTCATGCAAGTTGACCAGTGCACTACTGAAACTGAACCACTCCAATTTGTGTGCTCAGCATTACTATAGCTTTATATCATAAAGATTAAAACTTTGTGTAATTTTATGGCTGCCACTTTGTGCACAAACACACTACTCGATGTAACTACTCGCAAAATAAATGAGTATAACCGTTGTGGGAATGCACTGTGGCATAGCACTCGAATTAATTGGTTTCTAACCGGACTGGTTTTATCGCTGGCCCAAAGAGTTATGGCGGCAGCAAAGGGGCATTGAAAGCGTTCAATTGGCTCGGTGGCCATTGGCACATTTAGCGGATGGCAACAATGTTGCTGCGACATTTGCAAGTGGTGCCAGTGTTGGGTCTCAATCGCCTCCAATCGACAATTGGCCCAATTGGCCAAAGCAATTTATTCGTCCGTTCTTTTCTCAGGCCCGTGCGGTGCAATCTTTTTTTCTGCTCTGTTTGTTCTTTCATCCAATATCGCACACTGCATCTCACTGTCGGCACTGTCTCATCATACCATGGTGCCATGTTTCTTATTTGTTTTCCTCGGTCCAATGTTAATGATTAAGTTTTCCCTGATGATAGGCGAGAGATAGAGACATCACTCTCCACAAACGAGACACGAGGAAAAAACGGTGCCAAGCGAGCAATGGATGGCCCAATCAAGCAGACAACAAACAATGAACAAACAAATCAATTCAGTCACTTCATTTCACTTCAAGGAATTTCAGTGTTGGCCAGATTGTGCCAGGCGAAAGGCACCTTTAAGTCTTGTCTTCCTTTCGCCACAAAACATTGCCATATTGAATTGCCTAATTTAAATCTATCCGAGAGTTATGCATTGTCGTTTGCCTTTTGAGCTCTGTGAAACAAAATTAATTAATTTTCACATTAGCATTAATAATAATAATAATGTTTGCGTGTTCGTTGTTACTTACTTGTTAATTTAACATATGCGGCATAAGGACTATTAATTCATTGCAATTCAAATTCAAATTCAGATTGGAAACGCAAAACAGTTCACGGCCGTGAGTTATAAGTAAAATAATTGCTAAGGCTTTTGTAAAAATGCTTTTAAATAATATAGAAAATATCAAAACAAATATAAGATAAAGCATTAAATATTTCATGGGGACAAAGGAAATGTTCACAAGTGAATTGAAACAGCACACAAAAAGCCAAGTGTCATCAATTAAATAGCTAGTTTATATCACTACTCGGTCTTAGGTGGATGATCGGAAATCTTATCAGGACTAATTTCCGCAGTTACCTTCTCTTCAGTAGATTTCTCAGGTTCTCAGGTTTGCGGTTCTTCAAACGTTTAGTAGTAGTAGTACTACTGGTCCTTTTCTTTGGCATTCCTGTTGACACATCTTGTTCGTCCATCCTGAAATGAACCTTAACCTTAATGCCTTTTGATTCAACACTAGAACTAGTAGATTACTTTTCATAGAAGTTCTTATTAAGAACATCTTTAAGACAAACCTAAGAATAAAGTAAATTAAATTAATTATCAAAGTAATTTTTAAAATTCTTAATAAATACCTTTTGAACTGTCCTTTGGAAGAGAATCTCCATAGTTGACCAAAATGTTTGCTAAATGTGATCACTTTCTTTTGAGGATAAAAATTTTCATGTCTAAAAAGCGCTCCGCTGACAGTCTTATTGTTCTTGTCATTTTCATTAACACGATCAAAATCGACATTACCCAAATCAGACAGCGACCGAATCCACTGACAATAAAAAAATATTAATTAAATTCGTCATATAGATACAAAACTGAACAAATATTACCATGATTGGGGAGAGAAAATAAACAAAGAACTTACAAAAGAATAATGCCACATAAATAATAAAACAATCGAGAATCGACAGTAGAACAGAATGAAAACAAATGAAAGAAAGACGTATTGCGACTTTACATCCATTACACAAACGCCAGATTTTTCAAGATCTGCAAATTGAAATAGAAACGGATTAGCATCAACATAATAAAATGACCTAATGCACTCAATGACCAAGACTTACACGCTTCCAATCAACAAGATCACAAGTGTCCACTGTCAAGTGATAGAACAGAACGTGTTTACGTTATATTCATTGGCAAGAGCACTTGTGCAATTGCTTGTGTGCTGGCTTGACGAGATTCAGAGATATGTTCCGGTGGTTCAAGTGCAAACCTTAGGCCAAGATAAAGCGAACGATAAATTGGCGGCGGACAGGTGGTGTACGGCATCAAATGATCGATCATTAGGATTCCTAATTTAGGAACACAACGAGAAATCAACAAAGGCTTCTAACAAACGGAGTCGATTGAGCACTGCGCCACTAGCCATGCACACTTGCCAAGTGTCACTTGGCGAGCTAGGATTGGGCAGCACTGAGTGATCACTGATGACCGGCTGATCATCACTCGCCACACTAGCGACATCTGGTGGGAAGCAAAGACACCATGACACATTCCTCACAAAGAAATTCGCATTTGGCCATTGTGGTAGCTTTTCGTGTTTAGTGTTGTAGATCCCCTCTATATATTCCCTTCCTTTGACATTTTTGATTGTTACTATGGCTTTTACACAAAATAACAATTTTAATGTTAATGACAGTAGTCCACTCACTAAAGACTCTCTTGCAATGCGATTTCATTGATTGGATTCCAAGTTGGTCACCAAGTTTGTAGTCGTGTCTAGCATGGTAGCACTGAAACGCACTCGTATTTTGACATCACCGTCTTTTTGATCAGCGGTTATTCCTTTGAGGTCTGTCGTTTGAGGGCAGTATAATGAAGGCAACTATTAACCAACCAATTACCTCATCAAATTGGCCACTACACTTGGTGAGATGTAACTCAAATAGAAACAACCCTTCAAGCACTCGGCAGCACAATACCCCACGAGTTCATCATCCTGAATTTACGAACTTTAACTGCCTCAACACCGAACTGACATGGATAAAATTAATCAAGGCAGCGAGAAAGATTGATTATCATAAGCATTAAGTGTTAATGTTATTGTCATAATTCAATTATGAAATGGATATCTATTGCCGTGCACCAGATCAAACATTGTTCGCAACCATTGGCCAACTTTGGAAAGCCTAATCGGCACTAAGGTTAATGTTTGGTTTAGTATTTCGCGCATTAAATGTCGTCAATCTTTTGTTTGTTGCCCTCTAGGAACTGTTTTGCACTTGTATATGTTGAAATTCGACTTGAATACACTCGTAGGATACACTCATTGGCCACATGCAGTGGAACACATTTTAATTTGCCAAACACAAAGAACACTAAAATGACCTTCTACCAGAGTGCACACAATTGTTATGTTGCAACATATATGTTGAGCGATCAGCTCTCACAGACCGGGCGCTGATCGACAAGCTATTGCCAATTAATTAAGAGTTTGCCAATTTGCAACATTTTACAACGCAAATCTACAGCAGGTTAGCTGCCGTCAACAGCATAATGTATGGCCAGAGAATAGTCCATTCTGAGCCTTGATCGGCCATTTCAAATGCGAGTTAGTTTGGTTCACTTGGTCAATGCATTAGTTCGCTTCTGCAGACTTTACACAAGTCATCACAACATCATTGAAGGTGATAGATCAGTCATTGGTTTGGTGTACAAACCACTCACACCACCGATATGATGATGATTGCTGTCTTTGAACCTAAACAAGTGAGCCAATCGAATGAAACTAATTGATTAGCTATGGGCAATCAGGCACGGCCAGAATCAGACAACACCGCGGGCGCGCATCGAGCTGATAACATAGCAAAGCCTCACACCGAACCATATAACCATAAATATTAACCATTGGAAAATACTCAAAAGCGAGTCAATCGATTTGGTTGCGCAACTGTCACGAACAATTTGACTTGAGTTCACCAGCAAAGTCACCGGCAAAGGCTGTTATAGACACAACCAATGCAACACTCATAGTATTAGCAGCTGAATGCCTGGCTCGGATCGAGTCATTGGCCTTGAACACAAAAGGTCCATTACCATGCATCACTACAACTCAAGTGGCACACCACCAAATCCAAATAGAATAAGCAAACAATCACCATGTTTGAATCGCATTGAACGAGTCGATATCGATTATTCAACTGGAAATGGGGCCAACCAGAGGTATCACTGCACAGATAGAATTCTGTTAACAGCACACAACAAACATGTGCAAGTAGATACATAGATTGAGTGCAATTGCAGTGCTCCAGGCAGGACAAGCCAATCGGACACAGTGATCTAACGATCTGAGTGTCTCGTGCAGTCGTGCATCAATGCAAATGCAAATGTAAATCAACAAAGCAATGACCAACCAGAACGGCATCATCTGTTTCGTGTGCAATAGCTGCAAAAAGTGCCTCTCAGGGCTAATCTCGATTAGCAGTTGGTTTGTTCCTAATGTAACTCGATGGCGGCATGTATGACTAAACTCGAATGGCATTATAGTCAGCAGCTTCTTTCAATATTAACAATAAGGTGCACCAATTCTCATTATTATTTGGCATCATCAACCCAATTGGAGACTAGGTCTAGACTAGACTACAATATATAATAATCCATATGCTAACTACTCTCGTCTTGCTTGTTGTCTATTTGTCCAACTGTTTCCCATTGAGTGATTCCTCTCGGAGTAATCAACCTTGTTTAAGTGTTGAGTGTTGAAATCAATCTTCACTGCAGTGCATTTCTGTTTGCTTTGCACTAATTTCCAAATTAAATTCATTAAGTGACTAATTTTAACTAGACATTAACCATCCCTTTCCAATCGTCTCACAGTGCATTTCTATTTGAAAATATTTTTAATTTATCAGCGCAATTCCTCAAATTAAACCAATCCCACGATACCAGCACATTTGTCAGCATAACCAATTGACTCATTTCACTTTACAGTCTGTGCTATCACTGATATCCTATCACCGATCCCTTTTGTCACACAATCAAAATCCTTGGATTGTCTTAGCAGCTAAGACTTAACTGAATAAGGCACAATGATGGGCATAACTCAGCCTTAGAGACCTTGGTGGCAAGTGTGGTCGATGTCCACTTTAGTGTCGATGTAATTGTTGTTCACAAAATTGTTAATGCGGTCATTGGTGTTGTGCCACTTGTTGAACAATTTGACCAACATGATTGGTCTGGATGTCTCGGCCTATACTTCTTCGCCCACCATTCCGGTTATCCGAACTGAAGATGATCTCCGCAAGTATTGTGAGTACATCTCTCGACAGCTCAACATCAATCTCGACAATGATGCAATCCAGCAGAAAGCCAAAATGAATTCAAGGATAGCCACTGTGGAGGATGCACAACGGGCAGTCAATCGCGCACTTGAACGACTGTCCAAATTGAAAAGTTTCATGGCAAAGACTACTTAGAATTTTCCTCGCACTGGATAAGTTGTCTCTTGTTGATGTTTAATTAAAAGTAAAGTATTATTTCCACACACACACACACACAGCGGTCAACAATACCGACCACATTATTGCTAGTCACGAGTGCCCACCGAGCGCAGTTCTTTTTGAACTTCGAAGTGGCAAATGACTTGGTGCCATTGCGGCGAGACAAAGATAGTGCCATCCAATGTAGATCCATTCGGCATCGGTTGAGAGTTTTGTCATCTTGGGAACCGAATTCGCGTAAGTGAACATTTGGTCACTTGTATGGTTTGGTCGTGCCTTCCTCACAGTGCTCATTGGTCGGGCATTGAGATTGTAATTGAGTAAGCCAACAGGCAAGACCGATGGCATGACCACTATAGCTGAATCAATCCAATAAGGTTTACAAGCACAAAACAAACAAGACGAGCCTATACACAATTCAATAGAGGAACGAGAGAAAAAATTTGGTCCAGTGACAACTTGTCAACTTACAACTTGTTACAAGCCAAGACAACACTTATTGCAATTAGTGGTCGATTTAATGCTGGTTAGACTTGAGTTACTTGACCGAGCAGATTGGCACGCGACCACTAACCTCCGTTAGCACCGGCAGCCACTTTAGCATAGTAAGTAAGACCATGCCTGTGTCATGGCTAGTCATCCTGAAATTCAGCCTCCGATTCGTCGAGCATGAGTCATGCTGCATGACCAACAAAGCAATGACTGGACTCAAGTCGATGGCCTCGTCCCTGTTTGGTGGCTCATCTATCGACAGCCCTGGCTCGTCAGCCATGAACCAAAAACTACAAGTGGTACGAGTCACTGGGATGCTGTACCTGAATGCACGCAACTACTTCAATATTTTATGTGCCATTTCATCCAGTCACAATGAGCACCAACTGCAATAATTATTAAAGCTAAAACTTCAATTTTGAGAACGTTGTGCGTGCGTGTCTCATTAATTAATTAAATCGATCAATTTCGAAGCTTTAAAGTCCTACTTAGTTAGTACTAAAATGGTTGAGCACCCATTTGAGTGTGTCATTCGTTCCTTGACTAGCTTGAGTCGAGACGTGTGCCTTGATGTCTCTCGAAATGGACGTTCCCTCCACTCCTCCGTATCTGCGTGTGCTCGGTTATCAGCTGAAGAGTGTACTTTCCACTGGCACGTCTGCCACCATTCTGTTGGCCTCTTCCAAGAAGCACGAGTCTGATGTGGTATGCAAGTGGTTTCGCTTCACCGGTGATGTGCAAGATCGCAAAAAGCCCGTCTCGGTTGTGAACTGTTTCCGTGGCGAGAAGCCTCTTATGGAGCGTTTCCGAGTGGCGCCCCATCCGAACCTCATGTTTGCCTATGATGTGTTCGAGTCTGCAGCGGAGGCCTTCATCTTTATGCCCTACATGCCAAATGGAACTGTGGCACAAGCTGTGGCCAAGTTCAAAGCCGATCCACCGAATGATCTGGAAGATCGGGCTAAGATCTGGTTTAAGGACATTGTCTGTGGCCTCCACTGGTTGCATCTCAACGAGATTGTCCACCGGGACTTGAAGCTACAAAACTGCCTTTTGGGACAGATGAGACAAGTGGTCATCACCGACTATGGCTTTGCTGCTTTCCGGGAGGATGCTCAACGGGCTGATTCGAACCCATTCTACGTGAAGACTGTGTGTGGCTCACTGGGTAACATGGCCCCCGAACTTTTGGCTCTAATTCTGCAGCAGTATTCAATGTCGCAAGACTCGGATGGCAAGCCCACTACCAACTGTTACTCTCCTAAACCGGTGGACGTGTACGCAGTCGGAGTTTGTCTCTTTGAAATGCTCAATCTGGAGCCTCCATTTTGTCCACCAAACCTGGATTATGCTGCTCTAAGTCACGAATCGGACATTGTTCAGGCCATCGCTACCGATCTGCACCAGAAGCAAGTGAACCGAGAGTACAGATTTGGCCGAGAATCGATGCTTTCTCTCGAATCGATGCTACTGCTGCACGGCTGTCTCCTTCCCGATCCAGTTCAACGCATCACTACTAGACAGATTCGTGAAAGCACTTGGCTAAGCAAAGATTAGACATTGCGCACAAAGAGTTGCTATAAACTTTTAAGCCAATTTCTTTGCTTCCCACTTCCTACTGTACGCGATTTTATTAATAAAATTGTTATTCGCACTCCAACATCTCAGTGATTGCTATTTTCTATTTCGTGCTCATTTTACTTCTACCAGTCATTGGCTTGACATTTTTGATGTGATTTTTACGCTCATCAGTGTTCTTCTGGCAAAATCCTAAATATATCAACAGAAAATATATTACGAGAAAGGCTAATCATTGCAAAAGCAGTCTCTCTTACTTTACACTTTACAGGTTTGGTGTGGCACGGTGTGACTATGCTAAATTGCATTGTAGATATATGAGTCCCTAAAGTTACATTAATTAAATAATTAATTTTAAAAACTTAATAAGACAAAGGCATAGGCAGTCAACTCGAGCAAGTAGCCATTAGTGCGAGACGCACAGAGCCTGGGACCCAAGAAAGCAAGCAGAAAACAGTGCCACTGAAATGAGACAAGTGAGACATGCAGTGTCTTATAGAGTCGAAACATTGAGTGCGTGCCTGCTAAGAAACTCGTCTTGGCAGTGAGAGCTGTGAAGGCGGTCAATAATGGTGCAAAGTGATTTGACATAAAGTCCCAAATGTGTTTTAACACAAGTGTCAGCAGACAGACATACATGGGCGAGCAAATTTTCCAGAACAAAGAACTGCCGCAAAGTTGAACAAATTATCGGCAGGCCTATATAGAAGACATTGACGAGGACGGCCGTTTGCAGGAATGCTGCTTGCTGGCCCGGTATACCTTTATAAAGGCAATCATTAATTTTTATTGCTCTAAATGCGCCCTCACTATTAATTTAATTTTATTGTTATGTAGTCATCAAAATCAATAAACAATTCGGCGATTGCCCAATTGGAAATTTCATCACACAACAAGCTAGAGCAAACAAATACAGCCCTTCTCAGAACGAGCCTAACTCCTGCAGAACAAGAATGAATCATTATTCCTTAGAACAATTACAGCAATGGCAAGAAAAACAATTAATTAGAATGTCACTGGTACTGTGGGCCATCTCCATTTGACAGAGAGTCAGCTTTGGGCATGAAAAAGCTCTTCGGTAAAGCATCAAAGCAGAAAATTTAATCACCTCACCAACCATTGCAAGTTGCAAGTCTACTAACATTCTCATCCACATTTGAAGGAAACAGTTTGGAAGGAATGAGGATTGAGCTTGGTCATCGAATCCAATACGCCTCGATACCCAATGCCCCACTCTTCTGTGGACTGTGCGAAATACATTGATAAATAAACAGTTTTGTCGCGTTTGCGTGTATGCCCGAAACATAGTTTCGATGCATTGACTAAGTGATTTTTTGCTGTTTTGGTGCTGTTTTGATTTGTTTGTTTTTGACACAAAACTTTTTGCCTCTTGTCGCTTGTTTGTATTGAGATGGCCACTGCCAAGTGTAGCATATAGACTTGGCCGACTACACGGAGAACAGAATCAGTAAGTGGCTCATCGCACAACTAGGCTCAATTTATCTGCAGCTATTTCATAAATAACCATTTTTGCTAATTCACCATTGGTTATTTGATTGTGAGGCCAAAAATTCATTGAATTCGCCATATTAGTCAACATTGTGCACAATGTGACCACAATCACAAAGACTTTAGTGAGGTTGTGTCATTATGGGGAGATGTAACTTCGGTGTGAAGGGTGCTGTGCTGTGTGCATTGTCGATTATGCCATTCGAAGTGACAGGAAGAGAGCGGAGGAAGAGCTATAGCTAGTGCCGAGGCCAGTGTCCGTCTTGTCATACATCGCAATTTGCTGTTTTAGTCAAATTTCCATTTGTGCCACATATCATGCAGTCCACTTACACACTACTTCAGTGCATCAGTGAAGTAGTGTGAATAGCACACACGATCATGTTCGTTATTTATCATGATCACCATCATCAAGCCATCTTTGATGGCCTCAAAGTCATCACCGTATTGAACCACATAGCACTACACTTGATCGCACTTTTTCCAACTGGTCAAACTCGGTCGATCGGAATAGATCGGAAATGTTGGACCATCGACGGATGTCTCAATTGAATTGCCAACTTTATGTCTTCATTAGGCGCCATACTATGGGAAACTTTGCCAAAAGCCTCATTAAACCTGTGAATGGACATTTTTAAACATCATGTAATCGATATCGCCTCTGACCAATACAAACCATACTCAACAAGTAAAATATCTACTAGAATACCATTTGTGTTTACCATCATAGAGATGACTGCTCGTTTGTCAAGCAGAGTGGAAAGTGCTCACTTTTGTCCAATGTGATCTGACTAGCCTCACCAATGGTTGAGTACACTTGAGAGAAGCCAACTGATGGTTGATTTGACCTGAGCTCTATGGACAATTCACTCGAAATAGTCTACTGAGTGATGATCATCTTTCATGTAGTTCCCTCTTGCTTCATGGTCCTTTTCAATCTCTTCAACCAGCACTATTCATTTGGCACGCACCTTTGCACCTTCTCAGTCGAATGTTTTATTGCACATTTGACTCGGTGCGAATTCCTCCTGGCCTTGCAAACGTTTCTACTTTTGTCGATTTCGAGTGTCACTTGTAATCTCACTGACTCGTTCATTAGCCAATATGAAAGTAAGCCAAAGATCGCATTGTGGCTTGTCTGCGTAAAATCTTCCAGGGTGAAATGAAAATATCTCTAGTTTGTTCGCCTGAAACTTGGCAATCTTCATTGGTAATGTTTGCTGGTTATAGTCAATAGTTTCGGTGGTGATCGGTAGAACTGTCCTGTCTGCCACGAAAGGGTTTGCATTGCAGTTGGTCGAATGGGCATGACACTCGAAGTCTTCCATCTGTGTGTTCGAATGTGTCAGTGGTGTATCTCCTGGTTGAGTGTCTCTGTGTAGTGCCATTCTGCAAGAGCACCACCACCAGAAAAACCAAACATTGGTCATTGGCAAATCCTCTCTCCGTCTGTTCTCTTTTAGGTGCAAGTCTCTGCAACGATCTCGACAACTCTTTCCACATACACGACCAGCAGCCACTGAACGATCGAGCCAACATTCTCAAACTGCTGACTGTGAGCACCTTGATGTGTGCAGATGGCATTCAAGCCCGATACTGCTCTTAACCATTCCATGCACTGGTAATACCAGTCTGGTATCCACGGCAGGCGCATATGGTTCCGAATATATCGCGCACTGTAATTTTATGCGTGAATTACTCTCCAGCTGGTCCTGCCGGCACTGCCGCGGTCACATTGAAGAAAGCAGTCCTCTGGCCCGATGGGCGCTACTTCTTGCAGACAGACGCACAACTGAACAAGTCCAGTTCGACACAACGTCCACAAGGGCCGAGTTTAGGGTAAGTGTCACTACTGTTGGTGTTGATCACTTTTAATGGCCAATTAATACTCTGGCCAGGTCACCTTCTGTTGTAGACACTACAGCAATCAAGTCAATCGGTTATTTGCTATGTGAGTGAGTGTACAAAACAATGCTTTGAGCTGTTAGTAGATCACAAAGATATTCACCGGAGGAGCTCAGGCCAACAAGCCGCACTCTGTGCCATTCTCTGCACACACACTTTGTACTTGGTGGCCACCTTGTTGACCAATGTGTCTGGCACAAACAAATGTTCTCTGTGCTTGTGCTGACAACTGAGGCATCCAAAACGGCATTTACCAATTGCGCTAATTGCAATGATCTTGCTGATAGGCCTAATTGCACTCTCTTAGTGTCTTTCTAATTTGTCTAAGTAGCTTCAATTCTCGTTTACTTAGAATGCCATTTTCTCAATTCACTTAGTCTGTCAGCATTTGATCTATTTTGAGTCATTATCCGGAGAGGTCTCTCTCACTAGTCCGAGAATTAATTAGCAACTTGATGCAGTCCCGCCATTATGGCTCGCTTCCCCTACTTTTATCTTTTACCTTTGCATCAATGGCATCCGATTGTTAAACGCCGATCGATGGCTCGATAGGTATCACATGTCACACCAGTCTACTGGCTCAGACCGGATTTGTGCTTCTTATAAGGAATATATGCTGACGCTCGGTCTGTGCCGCCAAGTCCCTCCATTGGTAGACTCGCCCACTCGTCCTACCCGTCATACATCAATGCAATGGCACTACTAATGCCGCACTAGACAGGTACTCGCCTCCCCACTTTCACCTGCCCACAGGTGTTCCCACTCTATAGTCTGCTGTGCGATTATCTCTCATGCTCAATGGGCTCTCATATTGTAAGTGTACTCTGTATACATGTACTGTCTATAAAGCGGCGCACTGCTAATGAACGCTCTTCAGTCGGACAGGTTAGAATCATAGCGTCGTGAGTCTCTCTTTGTATACCATTTTAGGTTCGATTTTGGTTCGCTCACCGCGCGCGCGTCCTGTTTTGTTTGATCACTTGTGCGTGTGACGCTTGTTTTATTCTGTTTGCAATGCCATTTACCGATTTGTTTGTCTACGGTGTGCCTCTCTTCTGAGCCATTGTTGGGTGGCACGTTTAGTTCAACTGCGTTTAAATTGACTAATGTCCGACCTAATTCATCGCTCCCGGGAAGCATCGGAGTGCTGTGTGAGTTCATTCTTGGTCGAACGTGCACGTACTTGAGCTTGTAATCACTATGTAAAAATCGGTCTGTCTAAATTCCTTGCCCACTGACTGCAGTTCGCTTACTGCTCGTTGTCATGTCTTTGACCTGATCCACTTTTGATGTGCCATAATATCTTCTCCAAACAGGTTGCCATGAGTTGGCTCAATTGGATATGCCTGACCTTGCTTTCCCGTTGTCTTCTTCTCCTGGCACCGAGCAATTAGTCGGATACTCGATTAGAGTTTACTTTATTTGACTTGCCATTCGACCCGTCCGTTTGACTCATTCCAGTCTATCGGTACGATCATTTTGTCTATTTTGTTGTGCTGAGGCACACACTATGAACGAGCCATCAAAGGCAACATTTGTTCAGCATGAGCTTTGTACACTTAAGGCGCTCCCTTTGCCTCCAACAAAGGCTCTTTGTGAGAGTAGATCTAGTTGGCACGAATGCGCACCAAATGTATTCTCTAATCGGAAACGAGGTAATGCAATTTATATGCTCGGTGGCTGTAGTGCACTGTACTGAGTACTCATCTCGCTGCAAGCCACATCTCACCGTTCACTTGACCACCTTGTCATCGACTGTTAATTTAGCTGCTAGTTCGCATGTTCTATCTGTAAATATTTACACAGACTGGGAGGAACAGCGGCTAATGCCATTGCCAATGGCCATCAACATTATTACATTTCATGGTCATGTGTTGGACGAATTGAAGGTTTTTATGCATCAGGTCTCGGTGCACGGGGACAATACTCGAGTCACTGTAGTCACTGTATACACGTGGGCAAGGATCCAATGCCGGTGCATCTTCTGGTAATGGTAATACATTTTGGGACAATGTATGTCTAATCTCAATCTCTTTAGTTTGAATTCCCCTTCTCAATCGCCGCCTGTTCTGCTCTTCCATGCACCACCACCACAAACTAAGAAGCAGAAAGTTAGTCTTACCAATAGACAAGAACCAAAGACTGTGGCGCCGACTTAGAGGAAGAAGGTTCCGTGGACCAATGGTAGAATCCGAAATGTAATACTTCTCCCACCATCACTATCTGCTGCTTCATCATCGATGTTTCCTACATACTCTACTGCTGATACTTCCAGTGCAGGACCACGCGCATCCCAAGTGCTGTATCCGAAGATCAAGGGTCCATTGCCATTGGCACAGGCCCGAATTCTCGTTAAGGCAATTCGGTGTGACCTCTGTCAGAAGCAGTACTAAAGTTTATGTAAACTCTATTATTTGTTCAATAAATGATATTGAGATCTAACGCTCAAGAGACCGGGACTGGTGGCGAGGTGATTTCCACAGGTTGCAATCTGCTCAATTATAGCGGTGATGAGATTATCTGGTTAGTTATTAGGAGACGCTCGGGATGTGGACTCGGCAATGAGGTCTCACAGTGGTTGTCAGTTGAACGCGTATCGCACGTGGACAGGGCGGTGGAGGCTTTGGTTGTGAATCACTTGTGATCGTCAAGCCTTGAGGTCATTTACTGGCAAAAGCGAACAAGGCAAGGAGGACGACACCAGACCTTGCAAGGTTGCCCGAGCGTTTGGCAGCAGGCTCGATCTGGTCCGGAGACAAGGCACTAATAGTGGACTTGACGAGGAGGAGAGGTGTTGGGGACCTCGTCTGAAAGATATCAATCTCGTCAACGAGTTCTTCTGACTTAGGAGTGCACGTACTCAGCGAAGTGAGAAATTTATTTCATTGGGGACAGAGGGCAGGGACAAGTTGTGTTGGTCAATGGTGATAGAGATGGTCTTCGATGATCATCAATTGTCTGGTTGTGGGACACCAATGAGACTGGCTGGTGCCGCGGTAGCTGCTTAGCTGGCCTCCCCAATGGTTACTTTCCACAGACAAATTGATTTGATGAAGCTACAAATTAGTTTGACAAACAAGAACCACAACAAGACCAATTAGTAAGAGCCATTAAATGACCAACTTAGTGCGATGGCATTGCAGTTAATAAGCACCAAAATGGAGATCGCCAATTGCCCAATCTGGTTGGCATCAATCTGAATCGAGTGCTGCCATTTGCCAACTACCAAAAAACCGCTTGTCTTCGCTGCAAACGTATGGAGACAGCCAGAAGGCACTTCTAATTGGTACTCTTTATTGACTTTCCTTATACTTTGGTGCTAATGACTGTCTCACTGACAGACTAACAAGACATTAAGCAAATGGCACCACTGTAACGTACTAAGCACCAATTAGGCGAATCGGCAAATAACGACGCAAAGATGCCAAGGTTACTTAGCAGACAAGGCATTTGATGCAACTGGCCATATTGTTTCACCGCTCAGTCGGTCTCTACTGATCAAGGCTGAAGTACCTTGCAATGGACTAAACGCGGACAATCGCCGAGACCGGACTCAACCAATGACTGAACCTTCACTTCTCATCGATCTCAGGCACTCGCTGTAGCTTTACAGTACACTCCTAAATGCAAATGATGCACCCAACTTTCGATTTAGCCATTTGAGTCGTAAATCGCGTTAATCTTCATATTGTCCCATTACCGAGCACATTGGCTCGTTTTAGTCTGTGTTTTTGTATTTGTTTGTTTAGTTGAATGCCAACACCATTGGCTCACCAAGCCCATTAATGTCATTAATGCAATTGCCTGTGTCCGAGTGATACCAAATTGTCATTCATTACTTTGGTCTCGTCCACGTGTGCAGGTGAATATGTACTTCGAGCCAAGTGTTTTCGCCATTGGTGCGCAGACCGAACCGTGGCATGGTGATTTTTATGTAAGTTTAATGAGGTTTTGCCACTTTTGTCCATTTGCCTCTGGGGCAAGGTTACTTTCTGTGCTCATTTGTCCGTTGCCAATGTGATCGCGATTTAATTTGTGGTTCCTTGCGCGTCTTCTACCTCATCGGTGATTAGTGTATTGTTGTAGATTAACACTTTCAGTGCAATGCGGTCTTAGCACTTTTGTGCATTCATGAATATTTAGTGTTCTCATTGGCTTTAATTCATTTCTAACAAGGAAGCACGCTTTATTTCGTTCTCATACCACCAAATTGATGACCTCGAAGAAAGTGACGGTGTGAACTGGATTTCATTTCGTCTTGTTAGTTGCGTGAAGCTCTAGCTTAAGAAAACGCCGTACTGACACATCCACTAATGCAATGTTTTCCAATTTTGCAAAACAATCAAATTAGTAGGACTTATAAATGTAGTCTAGGAAAAGTGTCAACAAAGAGCCATTTTAACTCGTTTTCACTACAATGAGTGATTTTGCTTGTTTGTCTGCTTCATGCCAGATTGGCAAATGTCAATTTCACCAAGCTGTGCATTCAATTTAATTTAATTTGCCATTTATTTAACAAGTACAATTGAGCAAATAATAGCGAACTATTTGAATGTCTCTGGCTTGGCAATTGGATTCATGGAGGCAAGGTAATTGGCGTAATTTGTCAGTGAACATGTTCTGTAATAATGGAATTTTTTGTACAAAGGACCAAAATGGCAAGAGAAGAGTTTGGCGTTTTCTATGTTGAATTTAGTTTGCATTGACAATTTAGAATAAGCCCCTGAAATGAACAATTCGATCAATGTCAATAAATAGCCAATATGGTGCAGTTGATGGTGTTGTTTTGGGTGAGCTTTCCAATTGAGTGCATCCAAATTATTGCATTTGTCTCTGGCCTGACATGACCACCAAAGAGGCTGATGAACAGTTGGACGAGTTGAACGCCAAGACTGTGGGATTCGACTACAAGGTGGTGACTGAGGAGGGAAAAGCGAAACAAGCCGACAATGCCGCCAAGAACGAGCCCAACAACAAGGCCACTGGTCAGCCGGTGTTCAAGTTCGAAGGCAAAAGTGACAAGAAAAAGAAACTGTTCGAAGATGGAAAAATGCCAGGATGGGGCGGTTTCAACGAGAAATACATGTACACCGACAAAAATGTTCAGGACCTGATCATCCTCGACAACAACAAGCAAACGCTTGCGGGTGGTGGCACTACTGAGGCCAAGGCCAAAGCTACTTCCGATGCAAAGAAAACCACAGACAAGGCCGAGGGTTTCAAGCGACCACAGCACAGACCAAAGATTCACTTCAAACCAAGTGAGGCCTTGCAGAAAGATGCCGCCAAGGTTAACGAGTTACTCGAGAAGATGATAGTCAAAATGGACGACGAAGGGAAGGCAAATGGAACTGGCGCACCATCTCCCACGGGCAAAGAAGCAACTCCACCACCAACCGGAGCGGCCAAAGCTGAGGCTGGTAAAGGTCAAAAGAAGCCAGCAAGCAAAGCCAAGCCCAAGGCAAAGGCAACAAAAGAGGCGAGCGCAAAGAAATGATGATACATCATTGCATCGATTGCTCTCTGGTCATTACAAACAATACCAGATATTTGAATTAAAATTATTATTACCATTGATCGATCGTTTCATTTGGTTGTAAATGTCAATTTGTGAGCGACGTTCTATTTTATAATTGAACATGAATTTAATTTTCTGCGATGTGTTCAGGCAGCCATGCAACATAGAGCAGTAAGCGGTTCGATCGAAGGCTCAGAAAGCTGTTGTTTTGTTGGTTCGATAATTTAACAAGGCCCTAGATTAATCTCTACCGATTCACTTACTGCACTTGTCCACCGACATTGCACAAGGTGCAGTCAAATGTATCATTTAATTAGTGCTAATCTCACTGCATTGTCGCTTAATGAATATGTGAGTGAGTATGTAAGTGAGACAATGAGACAGCGAGTCAGCTAACGAGTGAACGCAACTGGCAAGTTTCCAATATGCACATGTCGATAAATGTGTGATTTTATTGAGGCACCAACTGGCATTAATGTGGCTCGACCAGTGATCGCAATGGAGGTCGACTACCTCCACTGAAGGCAGTCGACCCAATCGACAATCACACTAAATCGTGTATCCTTTCGTTTGTGGCCAATCGAGAATTAGTCGCCAAATGACCACTCGCCTCGGTTCGAGTTGGTGTGTAGATGAACGAATGAACACGAATTCCTTCTACTAGAGTCAGAGCTTCCACTACACTAGTAGACTAGTTGTTGTTACCTTAATCTAGACCTTGTATCGTTAATCTTCCATCTGCACAATATGAACAGTGTTTGTGAAGTATTTTACTGTTTTCCATAAATGACTTGTTCGTATTTATTCGACTGCTCCCACAAGACTGCACTTATCAATTTTGGTTGACGGATTGTACAGACGCAATGTACAGATTGCACAAACAGACTGAAATCTTTAACTGACTCGGTTTAGTTGGTGTGGCATCGTTTCTTTATGGAAATAGAGATGCGACTAATTGAAACCCTTGCTTATGCTCAATTGTTAGTTTTGTGTCTGGGAAGGACAAGTCAGTATTATTTCGTTGCTTTCACTGCACCTTGATCCACTCGAGGGCAAGCTATGGATTAAGTACCGATCAAACAATGACGGTAATGAAAGGTGGCAATTGTGCATCGTTTGGGGCTAGATGGCGCGATTACATTCGAAAAAATCGGAAATGACTCAGCCTTGTTCAACCCAATAAGGCACAAATCTCATCTTCTACGATCATCGGCCAAATTTGTTTGTTGGACGGCTGCACTGAAGTATGACCGATACTGAGCGTGTCTGGTTTGTTCGAAGCAAGTTGGCCTGGTACCAAAGCATATTGTGAGAGATGCCATTCACATTGTTACACTGGTCGAAGTGGCCGTCTGTCTGTAATATAATTGTGCCATTCGTGTAAATGAGTGCCACTCGCCAAATACCAATACAAAGTGCCAGTCCAATGTAGAGTTGTACCAACATATTCAAACCCAAGTAGGCGACAGTGCATGGAATCAACATCCCCATAGGCCATTGATGCCAAGCATTATGCCTGAAGGAACTATCATCAGTGGCACGATCGAAATAGTTCCAGTGACACACATTGCGGTAATCATTCAGTATTGGCGACGCGGATCGCACACATTTCAGTGTAAGTCTAAGGCAGCCATATTGAAGTGAAAGCTAGAATGTAAAAAAAGTTATGGCGACGCGGATTAGAATTCGATTCAATAATATTATTTGACTGTTTCTACACTTGCGGCGCTTCCAAAAAAAATTATATTGACTTTGTTTATCTGTGTGAAATGGAGATTTTCGAATTCTTTTATTTTTTATTAAAAAATGGCGAAATAAATTGGAATTCGATTCAATAATTTTATTTGACTGTTTCTACACTTGCGGCGCTTCCAAAAAAATTATATTGACTTTGTTTATCTGTGTGAAATGGAGATTTTCGAATTCTTTTATTTTTTATTAAAAAATGGCGAAATAAATTGGAATTCGATTCAATAATTTTATTTGACTGTTTCTACACTTGCGGCGCTTCCAAAAAAATTATATTGACTTTGTTTATCTGTGTGAAATGGAGATTTTCGAATTCTTTTATTTTTTTATTAAAAAATGGCGAAATAAATTGGAATTCGATTCAATAATTTTATTTGACTGTTTCTACACTTGCGGCGCTTCCAAAAAAATTATATTGACTTTGTTTATCTGTGTGAAATGGAGATTTTCGAATTCTTTTATTTTTTATTGACCAATGGCGAAATAAATTGGAATTCGATTCAATAATTTTATTTGACTGTTTCTACACTTGCGGCGCTTCCAAAAATTGTATTTTGACTTTGTTTATCTGTGTAATGGAGAATTTCGAATTCTTTTTATTTTTTATTAACAAATGGCGAAATAAATTGGAATTCGATTCAATAATTTTATTTGACTGTTTCTACACTTGCGGCGCTTCCAAAAATTGTATTTTGACTTTGTTTATCTGTGTAATGGAGAATTTCGAATTCTTTTATTTTTTATTGACCAATGGCGAAATAAATTGGAATTCGATTCAATAATTTTATTTGACTGTTTCTACACTTGCGGCGCTTCCAACAAATTCCAAAAAATTCATTTTGACTTTGTTTATCAGTGTGAAATGGAGATTTTCGAATTCTTTTATTTTTTATTAAAAAATGGCGAAATAAATTGGAATTCGATTGAATAATTTTATTTGACTGTTTCTACACTTGCGGCGCTTCCAAAAATTGTATTTTGACTTTGTTTATCTGTGTAATGGAGAATTTCGAATTCTTTTATTTTTGTTAACAAATGGCGAAATAAATTGGAATTCGATTCAATAATTTTATTTGACTGTTTCTACACTTGCGGCGCTTCCAAAAAAAATATTTTGACTTTGTTTATCTGTGTGTAATGGAGATTTTCGAATTCTTTTTATTTTTTATTAACAAATGGCGAAATAAATTGGAATTCGATTCAATAATTTTATTTGACTGTTTCTACACTTGCGGCGCTTCCAAAAAAAATATTTTGACTTTGTTTATCTGTGTGTAATGGAGATTTTCGAATTCTTTTATTTTTTATTAACAAATGGCGAAATAAATTGGAATTCGATTCAATAATTTTATTTGACTGTTTCTACACTTGCGGTGCTTCCAAAAAAATCATTTTGACTTTGTTTATCAGTGTGAAATGGAGATTTTCGAATTCTTTTATTTTTTATTAACAAATGGCAAAATAAATTGGAATTCGATTGAATAATTTTATTTGACTGTTTCTACACTTGCGGCGCTTCCAAAAAAAATATTTTGACTTTGTTTATCTGTGTGTAATGGAGATTTTCGAATTCTTTTATTTTTGTTAACAAATGGCGAAATAAATTGGAACTCGATTTAATAATTTTGCCTCAAAGTGGATCAATCTAAACAAATCGTCATGTATGGGCGCTGCGCGAGCAACCACCGCTGACGCGGTGTTGTTCACAAATTTGGCAGATTTCGATCAGCCCTCGTGACCTCGGGCGATCGAAATCTTGCCAAATTTGTGCTCTCTTCTGAATTTGTACGACTTTAACTAGCCCAGCGCTAGCTATCTAGTCAAATCCAGTTGTATCCAACAACATATAGTGACCGAGGATTACACCACCATCATGAGGCCATATTGTCCAATTCAAATAAAGCAACCCAAAGAACAGAGTCGACATGTTGTTTGATCATTCGAAAGCAATCGAATGGTCAGGTGGGGCCATATTGTCCAATTTAAACAAAGCAACCCAAAGAACAGAGTCGACATGTTGTTTGATCATTCGAAAGCAATCGAATGGTCAGGTGGGGCCATATTGTCCAATTCAAATAAAGCAACCAAAAGTACAGTCCTGCCATGTTGTTTGATCATTCGAAAGCAATCGAATGGTCAGTTGGGGCCATATTGTCCAATTCAAATAAAGTAACCAAAAGTACAGTCCTGCCATGTTGTTTTATCATTCGAAAGCAATCGAATGGTCAGTTGGGGCCATATTGTCCAATTCAAATAAAGTAACCAAAAGTACAGTCCTGCCATGTTGTTTTATCATTCGAAAGCAATCGAATGGTCAGTTGGGGCCATATTGTCCAATTCAAATAAAGTAACCAAAAGTACAGTCCTGCCATGTTGTTTTATCATTCGAAAGCAATCGAATGGTCAGTTGGGGCCATATTGTCCAATTCAAATAAAGTAACCAAAAGTACAGTCCTGCCATGTTGTTTGATCATTCGAAAGCAATCGAATGGTCAAGTGAGGCCATATTGTCCAATTCAAATAAAGCAACCAAAAGTACAGTCCTGCCATTTTGTTTGATCATTCGAAAGCAATCTAATGGTCAGGTGAGGCCATATTGTCCAATTCAAATAAAGCAACCAAAAGAACAGAGCCGACATGTTGTTTGATCATTCGAAAGCAATCGAATGGTCAAGTGAGGCCATATTGTCCAATTCAAATAAAGCAACCAAAAGTACAGTCCTGCCATGTTGTTTTATCATTCGAAAGCAATCGAATGGTCAGTTGGGGCCATATTGTTCAATTTAAACAAAGCAACCAAAAGTACATTCCTGCCATGTTGTTTTATCATTCGAAAGCAATCGAATGGTCAGTTGGGGCCATATTGTCCAATTCAAATAAAGTAACCAAAAGTACAGTCCTGCCATGTTGTTTTATCATTCGAAAGCAATCGAATGGTCAGTTGGGGCCATATTGTCCAATTCAAATAAAGTAATCAAAAGTACAGTCCTGCCATGTTGTTTTATCATTCGAAAGCAATCGAATGGTCAGTTGGGGCCATATTGTTCAATTTAAACAAAGCAACCAAAAGTACAGTTCTGCCATGTTGTTTTATCATTCGAAAGCAATCTAATGGTCAAGTGAGGCCATATTGTCCAATTCAAATAAAGCAACCAAAAGTACAGTCCTGCCATGTTGTTTGATCATTCGAAAGCAATCGAATGGTCAAGTGAGGCCATATTGTCCAATTCAAATAAAGCAACCAAAAGTACAGTCCTGTCATGTTGTTTTATCATTCGAAAGCAATCGAATGGTCAAGTGAGGCCATATTGTCCAATTCAAATAAAGCAACCAAAAGTACAGTCCTGCCATGTTGTTTTATCATTCGAAAGCAATCGAATGGTCAGTTGGGGCCATATTGTCCAATTCAAATAAAGTAATCAAAAGTACAGTCCTGCCATGTTGTTTTATCATTCGAAAGCAATCGAATGGTCAGTTGGGGCCATATTGTCCAATTCAAATAAAGTAATCAAAAGTACAGTCCTGCCATGTTGTTTGATCATTCGAAAGCAATCGAATGGTCAAGTGAGGCCATATTGTCCAATTCAAATAAAGTAACCAAAAGTACAGTCCTGCCATGTTGTTTTATCATTCGAAAGCAATCGAATGGTCAGTTGGGGCCATATTGTCCAATTCAAATAAAGTAACCAAAAGTACAGTCCTGCCATGTTGTTTTATCATTCGAAAGCAATCGAATGGTCAGTTGGGGCCATATTGTCCAATTCAAATAAAGCAACCAAAAGTACAGTCCTGCCATGTTGTTTGATCATTCGAAAGCAATCGAATGGTCAAGTGAGGCCATATTGTCCAATTCAAATAAAGCAACCAAAAGTACAGTCCTGCCATGTTGTTTGATCATTCGAAAGCAATCGAATGGTCAAGTGAGGCCATATTGTCCAATTCAAATAAAGCAACCCAAAGTACAGTCCTGCCATGTTGTTTGATCATTCGAAAGCAATCGAATGGTCAAGTGAGGCCATATTGTCCAATTCAAATAAAGCAACCAAAAGTACAGTCCTGCCATGTTGTTTTATCATTCGAAAGCAATCGAATGGTCAGTTGGGGCCATATTGTCCAATTCAAATAAAGTAACCCAAAGTACAGTCCTGCCATGTTGTTTTATCATTCGAAAGCAATCGAATGGTCAGTTGGGGCAATATTGTCCAATTCAAATAAAGTAACCCAAAGTACAGTCCTGCCATGTTGTTTTATCATTCGAAAGCAATCGAATGGTCAGTTGGGGCCATATTGTCCAATTCAAATAAAGCAACCAAAAGTACAGTCCTGCCATGTTGTTTTATCATTCGAAAGCAATCGAATGGTCAGTTGGGGCCATATTGTCCAATTCAAATAAAGCAACCAAAAGTACAGTCCTGCCATGTTGTTTTATCATTCGAAAGCAATCGAATGGTCAAGTGAGGCCATATTGTCCAATTCAAATAAAGTAACCCAAAGAACAGAGCCGACATATTGTTTTACCATTCGAAAACATTCGAAATTTTAATTTGGCTATTTTGTATTTCGTGAGAATAGTAGATAATGGCAATAAAACGCCATCTTTCCATTGAAATATATACGCCGAGGCCGCGTCGCTAATACTGCTAAACTACCCAATTATTGGTGGAGGTTGTGCTCTCATTGGCAATACTTTGCTAATGTTTTGGTAGGCAAATACTTTCAAATTCACAATGTTGAATTGTCTAATTTACCTTATATATCTTAGACTTTGCATCCATTCAAGAACAGTCTAGGCTTGCTAATCATGTACCATATATGACCTCTCTTTAGTTCTGTAAGCAATTGGCGAGTACATAATGCATTTCTTTGAAAACATTGCCCACATGGCTAATCTCTGGGCCTTTTCACTGGTGCGGAAAAAGACTTCTTTATGGTCATACTCTTAATTATTCTAATGATTTGGAGATGTTATTGCATTTTTTGAACTACTGAAGAGGAATAATTTTTGAATTGCTTTCCCATTGTCTAAATATGTGAATGTGATCATAACTGTGCATAACTAGCAACGCTCTCAATTGCTCTGGCTTTCGCATTGGCAACACTATCAAGAGTCACTCAGTGCAGAAAGGTATAAAGCGAAGTGGTAACGAAGTGAGCGATCTAATTAGATCTTATAAGTTGAACAGTCGAATGAATCAGTACTCATCGGTGAGCAGTTTCGAATGCCTTACAATAAGCAACACAACCAGCCACCCGAGGAGCATGCACTCTCGCTTGTGAACACTTAGGAACACTAAAGTTACAATTGTTACACATGTGCAGTGCACAATGCAGTCGATTGAGGCCTTTCTCGCAAGCAACATAACTCTCTGCATTAGAAGTGCTCTTCCTGGGCGCCATGTTACCCAAATTCCATTTTTGTTGTTTCATTTTATCTAAGCAGTGTACATACTAATTTATGCTATTCTAGGTCATATTATATGCCCATTGAACACTGTTGCACTGAAGTATGCTGACTCTTTTAATAATATAACTTGCTGGCCATGATGGAAACATGATGATTATGAGTAATTGTGTAAGACCAAGCTCACCGCATTTTTAATAAAGTATAACAAAAATAGACACAAATGGTGTTTAATGATTTAATAGCTAAGTGCAAAATTGCAAAATTGGCTGCACTGGGGCATGCAGGCTTTGTGCACATGTGCTCATTGCGATGGCAAGTGAGCGTCTAGTTTGGTGGCAATCGTGCCTTGAGTTGCTCCATGTCTCTGGCGAGCATCTCATCTGACTTGGTGACACGCGGTACGGTGAGAGCTTTGTCAATCACCTCAACGGCCTCGACAAACTTCTTGCACTTGACCAGAAGATAGGCCAGGGTGATGTAGCTGTCGAGCAGATTCGGGTTGAGTTCGAGTGACTTGCGAAGTTGGGCCTCAGCAGTGGCAAAGTCCAACACGGGCACTGGCAAATTGTGCGAATTCAAGTGCTGCTCGATGGAGGCTTTCTCCTCGGTGCTGAGCAACAACAGAGAAAGGAGTAAGCGACCTTCCATGAACAGCACCAAATGATCTTGTCCATTCTGGTTGGCGCAAATAACCAAGTGCTTGAGGAAGCCGGCAATTGACCTAAGAGTACAAGTGTTAGTGTTACTAATAGTGAACGTAGAAACTAGTGCCAACTTACTTGAGTTTCAGCGGCAAGTCACTCTCCATAAGAGCCAGTTTGCCAAAAGCCGAGGCAAGCCACAAATTCGCTTGGAAGTTGCTTTCTTCCAGGACGAGAGCCTTCTCTGCATAGATGAGCACCTCTTGTGTCTTCTCCTTGATCGCATTTTGGTCAAGCAAATTCAAACTGACCAGGTAAGTGACTTTGGCCAGGCGCCACAGAATGTCCACATTATCCATCGGCGATGACTCTTTAGCCTTGAGCATCTCCTGATAGAGCTTCTCGTAATCGGCATTGGTCGAGGCCAACTCGGCATCCCAGGCTTGCATGTTGATTGGAAACGAACTTTGAGCCATTTGCAGATGAGCGTCAAAGGAAGCTGGCAATAGAAAGTCAGTGGCAAGTCAAAAGGCACAATATCACAACTCAATGGCGAATAGCTCACAGTGAACTCATTTAAATGGCCACTGAGGACAAAGTAATTTGTTCCATTTGTGCATTTCGAAATGCTAAATTAGTGACCGTTGAAACACACACCAATCTAAGTTCTCGATAGACAACTTAATTCGAATAGTCCAATTGGCTCGATTTGTGCTCACATTGGTGAACATTTGAGTGAAGCATAATCTAAAGTATTCACTTTGCACTCACTGCAGTGCCACTAGCAAGTCAATTGACATTAGTGATCTAAGCACAATAAAGCGATTTGACAAATGTTCATTGCCGAACAAATCAATCGCCCTTCAGTGTCACTATGCACTTGGAGACAACAAAACTAAACCAAAACAACATTTCATTAATAATGCACTGGAGCAAAGATAACTGTGCCACTCGAGTTACACTTGTCCGTTACTCAGTAGTACATTTCACCCTAATTTTTCCCATATATATGTCTTAAGAATAAATTTTGCTTTTCTGCAATCGAGTTTGTAGTCGACAAATATCTTTGAGGCAGTGCTCAAATTTTTTAATTAGTTATTTGTTGTACTAGTCGATGCACTTGGCAGTGATCGATATTATTGCGTTGAGACATTTTAGGAGACGGATCCGGGTGCCAACGTTGATCTTGTCTGCCTGTTTGTTTCTGCTTAAGCTGTGGAGTTAACCAACGAGTTAGTCATTGCAAATATATTTAGACGTTCGTATTCGACGGTGATTGAAAAGTTTCTATATTTTGATCAGTTCTAATGAGTTGGTTCTGTGTAATGAAATTTGAAGTGCACATAAATGAACATATTGACAATTGTGAGCTGTTATTCTCAAAGTGCCTGGTCAGTTCACCAGCAACTCCAAGTGCCTACTTTATGCTTCAGTCAGTCATCCTTCTCGTCGAGTAGCCATCCACTAGGTGCGACTGTCTCAGCAACCAACAAGTCGGTGAATCGTTCGAGTCGGACTGCACCTGAGAATCCGAGCATTGCTCATCCCTCCACTCCAAGTTTTCTGTTTGAACAATTTCGTCGATACTCAAACATATTCTTCCTGTTCATTGCGATGTTTCAGCAGATTCCAAATGTATCACCCACTGGTCGGTACACCACCCTCGTGCCACTCATCTTCATTATGGTTGTGTCCGCAATCAAGGAAATATTCGAAGATGTCAAGCGACACCGAACGGACAATCAGGTGAACACAGAGGCAGAGGTGATCGATCCGACCACCAAGAAAGTGGTCAAGAAAAAATGGAAAGACATTGTGGTGGGCGATTTGGTTTTCCTCAAGCAGGATCACTTCATTCCAACGGATCTGCTGCTGGTGTCCAGTCATGAGCCTAGTGGTGAGTGAATAGTTAGTTAACCACATTCAGCCACATGTTTCAATTTGCATTTTGTTCCAGGACTGTGTTACATTGAGACGTCCAACCTTGATGGTGAAACCAATCTCAAGGCACGATCTTCACTGCGAGTCACTGACGAGTACTGTGCAAAGCAGAGTCGCTATGGTAACAAGATACTCGACATTGAGGCCACCAGTACGTGTCCTCTGATTAGGTCGACCATTGAGTGTGACCCACCGAACAAAATGTTGTACGAATTCTATGGCAAACTGACTATCAAAAATACCTAAGAAGAGTTTCCCATTGGAGTGGATAATATTCTGCTGAGAGGCGCCAAGTTGCGCAACACGAAATGGGCTCTGGGCTGTGTGATCTACACTGGACACGAAACCAAACTGATGATGAACTCTGTTGCGAAGGCACCACTGAAGCAGTCCCACGTGGAGATTAGCACAAATCGACAGATTCTGGCACTGTTGGGCATACTGCTGGTGATCTGTCTCATCTCGGCGAGTGCCTCTGTCTGGTGGGTGCACAACAATGGAGAGCATTGGTACCTCCACGAGCTCAAGTCTCATACGTCGTCGAATTTTTTCCTCATTCTGCTCACATTTATCATTCTGTACAACAATCTGATTTCGATCTCGTTGCAAGTCACACTCGAACTTGTCAGATTCATTCAGGCACACTTTATCAACAGTGACCTCGAGATGTACTGCAAAGAGACGGACACGCCCGCAATGGCGAGGACTTCCAATTTTGGTTGATTACAATTCTCTAACTAGGTTCGCTACATTATGTCGGACAAGACTGGCACCTTGACTCGCAATGTAATGGAATTCAAGAAGTGTGCCATCTCGGGCAGAATATTTGACGAGAAGAATTTTGATCGATTAATTGAGATTATTCGGTCGAAAGAGAAGGACTGGTGGAAGATACGCGAGTTTATGGTTTTGCTGGCTGTGTGTCACACGGTCATTCCTGAGCCTACGAAAGACTCCAAGAATGAATCATCTAAATTTACCTACACTGCCTCGAGTCCTGATGAGGCAGCACTGGTGAAGGGCGCTCAGAAGATTGGATTCGAATTCTTGCAGAGGACACCGAGACAAGTGCTGATTGATGCAATGGGCATTAACGAAAAGTAGGTTTTGAATGGCAGTGAATGGGTTGCTTAATTGCCGTTTTACTTTACAGATACGAAATTTTGAAAGTGTTTGAATTCAATTCAGACCGCAAACGAATGTCCGTAATTGTACGAACGCCCGCAAACAAACTCAAACTGTACATCAAAGGAGCGGACTCTATCATACAGAAACGATTGTGCGATAAATCGCAACATGAGTTTGACCATACTAAAGTGGCTCTCTCCACCTTTGCCACCGATGGACTTCGCACTCTGTGTGTTGCGTACACGGAGTTGACACAAGAAAAGTATAACAACTGGGAGAAACGATGGACCAAGGTTGTGTTGATGTCCAAGACACCGGGAATAGTGAATGAAGAGGGCAAGTCACGTGAGCAGTGTCTCAGTGATTTGATGTCTGAGATGGAGTGTAATTTGAGCCTTATTGGTGCGACTGCAATTGAGGACAAGTTGCAGGTGGGTGTGCCCGAAACGATTGAGACACTGATGAGGGCTGGCATTAATATTTGGATGCTTACTGGTGACAAGCAGGAGACCGCAATCAACATTGGATACAGTTGCAGACTGTTGAAGAGTACTCAGACACTGGACGGTTATCATATTGTGAATGAGGAAACAATCGAAAAGACCAGGGAGGCTTTGTCGGCGGCGTACATCAAAATTCAGGCACATCCAAAGGATTTCACATTGATTATTGACAGTAAGTGAAGTGTCATTCGTGTTGTGCAATTTGACTCTCATTTTCTCACTTCAACAGACAAATCTCTCAGTTTCGCCCTCAAGCCACAATTGGTGTCTGCATTCATGGACGTTGCAATGCACTGCCATTCGGTGATTTGCTGTCGAGTTTCGCCCTCACAAAAGGCGGAAATTGTAGACGCAGTCAAGAAGAGTGCCAAATGTATTACACTGGCCATTGGCGATGGTGCTAATGATGTCGCCATGATTAGGGCTGCTAATGTTGGTGTGGGCATTTCGGGTCATGAGGGTGCGTTGACAGTTGTTTTATTATTATTATGATTTAATAATTTTGGTTATTTTGTAGGTCTTCAAGCGGTTTACTCGTCCGACTATGCAATTGCTCAGTTTCGCTTTCTGGCAAGACTTTTGTTAGTGCACGGTTCGTGGTCAATGTCGCGTGTGTCGAAGCTCATTCTGTACTCGTTCTACAAGAACATTGCCTTGTACGTTATCGAACTATGGTTTGCCAGCATCTCTGCCTGGAGTGGTCAGGCAGTCTTTGAACGATGGTCTCTCGCCATGTACAATGTCATCTTCACCGCTGCGCCTCCCCTCGTCATTGGCCTATTTGACCGTGTTTGCTCGACCGAGATTATGATGACCAATCCAGAGTTGTACCGTGAACAGTGGAACACATTCAACATAAAGCTGTTCTGGTTCTGGATTGCGTCCGCCATTTGGCACTCGTTGGTGCTCTTTTGGTTGACCTTCTTTGCACTGAAGCACGATGCACTCTGGGCCAATGGAAAGTCCGATGGTGGCTATCTCTGTTTTGGCAACATTCTCTACACCTATGTGGTGGTCACCGTTTGTCTCAAGGCTGCACTCGAAACCTCCTGTTGGACCATTGTCACGCATGCCTCCATTTGGGGCTCAATTGCAGCCTGGTTTCTGTTTATCCTCGTCTACAGTCGCCTGTGGCCAACATTGTCATTCGGTGCTGAGATGGCCTCGATGGACACTATCATCTTTTCGACGTGGTTGTTCTGGCTGGGTATTGTAGTTATACCATTTGTGGCACTGCTGGTGGACATTGTGGTGAAGCTGATTGGACGGACGTGCTTCAAGTCACTGGCTGACACAATCTCCAGACTGGAGATGGCCAAGTCTGACCAACAAGAACCGACGCGCGGTGAGCAGACTCGACTGGGGATGACCGACAAAGTTGACCATCCAACACAGATCAATGTCACAGGCGAGAACGCCCCACGGCGATGCAGCTCGACCGAGGCCGAGATTGACGCCCAGCACGGTTACTCGTTCTCCCAGGCGGAAAGCAATTCCGGTGCCATTTCTCAAGCCAAGGTCATTCGAATGTACAACACCCAAATGTGATTTCAATAATTATTATAACCTGAGAGGCCCCTAAACACTCGAACTCCCCGGGATCATACTTAAATTAAATAGTAATAATTCCCTAATTGATTTATTCAATTGTGTTCAATTTGTTCATCTCATTCGTTGTTGATTATTATTTGTAAATATCGATTATATATTAAAAAACAATGTTTAGCTTTAGAATGTTGTAAAAATTAGTACTTACCTTTTCCGTAGCAACTAATAGATCGGTGGAATATTGTTCCAATGTAGATATATTTCAGCAGTTGACCAAATTTAGCCACTCTTAAGAGTGGAAAACCACTTCAACACCGACGTCAGTGATCTCAACTCGATTTTGCTTCTTTTCATATTCAAACATGGCACCAAACACTGGTGATAAGTGATCACCGAATTGAAAGAATGCACCTGTGAGCAGGAAATTCGGTTTCACAAGAAATCAAAACCAAAAAAACAACGAATGAATATTGCACTAGATGGTGATGTGTTTCATTTGAAGTGACTTTGGTGAATATATGGTTGTTCGGGTACATAAACCTGCAAGCAGTTTAAATGGTAATTAAATTGATTAAATGAACAAATCAATTATAAAATTACAATTATTACCTCTAAATGAATTGACAACCTATTTTTAGGCAGCAATCTATTGGCCCATCAGATGATGTCGAGAAATACTGTAAAGTCAGCCAAACTCGATTATCTCATTAGCAATGGCCAACCGACTGTCTACAATTTAAAGCGACAAATCATTTAGAATTAATTTAAACAGAGGAATCACTTGCTTACTATCGATAGCCTCTTTGAAATCATACCGTTGTTGTTGGAGCATACCTCGTAAAACCTTGTTCAATAGTGTCAGGCAAATTCAAAACTTTATTAAAGATAAAAAGATATTATAAAAATAATTCTTTCTGTCATATTCTGTTCGGAATAGTTATTCATTTACTGTGTCAACTTTTGAATCTTTTTTCGATGATAACGAATTCGTACGGGTTTTGGAACATTTTCCTTATGGTTGTTGTTGTTTTGGTTATTCTGTTGTTTTCCCAGTTCATTTCGCTTCCTCTTGGTCACCAGAACAGCCTGTCTGTGTCGTTCACTCAGCAGATGCTCCACCACATTGTGTTTCAAGTAATAACAGTAGGACAGTGGGTCAAAGGCTAGGTCACATTTGGTGCATGTGAGTTTCAGAGTTTTGAGTGGATTCGTTCCATCATCTCCACCATTGACGTTCATTTCAATTTCTTTAAGAGCGAAAATGTTGTTGCACACATTCTTCAGTTCGTCATGTACTTTGTGCATTATTTGTAGCTTCTCTTCGGGCGATTCAATCTTTTTTGCGCTCGAATTGACCAACACAATTTGACCCTCATCATCGTATTCGACCTGTCGTGAGAAGACAACCCCGAAAGTATCACGTTCCTTGGTCAAATGAACCTTTGTTCCTTCGTGCCTCTGTATTAGCTTGTACATGCCTCGCCCAATGAACACCTTCTCACACAACTCACAGAAGTACTGTTTATCCTCGGCGACATTGACGAAATAGAACTCGTTCAGTATGAGGGCCCGATTAAGTGCCTCAATGCTATTGATGCCATCAATCTGAGGTGCTTCCAGAGACTTCTTGTGCTGTTGACAGGCCACGTGATTGAACAGTTTCGCCTTGTCGGAACCAGCACGCAATTTAATTGGCTTATCTTTACGGCAAACTTTACAATGAAACAGAAAAGTATCCACTCGGGTGAAGGTTTCCCTGAATTTGGGCAAGTTGACCAGAGTTTCAAAGGAGAGTTTTCTATTTTTGAGTTCTTCAAGTTCGAGTATTTTCAGTAGCTCTTCATCGGCTAATTCTTTTAGAGTTTTGACTTCTTTTGAGGCTTGTCAGAAGATAAAGAATCGCTACTCGATTTCACACTATTGGGAATTGATTGAAGTTTCAGGAACAGCCCATCAAGGTTTGAAAATTTCGGTTTTGGGTATGGTTCGTTTCGATAATTGGTTTGATTTTGTTGTTGTTTTTGTTCATTAGTGGCATTCCCCGATTTAAGTGGCTTCTTCTGAGTTTGTCGATTTTGTTTATTATTATATAAAGATGGTTGAGGATTTACAGAAAAAGACGAGGAATTACATTTCTTCTGAAGCATCTCCTCGTGTGGTTGATCAATAGATTTAGTTTTGACAGTCTTGATTGATATCAGAAAATAACGAGGAATCATGGCCATTGGGAATAATTCCACTGGTCGATGCATTCGAAAACAGAGCACCACGATTTTCAAGAAATGTTTTGATCTCTTCCAGTGACCTGTTTGTACTCGTAGTATATAGCTTGAATTCGGAATATTCCAACAGCAATTCAGAATGTTTCTTCAGAACCCCTTCGTTTTCACTCTTCATCTCCATCAGTTTTCGTCGTAATTGGTCACATTCACAAACCAACAATCGTTGACGGTCCTTCAGTTCATTCAGCTTGCGGCAAAGTTTTTTGCTTTCCTCTAATGACTCGATTGGAAAATGAAAATTAGAATCGTTGGCAGCAGAAGCAGAACGACACAAAGTGAGTGTAGTATCGGGCAGTTGTGAACTTGCACTTGCAACTGGGTTCTCGTTCAACTGATTCCGCCCTTCAAGTGAAGTGACCATAGCAGTACCGAATTCTTGCTTGAGTTCAAGACAGGCGCCTATCGATTTGGGTCGATTCATTTTTGAGTAGACAAGAGTTGTAGACAAGTGGACAAGTGCAGCGAGATAGAGATATGATTGATAAAGATATCAGTACAAAGATAAGGACGATGTTACGTGTCGAGTAAAAAAACAAATAAAATAAAATCAACCTAACTGACAAAAGACACAACGGTTTGTTTTGAAGTGAGAGAGGGAGACGCTCGGCATTATCATCGATTGTGATTGTAAATGATTGAATAGCATCGATAGTTGTTGAAGCCAATTGCAATTTGAAATGAGAAAACGGCCATTGACACACAAATATTTTAATTAATAATTTAAAGTTATTTACAATTTAATTTCTTTTACATCATAAATTAATAATAACAATCAACTCAACTTTCGTCGTTGGTCGATCATTCGTATACAACAACAATAACTCAAATGACTCAAACCCCTCCAAATTGATCATTAGTTTGTCCCGTCAGTCGAGCATTTGTTGACTAATTACCGAGTATAGCTGTTGCAAACTAATCGATTTCAAGGAAACAATCCAAGTGATTGAAGTGATTAAGGCAGGACGCGATACTTCAAACATATGTGAATGACCCCTTCACATATTAGTGTAAAAAAGTGGTCTTTGTGTTTGTACCTTTTTCTCGTGAACCAATTTACCGATTTTAGTCTATTATAGCTTAAAATAAAGGTAAACGTATGGTCTTGAAAATTGACGATCTGAAATATTTTATTTAGGGCTAACTAAGAAAATCCATCCATAAATGTAAACAATAACAATGTTTTTTGCTACTTGAAGTTGCCTAAATCACTCTCACTGTTTAATATAATTAATTATAAAATATTTCAGATCGTCAATTTTCAAGACCATACGTTTACCTTTATTTTAAGCTATAATAGACAAAAATCGGTAAATAGGTTCACGAGAAAAAGGTACAAACACAAAGACCACTTTTTTACACTAATATGTGAAGGGGTCATTCACATATGTTTGAAGTATCGCGTCCCGCCTTAACGCACACAAATAATGACAACAGCAACAATTACTGGTGGCACTTTATGCAAATGACCAGAGTGGCCACCAAGTATATCGAGCATGTTTGGCTCCACTAACTAAGCGGTGCTAATTATGCCAATTGATGTCTTTGAATGTTTTTAATCGAGTTGTCATTAATTGATTTGCTCGCTCAAATCCAAACTAGAACAGAAGCTGACTGCCGATATTGCACATTGGTTCGGTGAAGGCAGAAGGCCCAGACGATTACCGCTGCTTTAGTAGATTGTCACGTAATCCGGACTCAGCAGTTTCTGATACATCTCAAAGTGTCCGGCAAGTCTCTCAAGTGTCAATTGGACTAAATTTAACTAACCGACTTATTCAGTGCTTAAGAGATTACAAACCAGAGTGCAAAGTGCAGTGCAGTAGTCGAAACCTTCCAATAAATAAACTCCACTGGCCACTGCTATAGTGAGTCAATTATTACTCTCAATGCGAGTCGACATTTGACACGAGAAATATTCAAACATACTCCGAATGACTTCCATTCCTTTGTCGATGATCGAGATGCGAATCAAAGATTTTTTGCCATGCACAGAGAGTGCCAGCAATAGGGCCATTTGATATAGTGTTGAGACCAGCAACCAAAGAAATGAGAGTTCAACAAGCCAAACTCAAAACATTTCGAATATTCGAATATTACAATGAATATGTTGGGTCAAATGGACGCATCGCAAGTAGTCTTTTAAACTTGCAAAGTTAAAATCTCTCAGTGCGTAACGATGACTTCTACGGATAAGTCACACTCAAATTTGACTTCATTTGCGAACCAGTCGAATTCGGACACAACCCTAATTAAAGGTAAGTAGATTTTGTTGATTTCAAATGATGATTGTTTCGCTATTTTAAAACATTCTTTTCGGCTTTTTCCAGTGCTCATAATCATTTTGATTGTGCTTGGCATCTTTTTGGTGATTTGTTGTGTTTGTTTTTACCTTCAGTATCGGCGATTCCTAGAGGTAATGCAACTGAATGCTGCAGCCAGAGAAGCAGAAGAAGAAAAAGATGAGAAGACGTGATGTGAAATCTACGTTCGACGAAGATTACTCGGAAGATGTGTCCAGTTTGAGGCAAAGTTATCTCCATGAACGGTATCATGATGATCGGCGATCGACTCGTAATCGAAGGCGTTATTCTCGTGGTCATCATCGAAGATCAACTCGAGATCGACGTTGACGTTCCAAACATGGAGGCCGATTTGATGAGAGTGATCGAGGCAGACACTGAAGACATTCTTCGGATGACCTCCACGGACTAAAAAGTGGTCACAAGCCAAGTCCATCTCTCAAATCTCATCGGCAGCCACGTTCGCCGATTCAAGGCTCGCCTGACCAATGCATAATCACACCCACTACAAGTCCGACTTCCAATGCAACTTCTACTCCTGTAGTGAAATGCATTAAAACTTGCCTTTCGCACATGTTCTCTATTTAAAAATAAACATTTGAATGTCTTTCTCAAATTGCTAAAATAGCCAATTACTGCACTGCCGTGTATATCAGTGATTGAGATGGCATTGTAGCCATAAAGTTTGCACTTGCTGCCCACAAGCGCGGTTTCAATCTAGCCAAAGATGACCATCACGTCACTGACCACATTTATTTATTGTCCACTTCTATGAAAAAATACTTTAGTTAAATTGCTCTGATATTATAGCAGTGCTATAGCATTAAACACCAAACGCGTTTTTCTGTCCATTCTGCCGGTCATGAACACTCGAGGCAATCGAATGCCAATTTATTCGAATTGACTATCATACTACTGAGTAATATGAACTAGGACTTACTTACACCTATCTTTGTGCCAATGTTCATAATCAGAAAAATGATAATCGAAATGTTGCATCGGTGACAACCATAATTGTGGTTCGATCTGCAAGTCACGAATACTCATGTCACTTTACTGAAAGTTTACTATGCAAATACATTAATAGAACAAATGACTGGCACTATAATATTCTATTGAGTACGTACTAGTTTGTCGTCAATTGGAGCGAACTTGCTTGTGCAACAATGGTTTGTTTGGGCATAAAACAAACTATCAGGCACAGATCTGAGCATTGAAGTCTGGTTTATTGTTCTGCAAGCTCTCTCCTGTTCTTTTCTTGTGCTCCCTCCCTCTCTTTTAACCTTCTATTTGCCTCACGATGAGCGACACCGATCAAGACAAGCCTGTTGAGGAGGAGACTTCTCAAACTGAAACTCAAGAGACCGACGCCGAGGCAGAGGCCAAGCCCAACGCTGACGAGTCTGTGGACAAGCCAGAAGACGAATCGGCTGATGGTGCCAACAAGTCGAGTGCTGAAACGGTCCAAGACGATTCCTCGACAGCTGCAGTCAAAAGTGGCATTGCGGATGGACCCAAAAGTAAAAGCCAAGCCCCGGGCGATGCGGTCAAGTCAAAGAGCGGCGCAGATGCACCCAAATCTGGAATCAAGTCCCAGGTCAAGTCAAAACAATCTGGCAAAACTCGCTCAAAAGTGGAAGGCAAGTCGAGTGGAAGCTCTCAGGCACGTAGTCGTTCTAAAGTGGATGACGTGTCGAGCGCCAAGATTGGCTTTCTCGGTGCTGGCCGAATGACTGAGTCTATTGTCAAGGGCTTGCTCAAAGCAGACAAGGTCAAAGCTAAGCAACTGTACGTGGCCGCTAAGACGAGCAAGAATTTGGACACCTTCAAGGTTCAAGGCGTTGCCACTACCACCCGCTCGTATGACTTGTTTGGCAAGTTCGACTGTGACATTGTCTTCCTCAATGTTCATGGCTTTGTGGTGCGCAATTGCTTTAAACTCGGTGGCACTCGGCCCTGTCCCATCACCACCAATTACATCCCCACCCGAAAGCGCCCAATCTTCATCCTCTCCTTGATTGGCGGTGTGCCACTGGCAGATGTAAAGACTGTTCTGCTCAATCCTGAGACAGCCAACAAGTACAAGGTGGAGATGCACCGGGTGGTTCTCAACACCAGCGTGGCCTATGGACTCGGACTGGGCGTGCTCGATGTCGAACTCGACTCGAAAAAGTGCAACTCACTGGTGCGAGACACTTTGCAGTCGCTGGCCAAGATCGAATTCATGGAGCCTGACCAGATGGACTCGGCCTGCTCTCTCATTGGCAATGGCATGGCCTTTGTGTACTACTTTATCTCGGCTCTTGCTGACGGTGGATTCAAAATGGGCCTGGCCAAAGCGAAAGCCACCAAGTTGGCCACCAAGGCAGTGCAGTGCGCCGCTCAGTGCCTGCTCGAGACCAACAAGAATCCAGGCGAGCTTCGGGATTCGGTCATCTCTCCGAGTGGTGGCGCCATTTATGGAATCCACGTTCTGGAACAGCGTGATTGCGCTTCTGGCATCCATGCCGCCGTCGAGGCCTCATACCGACGAATCAAAGAATTGGTCGAGGTGGAAAAGTGAACCTCTTTCCACTGAAACACTCTGCCCAAACTGCCACATATGTTGGCCATTATTCATTTACAACTACTACTACTGTTGTACTAAACATGTTTAATTATTAAATGCCTTTTTATTTGTGCAATTAATGTTGTAATATTTGGTCATAATGAAACGGTCATTGTTTACTGGTCGGCAGGATAGTTCTTTTTGTCTTTGCCACTTGGCCTACAAAGAGGCAGCACAAACAATTACTTCAATTTGTTCTTCGAGCCATGAAGGTTGTTCTCATTTAGAAAGTCTTGTTAATTTAGCAAACGAATTCGAAGCAAATGCAGATGACTCAAAAGTTCGCCACTTTGGCAATTCAGTCAAATCGAATCAGTTGGATTATTGAAAAGTTCTCACTACGGCCACTATAAAGTGTCCTTAGTTTTTGTGTTGGACTAGTGTTGAATTTGTTTGCATTTGTTCTCTTCACCTCTCGTCTCGTCTACTTGCAAACCTTTTCTTGTGTATAGTTCGCATATCATGTCCAAGAAGGAACAGTTCGCTGACATTGACGACAAGTCCAAAGCGGTTTTCACCAAGAAGGGCTACCAACTGATGGGCAAACTTGGCGAAGGCGCCTTTGGTCTGGTTAGTGTCAACATATCCATTGTTGTGTTCTATTTCTAACACTTTCCCTTTATTTTAGGTCTACAAAGCAAAGAACTTTAAGAAGAACGACCAACTGTGCGCCGTGAAAGTGATGGACATGAACAAGATGTCACCAAAGTTGCGTGACAAGTTTCTGCCCCGAGAGTTGGCCGCACTGATGGAGGTGAAGCACCCGCACTGCGTCCGTGTGTATGACATCTTCAAGATGAACCACAAAGTGTATGTCTTCATGGAGTTTGCCGGCAATGGAGACCTCGCAGAGTACGTGAAGAAGCACAAGATCTTGAAGGATGAGCTGGCTCGCTGGTGGTTCAAGCAAACCTCCGAGGCGGTGTGCTACACTCTTAACATTAGTGTAACTTTATAAAGTTACTGTATGAAAAAGTAAACTTATAAGTTTACACTATTTGTAACTTTATAAAGTTACATCTTGTAATGTTATAGGTATACCTATACCTATACCTATAGGTATACCTGCACAATGAGGCTAAGATGGCCCACCGGGACATCAAGCTGGACAACATCCTACTGGATGAGAACAACCAAACCAAGTTGACCGATTTTGGCTTTGCCGACCCGATCACTGACGACACTGACATTGGTCAACTAGTGAGCGAGACGTTCTGTGGCACTGTGCCATACTACTCACCACAACTGGTCGCCAAGAAACCATACAACCCCTTCAAGGCAGACGTGTGGGCTATGGGGGTGGTGATGTATGCGATGCTATGCAATCGGTTCCCGTTCCACTTTCAAGACACCAAGAATCTGTACAAGGAACAGACCAATTACCCGGCCTACATCAAGTCACGTTTCCTTGACTCGGTCACTGACTCTGCTCGCAATCTTCTTCTGAAGCTGCTCGATCCCAGCGAGAAGACTCGGCCAATGATGGCAGATGTTCTGCAGCACGAATGGTGCAATGCCGATATTGAGCCTGAATATTAATACTTCATTCACTGCTCACGGCAATTTGTCAATCTACTCAATGTACTTTTACACCAATTAAATGAGTTCATTCATTTAAAATGGACATTTTCTTACTGTGTCAAGTAAGCTTCACTTTGTTCACCAAAGTTTGGTGTCATGCTAATTACCAGGCAATATTGCACACACAAGTGCACAGCAAGTAAATAGAATGTTTACTCTTATATATAATTATAATTACTAACCATTGCTAAGTTACCAATTGATGATTCAAGTATTTCGATTTAATTTCTTTATTGTGCAATTGTCAATCGAAGCTCAGGATCATATTCGAAAGCAGTCAGTTATTCGAAAGAGAGCAATCGTCATGAGTCGTCGATTAGAATGAGATTGTGTGACTTGGCATATGGAATGGAACACGCTAGCTTCCACAATAATGGTTCATCTCAGTCATAACTGTGTGTGTCGTGCCGGTCATTTGAGTTGTGATTTGAAGTTGACTTGTTTGCCTCTGTACTGCTCTCGCTTTGTGTCCTCTCTCGCCATTATGTCAAGCAAGACCGAGCTCTCGAAGAACTTTGACCCGAAAACGCTGGCCGTCATTGAGCACAAGGGCTATCAAGTGCAGAACAAGCTCGGCGCCGGAGCCTTTGGTCAAGTGTTCAAAGCGGCCAACAAGAAGACCGGCCAGTTGGCTGCTGTGAAGGTGATCAATCTCGATCAGATGAGCGAGAACAGCCGCAAAAAGTTTCTGCCACGCGAAATTCAGGCGCAGATCGACTCGAAGCACGAGAATCTGGTCCAGGTGTTCGACATCTTTCGGGCCAGCAAGAAGCTCTACATCTTTATGGAGTTCGCCGGCAATGGAGACATCACTGGCTATTCGCGCAAGCACAATGGCATCGAGGAGAAGCTCGCCTCTCGCTGGTTTCTGCAAGTGTCCAATGGACTGGCTTATTTGCACCTGCAGATGCACACCGCCCATCGAGACATCAAAACCGACAACATGCTGCTCGATTCTCGCTACATCGCCAAGCTGTCGGACTTTGGTTTCGCTAAGGACTGCATCGACACGGCCACCAACCAAGTGGTGATGAGCAGCACTTTCTGTGGCACATTGCCGTACGAGTGTCCCGAAATCCTGTCCCAAAAGTCGTACAACGCCTTCAAAGCGGACATCTGGTCAATGGGCATAACCTTCTTTGTGATGTTCCACGACCGTTTTCCGTTCAACTACAAAGAGGGCAAACCATCGATGCTGCGCCAAATGGGCGACTACCCCGCGTTCATTCGTACCCGTTTCCGCAAGAAGATGCCTTCCGAAGCGAACAAGTTTGTGGAGGACATGCTCAACCCGAACGAACTCCGCCGCTCATCGGTCAATGAGCTCATCAACAATCAGTGGCTTCAGCGCAACTGTGCCTAGACCAATGCACAACTACGGGCGCTGCACAATCTAGCAAATAAAGCTATTTAAATCTTAAGTTTAGTTTATTTCAAAACAACTGCAAAGTGATTTAATAACATTGAAAAGCGAAAGTTGCTCATTCTGCTTGTGCAGCAGTATTTGAAATGGCCACTAATTTGCTTGTTCCGCTGGTTCTTAATGTTGATGTTCGCGAGCAAATGTTCGCACCATCTCCAACGCCTTGTCCAGAGTGGAATTCGAGTTTCGGCGGGCTTATGTTTGTCAAGATTTTGATAGACTCCTTGAAGGTACTTGGTACTTGGCAAAGTAGAATTGAGCAAGTGCGAACAATTCGTAGTGTCGGTAGAAGAGATCGCGTCCAGATCCTCCTCGATGGCATCGTCCGCGGTCGATTGCTTTAGGTCGGGTGCGTTCAGGTTGAGTGAGCGAAGTCGGCGATCTTCACCCGAAAGTCTCCACTTTAATAGTTGGACCATCTGAAGCGGTGATCACATCGATGTTGGTCTGGCCAAAGAGAAAAATGTTGGAGGTGCGCATCATGCAGTAGATGAGTTTCTGTTGATGCAGTGCCTTGACCGTACTAAGCAGACACTCGTACAGTTGGAGCACTTGTCCGGTGGCAGTTAAACCTTGTGCTTGACACAGTTCGCAGCGAGACACTGTAAATTGTCGTTGGCCAGCTCCATGGCAATGTAGTACCGAGTGGGACTGGTTGCCAGCACAAAGAACACACCTGCACCACTGCACAGTTAGGCTCGTAGTTGACTCACCGGAAAAAGTTGACTTTTCGATCGATCTCTTGGTGAATGCGTTGTTCCACATCCTCAATTTGTGGTACGTCTTCCATGATTCGATGTCACAGAACTTGATCGCCAACTTGTGTCCCACACGCATCTGTTCGTCTGAACAGCGCCAAGTCGATGCACGGCAAAGGCTTCGTTGAATTGTGTATCGAAATTGACAACATTAACATAAATTGCCTTTCATTAAAATAGTTCAATTGAAGCTGTTCAATGAAGTGAGTTGCAATTGTCTTTAGTTGGCTCACTCACTAGTGACTAGTCAGTGTTATGACTCTCGAGTGCACTTGCAGTGCAGCACTGTACATTGACATTGTCAATAGTGTGTGTACCAATGTTAGTTTACGAATGTGTTGACCGATTGTTCCACTGCAACCCAAGCGCGGGACTGATAATTAACCGAGATGAGCCAAATTTGGCACGGCCATGGTGGTATATACCTTTTGCACTGCTCGCCACCAAACGATCGCGGGGAATGAGATGAGCACCGAACAGAACCACAGACCAAAGATGAAGTGGCCCGCTTTGGAGGATGCCATTCGAGAAGGATATGTTATCGAATCGGTAATCGCCCAGCATCTCCAATCAAGTAGAATTAGTCATTCTGTCACTCAATCCAACTGAAACTGGTGTCTTTTATTTGTTCGGTTTCACCTGGTCACAGGCCCATTGCACTGACTGACTTGCACATAAGTACGTGCCAATGCATACACATTTGGCCAACTCATCGATAGTCAAGTACCGAGACAGACCGAAAGGTGAGCCCTCAGGTGGACTGGCTAATTGATTGATCACAAATGTGTCCACTTGACATCGATGTTATGTGGCAAGATGTGTCACAGAGTGCTGGATGGACTTGGATTACGATTAGTGATAGCTTCAGACTGGAGTGCATCAGCTCTTTGTGTCACTGCAGTGCTAAGTAATATACTTCTCAATGACTTGTTCTCACTCTCCATAGTTGCAATTTAGAATCACCGAACGAAATGGCCAATTAGCCCACCGATTTGAAATGTGCAGTGCAGTTCGCCTGGACCCGAGAGGTGTCAATCTGAGACGTGTTGTCACCAATCGTGGTGGCTGGAGTTTTCTTGTTATGACACTTCTCGTCACGCATCTTGTGATGCTTTTCTTTGCTAGATTTTCGATCTGTACTAGTTTCTCGATTCTTCTTCTTGAAGCAACTGCAGAGTGCTCGTGCACAGGCGAGCACAAAGAGGGCAGTGCCTAAAGCGGCCAGCATAATCCGCAATTTGTAGTGCTCAAAATAAAAGACCCAACCAGTGTTTGCTTTCACTCAGGACACATTCGATGAATTCGCTCAAAAGCTGCCACACACCGTTGACAAAGTCAACATCTTCCAAGTTGAGATACTTCCTCTAGCCAACGATCACTTTGACACTTTCAGTCAGCAGAACCAGGGTGGCACTGTCGTTCAGAATGAGACGGAAAGCAGTGGTGATGTTGGGCTGAGGAGGCGAAAGACATCCATAATTTGTCCATGTTCAGCTCTGAGCACGTATGCTAATCACATGTCATCTTTGCGCATTTCATATGCCCAGGCTTCAATCCTCTGCTTGTCAATGCTTCCACATTTGCGACTAGAATTGCTGTTGAGAGATAGAGTACCGGGGACATAAAATGCCCAGTCCAGGTAGTTGAACCGAGGATACAATAACCAGGATCCGGAATGGCGCTTGATGGCGAACACAAGGTGGCTAACAAGAAAGTAGTAAGGCTGTGGAAAAGGAAACAAATCTATTTAAGTAAAGTAAACAGACAAACACAGCAGTCAGTGACTGCCAGTTACTCACCAGCAAGGCACTCGAGGATATATCCTTTATAAAGGCGAGACTACCAGTCAGCAGTGCTTTTCACAACGAATTTTCTCCATTTGCCACTCTCTAGTTAAACTTGATGACAAAAATCGCTATTTAAAAACAACCGATCTCGTATAATAATTATGAAAACATTTATTTGATACAGTGCCACAGTGGCTCGCAAATATTGTGTGAGAATCTCAGAAGCCAACTTCATAAAGGCAATTCAGGGTGGAATGCTCATGAACACTACGAGCTTTTGTATCGATCTCTAAAGACCAAGGGCACTTGCTACCGTTGCTAGGCACAAGGCTGCAAGAAAAGACTAAACGGAAGGCTACCGAGCGAGGATTAATGAGCCCACTCCACTGGCATGCGGGACAGAGCACTCACTCAGTTTGACTCGGTCGGCCAATGTAAGACCAAGTATATTATTGAATGGCCACAATGGTTAATAAATGAAACTGCAGTAAAGTGGTCTCAATGAAGAATAACAATTAGTGGTTAGTGCAACGGTAAACAAATGGCATGTTGGCACTGTCGATTGTTTTGTCAAATATATTGTGCATAATAGTATTGCAATTGCATCCATTGCCACCTCCATTCATTCGCACAAATAGCAATTTCATCAATAATGCTAACTTGTTGTTTTGCACTCTTCACCGAGCCAAGGAAAAACTATGCCAGGTAGAGGCAATAAATTTAAATGCAATTTCAAACTCTTTTTAGCCATTTAAAACTTTGCAATGTGAAATTTGCAGAGCTCGCTGTCAAGTCAGAAATGATGCAAAGCCGATGCAAACAATTACTCTTCCAATTACAAGGAGCAATGAATTTCATTGAATTAAACGAGTAAACGATGCCAATGCAAAACATTAATAACTTTGTAATGAATCAATCGATCGAGGCAAGTGTAAATCAAGTCTCGATAAGAATTTAAATTACCAACTACACTGACAAAGACAATTTAATCATTGCAGAGAAGCAAACTTTTGGAGACAAGCAAAACTGAAGTCGATGAAGTTTGGTTTGGTTGAGTGAAATATCACAAATGCTAAACTGCAATATTAATTATGCAACTGTGGCAACACAAGTCACCAAGCCAATTAATCGGGCGGACAATATATAGGACAAATCAGTAACTGTCCTGTGGGCTGGTGTTAGATTAATCACATACCGAAAGGAAAGCACTCAGACCGAAACACAATGAACCATTTGTCCGATGATCGAGTAAAATGTAAATACTCATTGAAACATTTACATTGCGACACACATGATGTAATGACAATGTTCAATGCTCGTTGCAAAACAGGCTAATTTGCATAATGAGACACATCGCAAACGAGCGGTATTGGGCTCGATTGGCGAAAGCGTTGTTGGCCCTGGTGGTGATTACTCGACAATTTACGATTTAGAAAGAGTGCACACTTGTCAACAGAACAACATGAATTTAAATAAAGCGAGTCCAGCTACGGGCTTAGGCCCACAGACGACCAAAAGTGCAAGCGTGCAAAATCAAACAATTACATGTAACCACATGCAAAGTGCACATGGCCAATGATGCACTTCACACTTGTTCACACAGACAAGGTGCACATTGCACTGCACAATTAGACAAAGGGGAACAAACTGAGACGGTGAGGTGAGTGGATGTGTCTATTCGGACCAATTCGTGTCGAATTTCAAGAGTGAATGCGTCGAGAGGATTCAATCTATCGATTGCTACGAACAAGTGAACAAGTGAACCAAGAGTAAATTGTAAATTAATTTTATACGCTCCTTTGTCTATGTCAGTGTGAAGTTTTGCTGAACTGGTTTGGCCTTGTTCTATGCAAATGGCACACAAACGAATTAAATTAATGTCTTATCCGACAAGGCATTAACACATTTATTTGACAAATTGTCCACAGATTAGATCGCATAGCTTTGATTTGTCGATTCATACTCTCTAAACGTAAACGTTTTCCCAGTGACTCGCCATACGCGCTAGTCCAGTTGATGGAAACACTCTTTGGTCGAGATCATTAAAACTAATTCAATTTGCTACCGAACACATTTGTGAATGGTAATTAATGCCAACCAATCCAACCGACCGGACCGACCAATCGACAAACCGACGGTTCTGCTCAAGATTCGCTTTGGTCTTGGCCACTAGTATTGCTCCCGGAAGATGTCGAGTTTGATCAAGCAAATGCTCATCCCCGCCGAAGCGAATAGCGTGAATCATTACCATCATCGGGTGCCTTGGTCATTGATGTCGGTCTCTTTCTGGTGGGGCAAGAGCTCATAAAGTGTTGCTGATGCTCAAGTGTAATTAATGCGAGCCGACCGAGATCGCTCCTGTGTCCAGACCGTAAATAATTCATCCATAGAGGGCTTAGGGTAGTGATTGCACACTGCTCACTCATACAGTGAACAGTCAGAAGTGGTCCACGAGCATTAGCCAAAAATTTCGGTCGTGAACACGAGTCAATAACCAGAGTGATCCGACTGGCGAGTGCTTCAATGCGAATATGCTTGTTGACACTACTTTCATTATGCAGTGCACGAGAGAGTGCTTGTTTGATTTCGTTTAATAATCCCTGAAGCGAGAGCAGCAATCAGTAACTTTGGGTAGGAGGGAGAGTCCTCATTGTTAACCATTTCGTCCCAGGATGAAAGAGAGCGCAGTCGTCAGTGATATATTCGACGAATCCTTGTAATAAACAAAAAAATAGTATTTCGAAATAGAGTCAAAACAAAAATCTAAACCTACCTCTCGAGTACGAATGTTCACAGACCACTTTGGCAACTCCCTGAAAGTTGATAATTAACTCCGACAAAAAGGACTGGACATTGTTACTTTGAAATAGCGATCTCGACTTGAGCTCTTAGGGATTGTCCTTTTCCTTCTTTTATTTGCGTTCCTTATCTTTGGCCAAAAGTTTCTGTTCTTCGTTCCACTTTTGTGGCAACAGATTGAGCAACTCCTCCACAACACCCTTGGCACTGGGTGAAAGCTCTTATAGGACGGCGGCACCTTATCCAGCCAGTGCAATCGCATTGTCGTCAGCAGTTGCAGGATGGGTCAACTGCAAAAATCTCGTAGTCTTGTCATTACTTTCGGTATAGACTTTGAATGTGAATGTTAATCTTCAACTGTTGTGAATTTTTTATGCAGGGCCATTAGACGAGCAATTTTTAATTTTTAGAATGAATATTGACCGGACAGTTCAGTTGTTCATCTTGAATGCCCTTCAACAGTGCAAACAGTATTTCACTACACTTGAGTGAATTGGCGCCGGGCGTCGAGTCCATAATGTTCAACAGAGACGATTTCAACTCGTTCAGTGCAGACAGTTCCAGTGGCTGTTCACCAGTGGATCCTTCTTCGGTGTAGGCTCAGGTTCTGGATCAGCCTCGAGCGCATTAGCCTGAGCTTAATTCGTTACTTAATTTGTCAATATTTGATTCGTAGTAAATTTCAGAATCGAGCACATGTTTTCATTATGAGCCTGAGAGGATGAGGCAATTGACAATTTATTGGTCCGATTGATCATGATGCCAGAAGTAAGTTTTAAAACAAGCTCTAAACTTTTAGTTTTTCTACAGTAGAGTACCGAAAGTTTTGAGGTTTGCCAAATAAAAGAGGCAACAATCAATCGAGAATAATAATTATTAAAGTAAAATTATTACATATTTAAAATAAGATATTTTTCTTGTGTACCTCTTTTATAATGTTGTTTAGTAAAGTTCAATAACCTTTTCAAAAGTTTCTTGATGCTTTATGATGGCCTGATTAAGTAATACCAAAAGACATTTGCCTTCAATAAACAAATACACTGTAAAAGCGATTGATGAAATATTAAATACCCTAAAATAGATTTCATGGTGAGATCTCGTTTCGAACGTAAACAAAACATTCCACATATGAGGAACTTGACGAGTACAACTCGTCCTCGATTGATCAATAGACGATCATTTGCACTGACAGACTCGACCTTCAGCTTTGCCCATTTCGTGGTTAGTTTTCCTTTTGATAATATCGTTATCGTTCCCCAGTCTCGCTAATAATTGGCCTAATTACAAGTAGTATTGCTGCTCATAATCAACCTGTACGCTTGTAATTATCTTTGGGTATGTTGACAATTCTCAATTGTGATTGTAAATTATAATTAATCTACATTTATGTTTGCGCCAGATACTTTCAGAGATGAAAACGAGGTCTTTCTTTATGCTACCGTCAACCAATGTGAAGTCAAAGCAATTCATTACAGTGTTATTGAATTAGTTGAAATTATAGGAAATCCTGGCACGAGAATAAATTGCTTTGGCCCCGGTCCAAAACAAAAACAATACTGCCTAGGCTCCAACAGGACAAATAGTTCGATGTTGATGATAAGTTGTGCCTGGGCACTTTTTGTTGGAAATAACTAGCACCACACTTGATTAAAGTAATTAATTTTATTTTGTTTATAAATAGCAATAGAAGAGGCAGAGGAACAAAGATTTCTTCTTGAGCGAAGTATTCTTTGCTTCTGTTAATGTTGCCAATTTGGTGGACCAGATGCAAGATTTGCTTTCGAGAGTTATAACTTTTCTCTAGAATCTAATGTTTTTCGCTTTATAAGGCGGAAAGTTAATTTTACTCTGCCAAATATTGGCGATGGCGGTGAGAAGAATGAAGCGGTTAGTTACTATGTTGTACTATGTTGAATTTTAAATTTATTTATACTAATTGAAATATTTTCAATATTTATAGGTGAAATTTATTGGCCAAGAAGTAAATTATTTGACGATGGTTTTTGTCGACAGCGTCCGACGATTTAGATGGCTTCAAAATACACTCATTGACGATATATTCGGGCCCGATTTTGACCAAAAGAAAAAGCATGATCAGGATAATTATGAAAACATTTGCGAGTCAAAACAGAGCGATCACTTTTATTTGAAAGAAGAACGCCGTGCTCGAAAGAAACTGGAAGCAACCAAAACTTTTCTGGTGGAACCAGAAATTCAAAATGTTACCCAAGATTAGTTTCATGTTCTTTTGCCATTAATACCAATACATTAATACTATTCGTGATTATTATAGCGGCATTTTTTGTTTTGTTTTATCTCTGAATTATTCTGTATTATTCTTATTAATTACATAAAAGTATTATATCATTTGCAATAGTTATTAGTAGTTATTTTAAATTAGTGGTAGAAAAAATTAGTCGGAAGAAAGCAATGCTGGTGTCGATTTAATATTGTCACAGACACATTCCGATTACTGTGCTTGTTCACTGTCCGAGTGGTTCAATTGGCAATTTCTGTCAGCATCGGTGCAAGTGTAACAAGTAATAATTTTTTGTTTAAACAATGAACACCATTGCAGTGAGTGAGACTAATTGGGAGGGCAACAGTATCGATTATTTGGGAGAAAAGGCAATCAAAAGATACAATGTATTTTCTCTTAAGTCACCTACCAATTGCAACAATAACCCCCCACACTCATGTGCTCATCATGACAGTGATCACCTTGTTGAAGCCACACTGAATCAGAGAAATTGATCTTTAAAATTTTGTCGAAGATGCCCTCTGAGACGTCATTTCGGAAGAAGATCAAATACTCAGAATGTTTACGCGGGCGTACTCGACCAACAGTTCGTACACCATCTGGTCCAGGTGCTTGATTTCATCCTCCTTCTTCTGCATGGAGTCAGTATCAGCGAAGTACATGGCCAAACGAATCAACGACAGCAGCCACAGACGAAGTCAAGCATTCTATGGTCCAGGGGCAAGGGACTGCAAGGGACTATAGATCATATAACTTATCGAGATTGGCTGTCTTGATTAATACTTAAAACAAATGCTAACAATGTTAATTTCACTTTGGCGAGATCGCACACACACAGCTAATTTTATTCGACTCACACAATCGACAACCGAAGAACAAGATCTCGCTTTGGCATCGAAATATGCTTGGCTTGATTGAGCGTGGACCAAGTGAATGTTATAAATTATGAAGCACACAGCAAGCCTTGTTGAGCAAGGAGCAACAATTGCCAGTGATCGGCATGACATCGGTGGGTCAATGAATTTGGTGGAAGGACGCGCCACTTGTTTGCGCCATTTGGCCACAAACGACCATTTGCCCAGACAAAGTGCTTACACCCGATAAAAGAGCCAAATGGCCAGAACAATCAACAAATTGGCTCTCTTCAGCCTAATTGAATGTGCGAGTCGAGTCTATCATTTGGTGAAATTGTGAGAAATGCATTCGGACTGAGCAAACAAACTATAAAGCTTGCTCATTTGACTATCCTCGGATTGGATGCAGACCAGTACAGAATGGAGTCACATTCGAATGATTATTGGCCGATGACGGGCATGACAAGTGTGAGTGGCAGCACTATAGTGTATATAATCAATTTTCTTGTTGGTATCTATTGGATGCATGCGATTCGCTAATTGTGCCACTCGTGTTAGTCACTCTTGATGCCCAGCCGAACCCACTAGAACCATTCATTAACAGTCAGAAAGGGAAAAAGATCCAATAAAGATGCAGTGTGGAGTCATTTTAATTTATAACACTCACACTTGTCACTTTTCCTTTGCCTACCAACCGAACCGAACAGAACCGAACTGAGCGATCCATAGGGTGATTGGGCGAAAGTGTTGCCTACAATTGACTGGCTTATTGCATTGTGGGCTCGAGTGACAAGCCAAGTGGAGCATATACTGTGAAAGGACTTTAAAAAGATAGCAAACAGAGGTGAAGCTACTGACAAGTCCATTGGCACTGAGAATGAACCCACACTCGATTGTATGAGATGTTTGAATTCGTCAAAACGGTTCAATTGAGTCAACCTTCAAAGTACTTCAAGAATCAAAGAACACTCAACTGAACATTTCAATTCAATTCTCAAATGCTGTTATTGTTAACTCAAGGCTCAAGTCCATTGGATGGCTCAAAATGGTTTGTTGGAATGTTTGGAGTCCTTCAAAATGATCTAACCCATTTATTTATGTGATATGATTGACTATATCATTAGCACTGGCATCTTTAATTCAATATGAACTAGAGCACAACAACAACGGACGAAAACTGTATCGAGAAATTGTTGCGTGTATATATTTAACTAGAAGAAGCAATTTTGTACATTATATTATTGAAACATAATCATCACGAATGACTTAATCAAAATAAAATAATAATTGCTGTCAAATTGATTTTGAATGAAATGAAACTGTGTTACAGTGGCTTTTCTGGCTGCTGGCAATTGGTCAGTTCGAGTTCACTCCAAAAAAGACATCCAAGGGAAGACACCTAAGTATGGCATAGCCACTGGCCTGATCCATCCGAGCAGAGGCATCGGCTGTTTGGAATCATCGTCAACAGCGAAAGACCTGACTCGATGCGTTCTCTAATGATGATGCTATCACGCGCCATGAGTGAGGCAAAAGGAAGCATTCTTGCCAGTGACACGAAGCCGGTTAGTCAACGATGGGCAATATTTGCGATGCTGTAGCTTGGTGGCTGGTGCGGCACAACTGTGGTTAATCGCTAGTTATATTACAACTAATTATTGCCAGTGACATTCGATCTCACTCACTTGATTGACCCTGCCAACAGATCGACAACTGATGTGATATCACAACATCAACAACAACCACCAAATGGGCCTTTCATTGGCATAAGGCAATTTGATCAGTTTCACCAAATCGAAACGAATACTACGGACTTGCTCTCACTGACCATCGCCACTGTCCACTGGTGCTCATCACTTTGGTCAATGGTTGTTGCCACTTTGCCTATATTAACACTAACATTGAGGTCACCGAGATCAGATACTGAAATAGTCAACAGTGGATCGATATCAAATATATTTCCTATAAAGACAAATCCATTTTACAGTATGAACACTAGCATTTCTAGGGGCGAATTGACGAAAGGAGGCCATGCTTGTAGTTCCAATGTATTTCGAGGTAAGTGTCGAGAAATCATCTACAGTTAGTTGGGCAAGTTTGACAGAGAGTTGAAATCTCTGAGAGTTGGTTCGATAGCGTCCAACATAGCGGCGGAGTTGGTAATGAAGTCCTTGCCAAATATATAAGTTCATTGAAATGGAAGAAATCTATTTTGAATAAAGACTAGCATTCCAACTGCATAGTGATTGATTGATTGATTAGGCAAATCAATTGCTTCGTAAACGAGATAACTGAAAAGGGTGCTTTGCATCACGGTAAGATGACAAAGTGGCAAAGTGCACATCAGCAATATTTGTCGGTCAGCACATCATCAGGCAAGAAGTAAAGCAGCAAAACAAATCTGGCCAAGTGGTCGTACTGCCGCCCAAGGCAATCCATCTTCAGGTCGAACATATTAAATCATTTCTGAAAGGATTTTCATTTCACGAATATTTTCAACATCTTTCTGGTACTTGTGAAAAAGTACCACCGAATGGCAACTGCTAAACTCGGTCGCTGGCACAAGGTGCGCACCACAAAGACCGAATGAAGCAGATCAATCAGTGGGACAAGTTTGAATATGTTTGCCAGACAAAGTAAGTGGGACAGAAGGAGAGACGATAATGAAGTGTGATAAAGAAGATAATCGGATCAATAATTTCGTAGGAAATTAAAAGAACACCAAATAAGATCTAAAGGAGCCAATTGGCCTTTTTGTATGACTGGACTGATTTGATGTCTTCACATATATTAACACATTTTATTGGCCATTCGATGGCTCTTCTGCAGTAAATTGACCGAGTCACTCTGCTAAATTAGCACTAGCATTAGCACTGCCGACAGAACTTGCTGATGGAGCTTGGGAAGAGTTAGAGACATATTCGGTGCTAGCTGTCTGTCCTTTCGATTTAGCCACACTAGTGGTCCCTTTCCCAGCGGAACTTTGAGACTTTACTTTTGATGTACCGGATGCATAGATTGTGGCCACCGTGTCGTTTGCCTCTTTGGACTTGGATTTTGGCTTTGATTCAAGCCCACGCCATGAAACTACTTTGCCAGTAGAACTTTGGACTCAACTATGAAGAAGTAAATAAGTGTACACAGAACACCGTGATTCGATCGTTTCGTGCTCGTGTTTCGGACACAATCAAAAGAGACTATACTGTATAGTCTATACACCACAAGTCACACCAGTGTCACAGTGTCACTGTCACACTCGATTGATCCTTTGAGTGAGCGAAAGGGCGTGTGGGTGGTGACACGGTCGAATACAACAGTGAGTTGACTGGATCAGGTATAATGGCCACCACGCCACGACATAAATCAGAGTGACAAACAGAGGGACATTTGCACTGCACCAGTGACACACTCGTCCCGAGTCGATCTATTAGACACAGACAAGTGACTCCAACTAACCAGTCAGTGGTCAGTGAGAAAGAGTGACTCATGAACAATGCCAAAAATGCACTCAAAACAAATTCTTTAAACTCATTTGGCCAAAAATGATTGTCCACGGTGCACCACAGCAGACTCAATCACCGACCAATGCATACAATCAAAGAAGTTGCAAACGAAGAGAGCGAGGCAAACTGGAGAAAGTGTCAACAATGAAATTTGATGGAAGAACCACACGAACACAATTAATTAAATTAATCCTTAAGATTTCAATTTTAACAACAGGACAGCAAAATTAATCCTTAAAATTTAAAATAATCAATTTTAATTCGACACTAATTGAGCTCGTAAATTGGCATGGCACATTCTACTTGGTGAGTGCCAGCGAAGCGAAGAGCAATGGCAACTTGGCCATTGGCAAGCAACGATCGATATTGAGCTTGCGGTGTCAGTAGGGTCATCGCGATTCGAATTGCACGCCAAATGACTTGAAAAGCAGCCAATTGCATTGTTAACTCATTTGACATTTAAAATAGTATCTATTTAATAGCATCCTTCGCATTTCTGTGCCTGTTCGCGACTGGAAGGCAGCAAAAACGATTGGTACACTTGACCGCTCCAAGTGGCGACTTCTCATGTTGTTTGGCAAGTAAAGTTCACTTTGACTGCCTCAAATCGCCATAAATAAAAAGCTAAATGAGACCAAGAGAATGGCTTCACTCGTCTTCATTAAGGCACGGTTTCAAAGGTTAAAACAAGGATGCGCATCAGCAGCATCTGTACAGGTCTTCATTTATGTTCCGTTCCAATAATAAATGGTGGGTCGCTTTAATATAGGATGTTATTAATAAATTAGATCATTCACTATAATTCACTACTAATGCACAAGAGAGGACTAGAGCACAGCCACTTTGTTGCCACCAAATGTCCAACTCTAAATTCGGACAAAAGTCAAGCTAAGTGCACAGTCCGTTGGTGGTAAATGTGCTTTGGTGAACCCTTTATGAAAGCCACTGTTTGAGACGATACTGAGCGATCTCACAAATAGTGCAATTGTGCTTCGACGAGTGATTTTAATTAGATACTCTGTCGCACGAAGCAATCTATTAGGTCTGATCATTAGTGGCGCACTAATTAACCACACCGAATTATAATTAGTAATAATTGATAATTGAACAATTAGTGATCTCACTGAAACAGGCCCGAGAAGTGCACAGCAGTGCATTGGTCCACTTTGGTGCCAATCTATGTCATTTGTATCCATTTGTTTCCATTTGCGTGGCTCACAGGTGTATTTCGGTGAAGACGTGATTGATTTGTCTTGGGCTCTCTCACCTGCATTTCAGTGTGACTCCATTTGTAGGCCAGCACCATCGGCGACGGCATCGGCACGGCAACGATCATTATCGGCAATGGGCAATGTTCGGTAATGGCTGCAAAGAGCAAATTAGCAGAATTTGAATGGCGTTTGTATTTGTGCTTTTGATGGCGGTGCTAATGTTACTGGTGCTCCATTTGGACCGAGTGTCTTTTCACTCGAATCAGTGTCTCTTCTATGTTGCACCATTTGAGGCGACATATTTGTGTTTTAAAGTGCAAGTGAAGAGTGACAATATTTAATTAGACTCGATTCTGGTGCACCTGAGAGGTGCTTGCCCCGAGTTCACCAATCTGTTCCGCCTGGATGGCGGTCACATTAGGCAAATAGTGTAAAGGCGATTTATGACTTTGGAGAAAGCAATGGACAAATGTCTGATTGCTCGGTGGATGACACTTGTTGCGAGTGGCCACTAATTAGATGCAAGGCAAAGAGTGCAAGTCCAGTGAGACTAACTCAGTCACAACTGGAGCGGTAGCGAAGTGGTAGACTGGAGAGAGATTACAAATAACTATGGCTATTGCTGCAAACTCGTTGACTGACAGACAGACACGAGACTGAATGGACAGTAAGATAGATAGATCGAATGATGCGACCAGCGAGGGACAGTCCATGTAAACTAGCATTCATTAATCATATTCAATTAGAACTTTGACAATAAACACTCAATTGGTCAATCTCACACACACACAGTTTACAAAGTAATAATCGAGTGTGCCATTACACACAATACAAATGTATAAAATATATTCGCGTAATTCAAAATTCATAATCGAACAACAATACTCACTAATTTGGCCACAGACAAATCATCACTTGAAGGTGTGTGTGCGATGAGGAGACATTGGGCAAGGCCAGCCAACAGACATCAAATCGGTACGCGACAATTTGGCAAGTGAATAATTGGCCAGCCTTGGTCGATTCAATCACTATTTAATTTCACGTCCATCTCAGTGTGAGTGATGATGGCCATGGGGTGATGCACTCAATGATGCGTACGGACTTGCCAAAGGAATCGAGAGAATCACTCAAAGTCAATTTCATAATGGTTATCATGACTTCACTCCAAACGTTTCACACTCCATTCTTGTGACCCAAACTGGCGGAATAAGAGCAAGAGAAACACCAGACACAACATTGCACATTGCACATCGCTTGTATTGCAATTGTTCGGTGTAACGAGCCAAATTGCTGTTCTCACTGCTGTGTGTGGCCATTGTGAGTTGTGCCCTGTCAGTGCCTTGATCAATCTTTACTGCGATATTCCAAATACACAATAAATAATTGGCTACATTCGACACACATTGACCCAAATAGAATCGTTTAGATACGACAATCTATTTGTGTTTGCTCGCTCCAAATCGGCGTCTGTGGGTGCAAACGCCACTATTGCCATGTGGTGTTGATCACCTGATGTATCAGGCTAGAAGCAAATCACTTTGCTCTGATTTTTCCCGAAGGTATTCCCAATTCTCTCGATAAAACAATGACATTTGCATAATCGCAGGAAGACACAGAGTTAACACATTGCCTTTGTCTATATAATGTATCGATGTTGTCGCACTGTAGGGCGATTCCCTCCGATCGGTTGGCATTGAAACAGTAAACACACTGACAATTTTGACTTTTCTATAGAATATATTGTGTTGATAAATGGCAATGGCCAATTGGACTTATGGTGACAGTAGCTTGTGGCTCACTGGCGCAGCAGTACAAATTGGTCTGCAGAGCCATCATTCCAAGGCGAGCTTCCTCTATTCGCTTCTCACTTGACGAATGCATGCGCCTGTCCAGGAATGGCAAATGCCATGAGTTGGGCTAATCAGACTTCGACTGGGCCGAGACAATGGACAGGCCAATGCCGACCGCTGTCCATTGGGCAATTTGATAGCGATGGCTTTCAGTAACGCTGTACTCCAGGCTTTAGGCGTCAAATGAATTAAATTAATTATTTAAATAATTTTACCTTAGAGACTCAAATACCATGCAATGTAATTGATCATATTTCCGCTGTTTGTTACATCGAATCGTTCTGTAAGGTAACCGAGGAGAACGGCGCTTTATTTCGAACTGCCATCCCTCTATTATGGCTTTTACCGTCGCTTGTTAAGAGATTCACAATCCATTCATTCCAAAGGCGCACTCAGTCGGGTCGGTGACTGGCATGGTCGGGTTATATCGATAATTATCGATTTGTTTGGTCCACCGCTTCTCAAAATGTGTGAAAAGTGCGGTGATCTTTATTTATTTATTGCTTGATTCAATATGAAGCTATTGGGAAAAAAGTGCGGTGATACATTTTCCTTGCCGACCACCACCAAGTTAATGATTCAACTCATCAACATTTTTCAATACGTGCACGATCATGAAAGGTACAGTAAAGTTGGCATATGCTCGAGTGTTGTGTGTTGCATTGTGTTGGTACAATAATTAATTAATCCATTAATGGAGAGCGAGTATTCTGGTTGATGGGCTACAACCACTGATTTAAACATCCTCTTCTTCTATAATTGTGTCGATAATTTGTACAACACGGTAGCAGTCCTTTTCCCTGACAGATTTACTTGCCTAATTGCTTGTCTTGCTTGTCGGGTTGGCTCGTTTATGTCTGCTTGTGGCACACTTAGCTCCTTATTGCGTTATAAATGTTTGCCAAATTAAATACACGATCTACATGTGGTAAAAACTCATTCGGGAATTTCTTGGCAGGCACGCACACAATCGACTCTATAAGAAGACAGTGCATGGCTTGTCTCACTGTTCACTTGGTGATTCAATCAAATCATTCATTTCTATCACTTAATTAACTCACTTGTTTCATTTCAGATTTTGTTCACAAGTTTTTCCTCTATCAAGTGCAACCAAAATTGTCTGAGTAACGCATGCCTCCGAGGCATGGAAAGCTTCCAAGATGTGCACTAATTCCAAGTGAGTATCACTCACAGTAGTTGCATCACTGCACAGATGAATCATGATAAATATGTAAACCACCTCGAATGGGCATGGCACGTACTTTAAACTGTTCCAACACCAGTAAAGCATTATTAGTATTATTCAAATGAGACAAATATTTACCGATCGTATTTGCTTTAAGTTATAAGCTTGTTAGGCCAATCTGCTCAAAACTGTGTTGTATTTTTGTTGGTGAACATTCATATCCATGATGATTGAGTTAACAGCTTGGGTGAGACGAGTAATAGGGCGGAATTTTGCTTTCTCTCACGGTCTGATCGACGTGGGAATGCAAATAGAAATAGACTCGATCACAGTCAATCGAATAACCTCTGCGTTTGTCCCTTGATTAAATCAATGAATGCGTTCTGACCGAAATGTCATCCATCCGACAACTCGAAGCTAGTGCAAGCCATTGTCATTGAGTCGCGATGCGTCGCTTGCTAAAATAATATAATCAAAAAAAAATTTCAATTAGCAATAGATTAACTGGCACGATGTACTTATTGGCCGGCGGAGACTTGTTGAGAGCAAACTAACTGCATCGATCACTACACTGATCAGAACACAAATGGAGAGTCGACCAATGATACAAACAACCCGAGCAAACATTACTTTCTTGAGTTGGCTGCCTATGGCTTTGTCTTGTTAAGCTCTAAAGATTAATTTTTCAATTAATTTTACCTTAGGCACTCATATTTACAATGCAATTTATCATAGTTCCGTAGTGCCACACACCGAACAGTTGTGAAACGTTACCGAGAACTCCTCGGCGAGGAGAACCGCACAAATATATGACCACCGATGGTAATGTTTCACACATTGGCAAACATCTAATAAGAAAGCAAACTTTAAATGTTTCCACTTTCTTTAGGCTCTAAAATGTAATTTGTGCCAAACGATGATTTTTCCTGGACTATTTAACATTGAACACTACTCAGACACCGAATACTGTTGTGACCATCTAACGGACTGAATGGCGATTGTCACTCATCCACGACTGTCCAATTGAACATTAATTTCCGAATGTAATTAGACACAAGTGCTTATTCTTAATTATGAAGTGTCGAGTGGAGTGTCGTATGACGGATGGAAACAAAGAATCGATTGAAGATGCCACAACCACACAGGCCACTGACCTGACCACACTTGAAAGCAAATGAATGTCGAGCTAATTAACTATTAACGTGTGAATAGACAAATCAAGGATCGAGGCAATTGAAGAGTTTCGTTATGAAACAATTAGAGTAATTGGCGTAATTTGGATGAAAGGTCGCGATCAGATCAGATCGGCTGCAACGCACACAGAACGGCACCTAAACCCAAACAAGCTATGTTTTAATGGGAAAATGTCGTTAATGCCTGCATGCTCGGTCTATCATCCCAATTCAATTTGTCACCTCTACACAGACTAAACCATTTTTTCTTAAATTAACCTGTCTGTAGGCCTGACTCACTCACTTTGGCTGTGTTTACTTTCCCGGATCAATTTTCCTTGTTAGTTGGCGAATGGAATGTGTTCATATCTCAATGAGACTCCCTTGAGAACAACTCTTCCGGTGTATATCAAAGCAGTGTGAATGTGAGAATGTGCCACAGGGGGCATGTCAATTCCAATGCAATTCAATGGCTAATTCAGTGAATTTCGTCGGCCAATCTGTGAATGCAATCTATTGACATTGGCAACAGCACTAATTGTGCTATATTCGGTGGCAAGTGCTGCATGCACTAGCCGTGACTTTCTTTTAAAACCATTCATGGTGGAGATGTGCACACTTGCACACTTTGAATTGTTGCATGTGAGCAATTGGCTGCCCAGGTGGCAAAATCATGGCTTAGAGTTGGCTTGTAAGCCGCTTAGTCACAAGCCGCTTAGTTAGGCTTAGAAGCGGTTTATCATAGATAATAACAGAGGACTAGTAAGCGACTTGTAAGCGGCTTATAAGCCAAAATCAAGCCATAACTAAGCCTTGTTCAAGCCATTCATTATCGACCCCGCATTCCAGAAACGTTACCCGTACACTCGGGTATTCTCGGGTAATAAATAGAACATAGTAAATCATGTTACAATCACTTTGTATTCAAAATTAAATGAGCTGAAGTACACAATAGTTAGTACCATGGTAGTTACATAGTAATTTAAAGAAACGAAAAAATAATTTTACAAAAAAATAAAGATAAATACTGAAGATAATAATAATACTATGATATATGAATGGGAGATTCGATTATAGTAAAGAAACTTCGTCTCGCTAATCACTGGTTAGGTTCTAAAAATATAAATATATTAAAAGTTTGCTATCACACAAAAATAACATTTAATACTTTACGGTATAATAACATCGAGAAGGTGATTACACAGTAGCAAATCACATTGATTAGGATAACCTACTTCGATCTTAAAATATAAATGTAAGGTTAGATTGTACCACACAAAAGCGAACTCACCGTCTTTTCTTGGTCTTGTCAACATTCTTATTAGCTATGCTAGTTTTTTCTCAAATGACGCGCACTGCTGCATCAACTTCTGACTCGAGTTACAGATCAGAAACGGCCTCTCCCTGTGGGCCCAAGATCAAGATCTTATTCTTAATGTCATTTTGAGTTTTTTGATTGTTGAAACTCGCCAGTTCAGTAATCTTCTTTTCAAGATGCTCAGTCTTCTTTTTGTAAAAATCTACTTCATCCTGTAGCTTCACACTGTGCTCAGAACGTTGCACGTTTGTGGATTTGTGAAACTCAGTAAGCAACTGGGCCACAACAGATTTGCAGCAAAGGTGTTCACATTCCAAAGTGATATCCATAAGCGAACCGTCATTAGAATCGGTAGTTCGAGATTCCATCATTTCTTTTGCAGCTTCCTCTTCTTCTTTCAACGTATTATTCTTGAACTCCATAGCTTCTTCTTCATAATCTGCATGTATAATAAATATAAATAATAAATATGTGGTCTAATTATCATAAGATATTTACCGAAAATAGCCAAAACCTTAACTGTAAAATACTGAATAAGAGAGGAATCTTCTAATTTCAATGGCAGCAGTTGCTCTTGAGAAGGCAATTTCTTGCCAGGCTTCCAATTCGACACCTTTCTATCGCATATGTGATCTGAGTCAAGAATAAACCAATCTCCAAGGGATTGGCCTCTCAAGACAAACCAATCTACCGTAAATTAAAATATTTATAAAAATTTAATACAAAGGTTACAATGACAATCTTACAAATAGAATCTTCCGAATCAGAATGTTCAGACATTATGAAGATTGCCAGTGTCAATGAGACAATATTGGTTCTATAGAAAACACAGTTAGGTAGTGAATAAATTCGGGTTTCGGGTAATATATTATTCGGAATCACCAAGATTACTTACCAATTGGTATTATTACTGAATAAAAAATGATTTATCAACTGGAAGCGTCGTTTTGAGCAGCTCCAGGAGAATGATATAGCTTGATCAATTGAAGGAATAGAATCTTGGCGCAAAACTTGTGAAATGTGCAAGGAAATGGTAGGAAAACACGTGTTCACTAACACAAAGCAGAAGAGGAATGAGCTTCAGTTCGCAATATGCGAGGCTGCAGCCATGTGTCTGTCGTCTGTGCTCGTGGTGTGTAGTGTAGCGGCAAAGGCAAAGGTATAGCTGTGGTGTGCCACTACTTGCTGTTTCGCGTTCCGTTCAGAAAGGACGTGCCGCACTGTAGCGTTCCTTGTGCAAAGTTGGCAGTCGGCAATGAGTCATATGGCAGCAGCTCAGCAGCAGTGCGTGCACATGCTTTCGTTTGGCCAACGTTGTGTTTTGGCAGGCACTCGTCTTGTGATTGTCCTTGTTTTATAGAATATAATCTATTTTATATTATAATCTATTTTGTCTTGCTTTTGTTGTTTCGGAATTACATTTTTCGAAGCTTTTAATCTACCAAAACTGTTTTCCTAACACGGACTATTTTCTTGGTAAATCATTTACTGTTAAATTTATTCATTTATTAATTCGTTCTTTTCCGCCGTTTGTAGCAATAATTTGACCCTTAACGCAATTTCGTTTGATTTCTAAAGCGCTTTGCCACCTGGGGCCCGAATTCTGGCCTAGTCTTTTTGCAAACAATTTTCCAAAAGTTCGCTCAACACGACAACTCTTGGAAATCGCAAACGCATTTTCTTTCCATTATGAATCCTGAAAAACTTCCGTGTCCTTGTGTGTGCTCATTCAAATGGCGCAACGGACCAACTTGCGAAGCGTTTAATGAAACTAAAGCACGAGTTGCAAGAAGAATCAACCTTCAGTCTTAATGTTGTTCGAGTTGGCAATCTTGATGCTGTCCATGCCGATGCATACATGTACTCCCTATCTACCTGCAAACGTTGAAGAGAAACAAAATGCTTGAATTATCGAATCGAAGATGGCTTTCTTCCCATCGACTCAGTTGTCTCTATCGGTGTGCTATCGTTTTACGATACTCAACGTGAACGTCTTAAATTGCGACTCGATGCCGATCAAGTTTTGAAAAAGGCAAAATTTTTGGATATACAAGTCGGTAATGTTGACGGCTTTCAAGGCCAGGAGAAAGATGTCATCCTACTGTCGTGTGTTCGGAGCTATTTCAAAGGCCGATCTCGAAAAAATGTGTTGCCGAATGTTTTCAAGTAAACCTGTGGACGAGGACGAGGACGATCCAATGAAGAAATAACGTGGTCAATCGCTCGATTTGTTTCTCTCTTCTCACCAAACTACAAATTTTGACCACTTTTTATATGACCTTTGATTAGATTAGTTAAATCAATACATGTATAATATCGCATAATAAATATATTTTTGTACATCATTAATAGATGTACATTCAATTCAAAGATATTTTCTTTGATAATATATTAATTATAATTGAAATCAAGTGAAATTTTAGCCACTTGTTAAGATAAGCCTCTGACAAGCGACTAATAAGCCGCTTATTTGAATCTAGCCAAGACCAAGCCTGTTTAAGCAAAACCAAGCTGCTTACAAGCCACTAGAAAGTCGCTTGTCAATTTCAAGCCGCTTACTAGCCAACATTAAGCAGCTTTAAGCAAGTCTCTGCTGCCTGGGTGGTGAGCTGACTTTATTCCACACGGAGTCACACCGATCGTGTGCGCGGTCTTCGTGTTGGATGCTGACCATTCGCGGACCGGTAAGGTTGGCCAAACGCGTCACAGCCAAGGCAACCAAGTTGATTCAGCTCTAGGTATCAATTGGATTAGCCTGCTTTTGCGTAAGTTGTTGCGGTGAAGTGAATGGCAATGGCAACAGCAGTGACAATTTGCATTTGTCATGGGATTTGACAGTCAATCCGATTACGGCCACACCGACTTGAATTGATTGGTGTAAGGCCTAATGAAGAATGGTACTAGTCTTGCTTTCTGTCTACTTGTTCGCAAAATTGTTGTCAACCACAATTCATTCAAATTGTTTGTCACAGTGTGCAGGTGCACTATAGTGGGAGAACATGCTCTGTCTCAATCGATTGCAGTACTGAACGAATCTTACTGAGGGTCCCTTTTGCAGCCACATTACAAAGCTCCATTTGTCTGGAGAGCACTGTATCATGATCTGCAGACGTCTAGACATATGCACTATTAAAGCTCTATTGACCACCATTCCGACAAGGTCAATCTTGCGGGAGTGTCCATTCATTACCGAACCGAGATCAGTACGATTAGCCAGTATCGGCTCAACCCAAATCGGTTGCCTAACCAAGCTATTCACTGATTTCAAAAGAAAAAGGTTATGCACAATAGAGCATTTGGTAATATAACATTTAATGAAAAGGGGGCAGATATTATACATAATGTATTGAAATATTATAATAATGAAATATAATGAGTAACAGTAGTGTAAAGTTGTGTGCGTGTTAGGTTTTACAGAATAGAAATTCACTGAAAATCAAAATCAAAATTGAACCCACGCGGTATAGCAGCGGTAGGGAGACTTTTCGAGAGATAACTAAAGAGAAAGTTATATGATTAATAAATGAAATTCAATATACAAAATATAAAAAATACTCACCAAAATATTAGGCTCAATTAGAGGACCAGGAAGACTTCAAAACATGCAAATAAGCAAAAAAAGCGATTATCTTTTTAAAGACGATGACGAGACTTTGCTTACCTGGAAGACTTCAATAGCTTGTGCTCATTTATTTATGCACCAAAATAAGCACATTGGTTTTCTGTACAACTGCTTTCTTAGCATCCGTTTCATTTCATAATAAAAACAGACCTTCAGTTCAATGTTCTTCTTTCTAAACATTTCAAAATAATACAAACGAATAGATTCATCATCTCGTACAATACTATAGTAGGTATAATAGTCATCACACTGGTCAGAATGCGAGGTTGAACAGATCGATACAAAATTTGTTTCCTGTCACGACAACGAAAGAATTAGACGGCTAAGAGAATGACTGAATGTAATAAAATCAAGTTTTATTTTTGAACATCAAATCAGGTGTAAAAGTAATAAAAACAAGCAGGCCAAATTGTACATACATAATATAAATTGCTCAAAATTAGTGGCCCTGAAAAGTGGACTGAAATGGCCAATCTATTTGCTGGAGGTGTACTTGGTGACGGCCTTGGTGCCTTCGGACACGGCGTGCTTGGCCAATTCACCGGGCAACAGAAGTCGGACAGCGGTTTGAATCTCGCGGGAAGTGATGGTGCTTTTCTTGTTGTAGTGTGACAGACGAGAAGACTCAGATGCGATTCGCTCGAAGATGTCATTGACGAACGAGTTCATGATGGACATGGCTTTCGATGACATTCCAGTGTCGGGGTGCACCTGCTTCAACACCTTGTAGATGTAGATGCCAAACGATTGTTTAGGCTTGTTACGACGCTTCTTCTTGTCGGTGGCACGGACAGCTTTCGGGGCCTTGTCGGACTTCTTCACAGCTTTACCGGTGGTGCTTGGTGGAGCCATTGCGATTTGATTGCAAATGTTGATTGACAAACAGTACGAGAGAGCGGTTCAAACAGAGTGGTTGTGCTAAGTTGCCAGTGAGCGCTTTTATATACTCGGCCAAAGCGTGCATGACGAAGTAGCCAATCAGCGCAGAGAGCCAAACGAGGGAAGAACGCTGATTGGTTGACGGTCAACTTGACATGTCACTGCGCAGTACGTGCAATTTGTTTGACTAAATGGGCCATTCACAACTGTGCCTTCTCATATTCACATGGTCACTGCTTTGTTCTGTCTGCCTGTTCTTTCCCAAAAACAAAAGCATCGCTTCCTTCGTATCCTCACAAAGTATTCAAGAATTATTTTATTTTCAATCCAATCGCCGTGCTACACCTGTAACTCATCTGCATCATCACAATTAGTGAATTAAGCCATTTTTCGAAAGCACAACAAACTCCTGCATTACTCAAAACCAAACTCGATGCCAATTATGATGACGATGATGATGCCATTCTTATTGAAGTTGAAAATGTTTTCTCTGTGCCACCAAAATTATCAGCAGCAGCTGGTTCACCACAAAATTAATAAGTTGCATCAGAACATGCGCCGTGGGCCAAGTTAATCCCAATCGTGGTTGTGGAGGAGGATGCAGGCAACAGTTAGATAGTCGCTAAGATCTAAGATCGAGCAAATATTTTCAGCCAGTCAATACTAATTCAGAAGAAAGTGCTAATGCATTTTTGACTCCCGACTGAATCAACAGAGCTGCCATTCAAGTAAGTTTGTTGAATAATTCTATTTGATCTACTCTCATTGTTTCATTTTTATGAATAGGTAGTGAAATAGATAGTTATCATCAATTTGAATCAAATGACATCAATCGAAACTTATTGTCACGATATGTTCAACGTAGGAATATGATTATTTTCTAGTGAAATATAACTTGAAGAGGACGATGGCGAAGTAGTGGACAATTTGTGTTTCAAATTTATCAACACCATGTTCGGAAGAAGCCTTCAAATTCCAACAAATCAATTCATCGTAAAGCCAAACAACAATGATCTGTTCAACCTTTCTAAGGAAAGGTATGAAGTCATTGCTTTATGATATCTTTGTGCATGTTGGCGAATGTTTCACAAGATAAGGTGAAGGCATGTTTTGTGATTACTTGCTTTGTTTTGTCTAATTATAATAATTTTAAATTTTCAGACTGGCCAACAAATTATGAAAATACATGACTAATTGATTATTTGAGAATATGAATTGTTGTGCCATTCTGCATGGATGTGCGCGCATGTCTTAGGGATAATTCTGGTTATGCACTGAAAATAGATTCATAAAAGGCATTACCGAAAATATTATTTTAGCCATTGACGACAACCAAAAGTATTCGGGCATATGCAATTCGGAATTATTTTATTATGGCCTTCTGTTTCTAGCTTGTTTTCATAATGGAAAAAATTTGTTCATCATTGCTGATTTGATTAAACTCTTCCGTCGCGTGTTTGCCATTGACCTTCAAGACAATTCACAACAAACCAATTTGGCCACTAATTCGTCAAGTTGTTTATTTGGTATTTTGTGCTACTACTATCCAATAGACCAGGAATTCGATCTAAAAGCTGCCAAAGAATTTCAAGAGAATGTAGACTAGATTTGATTTATTTTTTGGTAAGCCTTTGAATGATGAATTGACCATTTTTTTTAAATATGTTTATTTCTACAGGATTGGCCATACCATAGGCAGAGTTGAAAGACCTACAAATAAAGTGACATTCCCCTGAACAATTGTTAAGCAGGGATTGCCTTTTGCCTTTGAGCTTTATCGTGAATTTATCAAACCTCAAAAGTCAGTGGTCTGAATCAAAGGGTAAATTGTTTTAGTCGAATCTTGATTAGTTTAAACATTATTCTCAGTTTTTCTAGATTTCGTAATTGTTTACCAAATTTTCTGATAACTGGCTGTGTTAATATGTCTTGAAGAAAATCTCTCCGAAAATGTGTCTGCACTAAAAATGAATATCAAAATACTCGATTATGCCATTTTCTCGTAGATGCAGTCAACACATGTACCTAAAATTGTCGACATAAAAGTCAATGACTTGTTGCCATTGTTTTATGGCTATTTTTTCACCATTCCTAGTTTAATAGTTTAGTAAACGGGATTTTTTTATTTGACAATTTAGGCGAATTATTAAGAAGGCATAGAATATATTTTAATTTGCCTTCTCAACCAGAGATTGAACGAATTCAGCAATCTATCGTTGAAAGTTGAACAAACAGTTGCACAGTCAATTTTTTCATCAGTTTGTGATTACATTGGATGTGCATAAAATGTGAGTTAATTAGGTTTAAAAATTTAATTAATTTTTTAATAACTTTTTTAGGTATTGGCGATTTTACAACTTAGCCAAAGTCTTAGGCTTTAGTCTGCTTAATTTAGTACCCCACTTTGCCTCGAGAAACTGTCGAAATATTCCTTGTTACCTGTGCTAGATTCGATCTACAACTGCTTCGGCCTTGAAGAAGATATGATGATACTCTACTTGGTTAAATCAATTAAAGAAATTCAAATTTGAAAAGTTGGACATGGACTGCTATCGTGATCGTCGCACTTTTTAAAGTATTTTTTACGACAAACAGCATTTAAGATATTATCCCAAGTACACCATTCTGGCGAACAGACCTGACGATTTTCAAGTGATCAGTGATTACCAGTTTGTGGCTAACAGATTTAAAGAAGCCTTTTTTGGGTATGTTTTTTAGTTGTGATTGATATATTTGCTAATTTTTAAAATGTTTGATTTTTATAGGTGGAAAAGAGAAAGAATAAGTAATCATTTGTTTATTATTATATATATCATATTATATCATAAAGCATCAGTTTAAAAAAACTACTTTAGGTGCTCTCGACAAACTGTCAGACATGGTGCCAATGAACATTTTTTAAAGATTTGCCAGTATTTGTTTCAGTCTCAAATTCTCAATTCGGAATTGATTTTTCTTATAATTGATTTACTTTTACAAGAACGAAAACCCAATCATGATAAGTTGGCCGTCAAAATTTTGGTTGGTTTTGTAAAAGCATCCGCATCGGTATTTGATTGTGATGAAATGGTTAAGGTGAAACAATTCCTTCTCGGCACATTCACCAAACATTTAGCCAAATTCCATTCGGACTCGAAGAATTCGTGGAACTATTGTTTAGTTCAGTTCAACTTCGCCAATCGTGACATGCGCCGATATTTGTAGGTCATTGAATTTCTATTTCTATTCAAATTGTTTCTCTAGCCTCGTAAGTTTATTATTATATCGTTATTTTACTTTTCAAGCCATTTTTTGTACCAATTTAATTTGTATAGCATCTTAAGCAAATCACTTTCTTTCGCCGAATTGGTCTCTGGCTTTTACAAAGGCAGCCAAGTCAATTTTCTTTTTATGAATCATGATCGAATTGTTAGTTAGTCGTCTGGACCAATCGATGGCTCCTCTGCTTGTTTAAATGAGCGACGAAACAGCTGCCATGGAGGAAGAACACTTCTTTTGCTATATAGAAAGTCTTTAACTATATAGAAACAACTAGTACTTGGGTTTTAAACAGTCTTGCCAACAAACAATTGATTCAAGTGGAACAATTTGTCAAACTGTTCCCTCGTGTATGAGGTGCACATTTTGTCAATTCTAATTATTATTTGCATTTTTTTTAGTTGTGCATCATTCACACAAAGAACAAGTCTACTAAGAACATTCTAAGCAAAATAATTTCTACAATTTTGGTGTAAGCATATAAAGGACATTGACACACTGGCCCCATGTTGAGGCCTTGGCCCCATGAGGCACGGTCATGTCAAATGTCAAATGTTTTGTGACCTTCAAATTACGCCAGAGGATGGATACATGTTCCCTATATAGATCCCTTCTTATTGGAGATCTATATTGGGAATGACTATCCCATTGCCTCTTTCTCTATATAGATACGTATATCGGATGGCCATCGTTTGTCTTACCTCGTAGTGTTTGCATGTTCTATTCTATTGTTATTACGTCTCTTAAGTTCATTGCTACTCGAATCGATCCATCCATTGTGGAGTGCATTCAACATTGATGCACCTTCGGTGGGTAATTTGAACAGCTCTCGTTCTGTGAAGTAACAATCAGAGTGACAATCTCATGTGTTTCTTTTCATACAAGTCGATTTCACGATTGTTCGAGTCGTCCGCTATCCTTGGCCATTATCGTAGTCACACTCTGCACTACTTGTCCCCAATGAATTTCGATATAATCCAGCTCGAGTGAGTCTATATTTGTATTGTTTCCTTGTGTTATTCCCCTTTCGGAACATCGCCTGAACAACATTGCCAACAAAGTGCCCTTGTTCCCATCGATTTAATTCGGACAGTGACAGTCTGTGTCTGTATCTGCACGTCCATTTATGCACTTGATTTATCTCACACAAAAATATTGAGCACAACACCGACCACTGCATCACTCACTTCATTGTATACAGTAAATAAATGTATTTCCCTGAAATTTTTTTTCGGTAACTAATTATTTTTGGTGTCTTCCATTTGTTTAATTCAATTTAGATTCTATTTATAGTGCTCAATGAAGTTTACACATCTCCACAATGACAATGGCCTCATGACATTGGTCGGACATTTGTGCGAATCGGGCCAATTTGGCATACTCGAATTTTGCTTAACGTGAGCCAAATTGAGTTGTTGTGACCAGGCCGAGTTCGCCTGTCGCGATGCATTCACGGTGGTATGCTGCTGGCAGGCAAACGTCTAACCGATTGGCCACTGCTGCCCTCCAACAAATGGCTTTTGCTGAGATGCATATTTGTTTCTCTTGACCAATTGGTGGCAATCTGTCTACATTTGGTCGTTTATTTTGGTGCATCCTGATTGGTGGCCACTGGCCAGTGATAATGTCCGGTCGATAGGACCAGTTGGTCCATTACTTATTGGCCTAATTTGCAAGATTCTAAAAGTACAGAGCGGACAACGTCTCGTTTAGTGCGCACTTAAGGCATGCCACTTACATTAGTGATCCTTTCTTATAAGTTAATTAACTATGCAGATTGACTTTTCGGTGCGTGCAGATTTTTTTCTCAGTACTAAGTAAGTAAGAAGTTCGTGAGCCAGTCCGGTAATATTTGCAACTTGTGTCCGAGGAACAAATCAATCTGAGTGCAGGCAGCATTCAATTACATTGATCGTGCCACTGACAAGCACAGATCACTTTCCAGACATTTCACTGCTTACTTGATTGGAATGCGATTACAAGCATACGCAAATGAATGAATTAAGCCAGCCAGCAATTATGGTTGCAGGTTGGCAGATACACGTGCTCTGACAAACCAGTACTGGGCTGACTTGTTGCAGCAATCAATGCCTGACGCTTGTTGTATCGATGCTTTGCCAGTCAATCTGTGCAGTCAATCGATCGCACATTATGCAAACATCAAGTGCTAAGTGACCAACATGGCCACTCCGTTCGCTCTGTTTCTGGGTAGAATGTGCAAATGTTTTTAGCAATGTACTGACACTTAGTGACACGAAACGCAAACTATCTTTTGTTTCGGGCATGTTGGCGCCGAAACGCGCAAAGCAATACTACCAAATAGTCTGTTGTTGAACTCGATGCTATCGCTTGGTTTGTGGCCATGCCAAATTGAGGCACTTCAGGGCCAATAAGCACTAGTAGAACTAGTAGCAAGCATCAAAGAGAATCGTTGTGATGCGAAATGCACAATGCGAAAAAAAAACGAATTTCAAGATTGCGATGCGAGCATTGGTGGACTCGCTAGTGGCCATTCGTTACTGTGTCGGCCAAACCGGAACGAGCGAAGCTCTCGGTACTGTCAATCTGATCAATTTGCACAATTGAGAACAATTGCAACTTCATCAAATTGATAATTTATAAGCGGATTAATTTCCTTCAATGGCCTACTGTCGGTCCAAGCTGAGTTTTCACTCCACTCGTCCGGCAGTCGCTCGACTTGGCCAGCAAATTTTTGGCATCTCGGAATGGATCAGTGTCTTATCGAGGGAAACAAGTTACTAGAGTTGCCTTATGGCGACCACACTAATTAAGTTAATTTGCACCAAGACTTGTGCCAGTTCGTTCCTGTGTAAAATAGCATTATCCAGCCAGAATCTGAAAGTATCGAGTATTTCCAGTTAATCAAACACACAATCAAGTTGTTCATTAGAATATATGGCATCAGTCTGGTCGGTGGCCAGTGTATGAGTCAGACAGGCAAACCTAAAGGCACCTGCAAATTTATGTTAGCAATAAAATTGAAACCTGTCGGCATGAACGGTAATAGCACAAATGAGTGTCGTGTTATCTCAATCGCCGTGGTGGCATTAGGCCAACCAAACCGAACAACTGGATATGTTGAGACATTTGAGTTCACTTACTTTGAAGGTCGTAGTAAGGTCAGAACGTGGCTAATGGAATCGATTCGATCGCGATCAGACTAAATTATCGCATCAGATTAGAAAAGCCAGTGGTGAACGACTAACCAAGCCAAGATAATACGATCGATGTATACTGTGGCCTATATTGCTTTGTCTGTCCATTCCTTGACTTTATCGCGCATTCTGACAGACTTCACATGATCGCGTACTAATCGTCTCATGTCGAAAGAAAATGGCAAGTCGGTTGTGAACCGTCCAATACCACTAATCGCTTCCAATTGATTTTGTTGCCTTATTGGTTAATCTATAAATCCAAGTCAGAATAGACTGGCAGCAAATGTACTGCGCGAGTACACGAGCAAAGACTTGTTCGAGTCGAATTCCGTCCAAATGCACATCTGCAAACTCAAAACGTGACCACAAACAAGAAAAGTATTTCAATTGCATGTTGAATGTTAATTCAAAGGAATGAAATGGATTAATTAATTAATTTCAAACTCGTATTGTGTCACTCAGGCAGCCTTCCTAGACGGTAGACAAACAAAATTGGTGGACGGGTCGGTGGAAGGACTTACCACGGGTCAAGGAATCGACAGATAAGCGATGACAATTGAGAGAGAATGATCACTGATGAACGATTGGCGATTGGAGTCCAAAGTGGCGAAAGTGGTGCAAAAGCCACCAAGGCAAAGGCCAGTGGACCCATGCTTTGATTCTCAGTGACGGTCATTCTGCAAATAGAGAAAAAGAAACAAATGGCAATTAATCGATATGCAAATACATTTATCACTTAATTGCACGGCAGTGACAATGGGCACTATCATTAGAGCAAAATTAGCACGTCAGCCAAATAAATTGTTACTCATCCAGTGAGAGAAGTGTTGAAATAATTGTTTCCACAAATGTGAGAGTGTGAATGAGCCAAATATCATGGTACTGGCCACTGGTAATGACCATGGTAACTAACAAGTAAGACCATTTTTGCACTGGCAATTGAGTCAAATCCTGCTTTAGTCTTAATCAACTAGTTCACAATGCGCACTAAACTGTCTGACAGTTCTAGTTGGAATAGCGGCACAGGCAAATTGATGGAAAGTAAATGAGATAAGCAATCTAATCGAAAGCCTGTTTTATGTCTGTCCTCCACGTTCGGTCAGTGATGATGGAAGTGAGACAACTGGGAAAAATTAATTTACAGTACAGAGAACGATCATGATGTGCACGTCTAGTGCAGTGTAGTGCACTGAATGAGATCCATTCGGTGTGTCATTGGGACACACAACATTCAAGCCAACAAGAGTGAGCGAATTTAAAATAAACCAAAGTAGACCAAAGAAAACAAAGCACGACGCGTCAACAAATTGATTTGAAAACAAATTAGACCCGAGGCGGCATAGTGATGGGGCAGCAAGAGTGGCCCTTTAGCTTCTAACGTGTCATTGTAAGTATGGACTCGGAAAAGTCAATCAAATTGCATTGAGAGTTGATGAATGCTTTGCACTGAATCGATTGCACTGCCACACACACCTCGAGACAATTCAGTGCGATGTGTGCTTTCAAATAACAAAAGACACTTAAGGCATTTGCCACTATTGAGACACAAAGACGACAATAAAATCACATTAGCAAAGTGTAAATTAAGGAACAAAGTAGAATAAAACAAGTGTTGTCTTCTGTCAACAAATCACTAAATCACCGAGTATAGCATAAGCACGGAGAATAACATTGCTAAACTGTGCTCAAGCAGAACAACAATGTGCCGTACCGTGTGTTCAAATTGCAAACGGAGAATGCACTGCAAGGTATACCTTTTAAGTCGATTTGTCTCGGTATGGGCTTGTTCACTCGTGCACTGGATTGTCGATAAATCAAACAATTAGCAGAGAAAATGTTTGTCGCAATCGATTTATCTTATTTATGAACCTGCATCATGTTATTATTATTTAAATATTTTTTTTGCTTGTTTATTCTCACCGAACTCTACTTTCGGCATAGGAGAAGTCTTCATAGGGCCTATGAATCATAGCTAACATGGCTTGGAAGTGTTGAATTATTATTTCAGAGTATTTATAAATCGTATACGATCAGGCTTATCTCAAGTTGAAAAGAAGGCATTTCTCACTATCTGATTGAAATCCTAAATGGATTGAACCTATTAAGAGTTTTAATTGTGCGTATGAATTATTTTTTGAATTATATATTGTCTATATTTATTTTATTTCAATTATTTTGTTTGTTTAATTTTAAGATTCCATTAGATTTATTTTAACATTAAATTTTGCACGAGTCACTTCTAATGCGAGCCATTGCGTATTTTATCTTAAAACGATTCTTAATGTGAGTAATTTAAATATATGCATTAAACACATTAACCAATTTATCAAGTATGTGCAGTAGATTTTGTTTGTCAATTATAGCGTTAATCAAGCGTCACCAATTGGAGATCGACATGTTGTACAATTTGATGACTTCTACCGAACACTAGAGATGTCCTTCAAATGATTAAAGAAATTCAGGGCCAATTGGTTGCTTCACAGTTGGAGCATTCCCAATTCAGGAACAAGGTAGAGACAGGTCACTCGAGGAGAGGAATGAACAGGTCAAATCGCTTCAAGCCGAAATTAATGAATTGCGTGCTTTCAATGCATCGCCATTGCAATCGACCTGTGAAGAACCAACACTGCCGACTCTATCGAATCATGAAGAAGTGCATTTAATTGCGCAAAACAACGATGACGATTCGACTACTGAGAATGAAGACGACTTGTCAACTCAGAGCGAACCTCGACCATCAACTAGAAAGCGAAAACCGCCTCGAGATGCGAAAAAGGCGAAAAGTACCAATTCGGAAATGAGTGGAGGAACAGTGCGCCAAACTGCTAGACGAACTAGAGAAAACAATAGATACACAGTTGTATCTCTCGATTGCACTGAAGAGGACTGTCCCACTAAATTGAACTCTGTGAACGATTTGCATGATCACCTGAAGAAGCATCACAAACTGAAGCCTCATCGCTTGCTTTGCCAGTGAATGTAGTCGCAGATTCGACAACCCGTGAGTACAATGCATGGCTTATTGTATAGCGAAACATTATTTTATTTATCTCTTTAGAACGCAACTGAGTGCTCACATTGCGTCTCATGATGATGATGTCGAATTTGTCTGTCCCGGTTGTTCCTTGGAGATCAAGTCAACAAGGGCCGGGATTACGACCACTGGAACAGCTACCACTTAACCGGAACAATATCAATGCAACAATTGCAGTTGTGTGAAGGACACTCGAAAGAAGATTAGCAATGTCCATAAAAGCATATGCCACGTCTCAGTCATCTCGATCGTCTCTGCAAAGCTTTTCTGAAGCAACTCTTGTTTTGTGCTTCTCGAAAGAGTTCTCTTCTTTGTCTTTTTTGTACAACAACGTACTCTTCTAGAACAACTTTTTCAACACCATTGCATCACCGTGGCACTAGTGATAATTTTGTTAACACCATAAATGAAGAGGAAACAGAAACAGTTGAATGGCAGGAGAGCAATTGCCTCAATCCGTTGCACGTTCAACAAAAGAACGACAATATTGTCTTATTCCAGTTTGAGTGCATTCGCTCTCAAATGTAATTGGCACCATTCCATTCCATTGGCTAAGATTCTCTTACGATGGCAACCACTTCGACGACGAGCCATCGCGACCAGTGCATGCGAAAGTTTCAAGTGTCCTCAAAGTCGCTCTTCAAACCGCAGCAGCTCTTGTACAGTGCATTTGTTGGAGAAGCAACACACATCCGCTTTTGCACAAGTGGACAAACCGAATTCCCTCAAAGTCACTATTTGTCCAGATGACTTGTATGAAGATATTGTCGCGTAATTAATTAAACAATCCTGGCGAATGCGAAAGCAAGTAAAAAACAAAGTCCTACTTGTAACTTGAGATTTATTGGACATGGGAGCACAGTTGTTGAGCGCAAACAAAGGAACAAATAGACAAAGTACTCGATCGGTGCGAAATCAATAAACAATAAAGTTTATTATAAACAGCTCATAGTTTGGCCAGTTAGGCAATGACCAGCCATAGTCTCGTCCTTTTCTTTGAAAAATTTACGGGTTAGAGCCAGGATCAGTGTCGTTTCATTGCTTGACCGCATTGCCTCCGTCCACGGCCTTGTCATCAAGTTCATCGTCAATCTAGTGGCCCTCGCTCTCATCTTTGTCTGATTGCGTCGTCTCTGGCCGGCTTTGCCCGACAGATGTTTTGGCTAGTGACAATCAATATATGTCACATTGAATTATAATTATACTGAGCAAATTTTAGCGGAAACTTCCACAACAGCAAACCGCTGACAATAATGACGTTCTAACTGCCGAGCCACTTTCAGTTGAAGATGGTGAAAGACAAAGCAAAGTGTCGCCAAATGCCATTCGCCGCTCAAATCGAATTACCTGTAAAGGACTGCTTTTCATTTCTCCTAAGCCACAAACTCAACGAAAGAGTAATCAATCACACCCACCATTCGAAACCACTGTCCAAGCCGGCCGCTGTTTGGCTACACCTGGTCGATCACTAATCTGTATACGGTATGTGCGAAAGAATGCAAACACAAAAGCGACTTTGACGTGCGCTCGCATATACCTTATATGCTTCCTTCGAGTCCGGAGAGAATTATTGTGTATAATAATTGTGTGCACGATCAGTGCATTCCATAGGCCACAGTCAAAGTATTGCCTTGATGAGCGACCGTTCGTCCGTCCTCCGTGCGAGTCCCATTCCTGCCGATGGCCATTGTCGTGGCCACTTATAGCGCATCGGGCCTTATAAGACTCACACAAGCAGTGTAAAAGATGATCGGCTTGTTGGCCTCAATCTGTCACTGGTGCATCGAAGTTTGCAAACATATTGGCTAGCAAGGTATTGCGGTGCAAGGAATTGGTGGTTCAAGTTGCGCTGTCTGTCTCTCATGTCCCAAGTTGGGGACTCCCAACCGAGTGCATAATACAGCGATCGCTTCGAAATCGATTTCGAAATGCACTTTGTTCGGAGGCAAATTTGCTTTTACGAGTCAACAGAGTTACAGAACCGTACAACCGATGCGAGCGTTAGAATCTGGCCATGTTACTATGAATGGGCAGTAAAAGGTAATAAATGAAGACAGGCTCGTCAATGAGCATAAGTGTTGTTTTGATTGGTTTGCACAACAAGAGCAATTGGCGCGATATTAAACAGACACAAGCAAACCAGCTATTTTCACATGCGGGCTGTTGGATATAAGTTTGACTTGTCGGGACGGATTTGTTTGACGCTTTGGCACTTAGGCAATTTGTAAAAAGGTGAAAATGGTTGTTCCTTACATTGAACTGTCCGGCCGACAAGTGACCACTCACTGCCTTTTACTGGCTCGCCATATATGGCACTCGATTGTGTAGATTGCGTTCGGCGAGTCTGACCGGACTGAACATTCAGTGAACGAGGTAGTATTGCCCGGTCCAATTCAACGCAATACCAGAGCAATCAATTAAGCCTCAACTGAACAGAGCGTCATAAAGTTGTACTCGATTGAGTAAACGATTGGCACAGACAAAAATAGAGTAACCCGGCACTACACAAGTGCTCAAATATATTGTAAACAAAAACACAACAATAAAACAACGCTGATGATAAAAAGGTGGAGATGAAATTACCACATTGAGTGGCAGGTCGGATAGTAATTGTCTCGGTGACACCGTTCACACCTGCCGTGCATGTAAAAGTGTCTTTATTGTACAAATCACCTGTAGAATTGATTCCTATCGCTCACGGTGAAACGGTGAAAGCTGTCGGTTAATTGGTTCGCTCCCACCCATGGTCACTGCAACAGTGTCGCCCGAATGGAGTGCCATTGCCTAGTTGGACAATTCAAACAACCCAAAGACCACAATTATAATTGATAATATATATAGAAACCATTTGGATGGCTCAATTTAGTTGATCGCGATCGATTGTGTCGATATGCCAGTTGGTTAGCCACAAGCCACTCAATCTGCGCCATTCAAAGCAATGTTTGTTGTGTGTTCTGGTTGCTAATAAAGTTGTTTATATTGGCCACCATTGCAGTAGCCTCGTGTCGATGTTCGCTGAATGGAGTGCATTTACGTACGAACGGTGTGACACAGCTCACAACGACATCGTTGTTCATTTTGGTGCATTTCGGAATCGTTATTGGTCACCTCCACCGCAGTGTCCACTTCTTTGCAAACATTACTATAAATGTGCTAAAGCTTTTCCGTCAATGCCTCGAGTATGCTTTCTGTAAACCTTGCAATAGAATTACAAGGTTTGGTTTGTCGTTCTTTTTTAATCTCCTTCAGAGTTCATGGTCAAACTATAGTGTCATGGTTTGCGAACGAATGTCCATTGTATCGATAAGTGGCCATCTCCAGCACAAATGGTCCTTTTCCGGTGCGATATTCGGTGGCAAGAAATTCAGTGGCAGACCTCACAGCAAAAGCACATCCATTCCATCCACCCAAATTTGGCGCGTCGGGCAAATAATCTCCACGAGTGTAACATTCTGTATATTCGGTATAGAGGCATATGAAAGAGATGTCTAAGTGATCATTGTAGTAGCCATTGTTTTCGGTAATGAAAATCACCAGTAAATTCCACAATATCGCCATGTTGTACACCTCGAATACTTGGCCCAGTTTGACAACTCCATCACGGCACAGACAATTGCCACTTGCCCAGTTTGTGTATTGCAGAGTGAATGCAATGCCAACACCAAGTGGCATTTAAGCACCAATTTAACAATTCCGTTTCCACCGTAGAAATTTTGCAAGATAAAACACAAACATTAACACAAAATATTAGACACAAAACGAAACAGTCATAACCAAAATACTTTATTGTACAACATTTGCATTGATCCACATTTTGCTCGGGGCAGCTACTTATCGACAGTCAGTTCTGCCAACACGCCATCACCACAAATTCATATTATATATGTGATATGTAAGCAGTGATAACAGGCACTTTGTTTCCTGTATTAGCAAATAAACACAATTTATAAATCTAATTAATGTGCTCGTGTTGCGACTCTGATTAACGCGATGTCAACTGTGATCACATGTCGACATGTGGTACACAGCTACGAATTACTGCAATAAAGTGAACTCTTTGGTGGATTATCCGAATGAATGACTGACAACGGACTACAGAGCATGCAACCACCAACACAGCCAAAATTCAACAAGATTAACCAGCAAGTCTGACACATTGTCCGCACACACTTAAGTGGCAATTGCCAAGGTTGGCAAAACAAATTTGACACCATGCTCATAGAAGGCAACATCACTGAGTTGGCTCGTCATTTTCTCATCTTATTGAAGTTCGTCTAGAGTCTAGAGCTACATTTCATTCTGTTCACTAGTCTCGGTAGGTTCGTTGCCTTGTCCTGGAATGAGCTTCATTTATGGATATATTTAATATCGCCGGCATTCGTTACCAGTGGCGTCATATTCACAACAGATGTGGACTTGATGTGGCTCGCTGAAAAGTACGGTCACCACTCACTGCTATGTGTACCTCTGCCCTGTTGGTCAAGCCGATTGTCATGTATATTCTCAACCTGATTGAGTGCGCCTACAATCACAACGATTGGGAGGACAATGCAGTGCTTGTGTCGGTTCTGAACGTATTAAACGATGGTCGGGCCATCGCACTCATTCGACTGTTCATTGAGTCAGTCACTGTCAGTGAAGCGACTGGTCCAATCAATCCGACACTTGGTAGTCGCATGGCGCGTTGTCAATCGACTCCCCACCGCACCGGTGCCCTCACAAGATGAAGTGGCGCAACAAGGCATTTGTTCCATCTGTCCTAACTCGATCACACCAAGTAGCGATAACCGGCGAGTGACCAATTGCATTCACATCTTCCACTATCGATGTCTCTAGAGATTGCAGATTGTCTGTGCACAGTAGTCAATAAGAACAAATGACTTGCAAGTAAATTTACAAATTGCTGCGTGCCATCATATTTTAATTAGAAAATACACAAATTAGCTCGATTGAGCATTTTGGTCGTGCATGTGCAGTGGCGTTGTGCACAGTTGGTCATTACTTAAAAGCCAGAATGAGAGCGATCATCACGATGATGATGGCCAATAAGGAGATGATGAGGCCAGACTGGTCCTGACTGACTGAGACTGAGGCAGGTCCTGGCTTGGTGACCTGTGGAGTGTCTTGTACAGCCGAAGCAGTGCCACCGCTGGTGGATTGAGTTGAAACCAGTGGCTCGTTCAAATCGTCCACGGCAGTTGACTTGGCCGGCTTGTAGGAATTGGATTTCTCAGTGTTCGCTTGAGTTTGGCCTTCGAACACGCACAGCAATTTGGTCTCGATCATTCGACCACCAGAAGCAAACTATATATAAATTTGTATAAAGACAATTTGTGTTACTTTTGAAAATGTTCAATTGAATCGCACACGTACCATGGTGGCCATTGATTGAGAGGCAAACTCGACACCGCTGCTCACAGACTCAATCATGAATTTCTGCTTAGTTTTGACAAATTGGTCAACTGCGGCATCGTCTGCAAGTGGCTGCAGTTGCACAGTTACGTTGGTCGAGCCCTGGGGAGCTATGACACCATTGGTCGGCTTGACTGTGTAACGTCTTGGGTCCACTGTCTTGACTTTAAAGGCGATCACTTGGTCGACGGTAGAGTTCTCCAAACGGAGCTGCACAGGAACAGTGCGAGTGTACGGAGCTGTCAGTGGGAAAGAAGATTGTAAAGCTTTGTAAGAAAGAAACAGTCAACAAAGCCACTTACCGGCAAACTTGATTTCGGTTGGCTCGATCACAAGTCCGTTGAACATTTCTGGTTGGTAGAGTTGCGAACAAGTCTTCGAAGATCGAGTGGAAAAGTCGCTGGAGGGAGCAGTCCAAATAGCTCAATAAACTTGAATGAACCAATGAGACTATTTATAGGCAACAAAACTGATGAGCTAACACAATGGAAAGAACTTTTCATTCGTTTTCCTATGTTTTGTGCTGATTCATTTGTGTTTAGGGCGAGGGCAAATTAGAATTAAATCAAATGTTCTCCACTGTTCAGAATTAGAAACACAATTGCAGAGCAACCACATACACAACTTGGTAATTGAGGTGATTTGACAGACATTGCAAAAAGACCAGACAAATGCACCAGACAAATAGTGATTCTGAAGAGTATTTGTTGAAAGAAATTAAGATTTATAATTATGAAACAAAAAATTTATTTGAAATTTAATAGTACATGGTGAAATGGTGGTGAAATTTATGCTTGTGTGCATTGAGCCACTGCAGTGCTTGTCTCACTTTGAACTGCTTTCAGAAGACACGAGTTCGTCTCCAGTCTCGGTGCCACCTGACAACGCTGTCTTCGTATTCGCAGACTTGGCTTCAGTGCTCTTGTCTGGCTTCTGGTTCTGCTTTTTGTGCTTTGGATTAGGCACCTCGATGTTAAGGTAACCAAAACAGGCAGCTAACCAGGCACACCAAATACAGCCACAGATGAACAAAACAACGACGGTCACTGGGAGAAGGAACACGATAATGATGGCCAGGCCAATGACCAGCCACACCCAGGCGGCTAGTTCTTTTGCAGTCATGGACTTTGGCTTGATGGTACCAGTGGCCTGGTCGTCCACCTTCACACAGACATTCTTGGACGGGTCGAGCCATTTGCCAGTAGGACAGATACATTCGCCTTCGACACACGAGCCGCCGAGAGGGTCACAGTCAAAGTTTGCTTGGCACTGCTCCACCAGTGGACCATCAGTGGCACTCTTCACCGAACGGGCCTCAGTCAACGCAAAGATGAGCAAAAGGGAGCACAAATAGGTGAGCACAAAAAATGAAGTCATTTCGAACTGGAAACTCAAAGCCAAATGAGCAATAGTGATCAAATGTGATGTACTTTTACAGTTTGGCTAAATAGAATTTGGTAGGCGTCCGATTGTTGTTGTTCTTAGCAAGAAGTGTTCGTTCATTAATGTGGCTAGTAGTGGCTGACAATGAACACTCACAACACTCACCTCAATACTTAATCAATCTATTGAAGTAATACAAATCAGTCAATGACATTAGATTGTCTTGTGGGATTGGTTTGAGTTGTGTCCATTGTTGCATTTCTTTGCAGATCAAAGAGTTGAGTTGAGTTGCGTTGACACATTCGTTGAATTAATAAGTAAATGCATTCGCCAAATGGGGATGAATTATGGAAAAGCGGGTTGTTGCTGCAAAGGCACATCGAGTCATTTGTATGGTTTGCCGAGATGGACAATCACATTTAATTAGATGGCACTGCAATTTATCCATGCTAATCGGCCAAAGTGTGTGTACGTGGCAAGCACAGCACACTACGTTGGCCAACTCGCCACTAAGCACAAGTGTACAACTGAATCTTTATTTCATGGTGTGCCTTTTGGTTGCTGTTTGTGTGAGCTTCATTTCATCATTCCCTCATGACACTAATTGAAAATGAATCTAAATGCAAATATCCACCAATGTTTAGGACCAACTCATTGTCATTATCGTTCGATGGCCCAGTGTGAAGGCATTGTCTGTCGTGGAAATGGTCCTGGTGAGCTTAGTGTCACTCTGTCATTGACTCATTGTGTCTGAATATGGATATGGATGTGCACACATGCGTCCGTATCGGTACAGATAAGCCAACAAGTGGAAAACAAAAGTGAGATTCAGGCTGTCCTCGGAATTGCCAGCGATGATGCCACTCTATCTGGCTAATCTCGCTTGGAGAAATCACAGTTACAACGAACACTCCACGGCAACGTTTTCCCCTTGGAAAAGTTAAATTCTTGTACTTGATTTTCCGATAGGTGACTCGGTTAATTAGGCAACACATTCACCCAGTGACAGTAGTGGTTGCATTCTCACAGTCTCACGCACACCCATATACGGCGCCGTCAAAGATTTCTTCGAAGTTTTAGGCCTCGGCCTCCTCCTCTGTGACGAACACTTCCTCGAACTCCGATTCAGCGGTAATTTGAATCGATTGAAACACCCAAAATTGTCATGGTCTCTCTGACGACTGTCACTTGCTGCTAATTGAATGTTCGCGTATACACTCAAACGAACAGTTATATTTAGTGACATTCAATTTATTGCCCATTTGGATATCTCGAGGTCTAATTCAACTAGTTGCCCGACTCAAGTTAATTTTTAGATTTAATCGAATCGGTGGTCCACTTGACACTGGCTGTAGATTTTGTTTGCATTGACCAGTGGTCGGCTAATTAAGACACAGAGAAAGAGTGTCCAATTGGACAATTATGTCACAAGTGAGGTCTATTATGGCTTGATCGAGGCAATGCTTGTGTCACCAGTGTTTTCCAAGACAGTGCACTCTGCCAGACACAAATGACCAGTCATCTAGTGCTCACTATAATGCTGCATTGTTCTCTAGAGCTTGTCGATGATGGCTTCGTCGCATTCTGTGATGGGCTTGGCTGGCTGGCTATTGTGTTTGCCAGTCTGTGTTGGTGTCACTAACGCACTGGTCACTGCTTTGTCCGTGTCCAAGTGGATTACCATCGCGCCATTCTGTTTGTCTTGTGTGCATCGTCGAGTTCATTCATGCCTCGAACAGAGGTCTACTTACTCAGTAGTACTGAGTGATACTGGGTTACTGTGGCATACACTGTCGTGTCTTTATCTCCATTGGTCGATTATGCAGTTCTCTTTCACTGGCAATGGTTTCCTTGGCCCAGAAGGTGCACCCATTGCCACTAACGAGCCCATCTGTCTGTCCAAGTGATCGTATCGATGCAAGACCGCAGACCGATCGATGCTTATCATCACACCGATCGCAATCACTTGAGTAGACATTTTCTTTGACCAACTGCACAGGTCAAAGCTCATTTTGTGTTCATTTGCCAGGCTACGAACTATTTATTGAATTTACTTTCTGGCTGGTGCCTAGTCAATGCTCACTATCTGAGATGCACACTCGACGCTTTCTACAGAGCGCCATTAGATCGTGTCTTACTAAATCTAAACTTGCCATCGAGACATTTACTTTATGTTTATGACAGATTGCCAATAATATGCGATCACTATTATTATCAATGATAATAATTTATCATGGATGTAGCAGCAATAGCACCGGACTGTCCCAATCACCTGTAGTTAGCGCAACCAGTCCAGTCCTAGTGTCGCACTGGCAAGCGCACTTATCAAACACTCAAATCACATAAGAAGCAAACAAGCGGTAATCGAACCAATGCCATGCTCAGTGCATCCCTAATCAATATTCTCATTAGTAAGTGAGTCATTACCAAGGGTACATAGGACTACTATTGACCAGGCGCACCAGTTAGCAAACAGTCGAAAAAAGTTTCAACTGCACAATTTGAATTGCACATTTAGTTAAGTCTAAGTTTGTCGGTTCCACATTGACACTGTGCTCAATGTTCACTTTGTTCACTGTTGTAATTGTCACACCATCCTCCCGTTCCGTTTCATTGTCCCAGTGTCCAGTGGCACTTGATGCTAAATGATCCATAAGCCTGCATAATTATGGCTGACGAAATGGCACTAATTCATTTAGACTCTAAATTTTAGAGCCGTCCATTGTCTTTGCTGGTCCACCTGTGAATGGACTGTGGTCAGTGTGCCAGTGAACGACCAAACATGGCGCTAATAAAACAATCTTATGACACACTTGCCATTACCCAAATTGACCAACTTGGCTGCTCTCTGTTCAGTGCTCGGGCATTTAATTTCAATGGACGGACAAGCTCACACTACAGACAGCAATTTAAATAATGACCATTGGCTAGCCGATTCTCCCGACAGACCACAACAATGGAAACGTTGGCCAATATGTGGTCAAACAATTGAGGCATCCAATTAGTGCACTCACCGGTGGTCTGCACTGCAACTCCGCCTCATCCTACTGGTCAATCTCAGGCAAACATCAGACAGCCTGCAAGAATTGTGAAACGAAAGTAAAGACTGACGAAGAAGCTCAGGTGCAGAATGAAGTGAACAATCAATCAAACAAATCATCACTGTTCTTCTTCACTTTCCCAAATGTCCTGACACGTTTGCTGAAAACTGTTTAGAAAACGTTTATTGATTAAGATGTGAACATGTGAAATACAGATGTATGAATAAATTGTAATAACATAGCATAAGTCAATAAGTAATTACTAATTAGTTTAGGCTTCTTTAGGAGTAGTGAACAACAAAGGCACAACATCAGTGAGCGTTGAATGAAGTTGAGCTGTCGAATGGACGAATGTTCCATTTTGGGGTCTGGCATGTCAACACAGTGTACGTGTTCTGGCGAGGAATTCCACTCGGTTTGACTGACGAGTTGAAGTGACCACAGATGGCTTTGCGATAGATCTGACAGGGAAGTAGGTTGGCCGTTTGCTGTTGTTGGTGGCTGATGGTTGAGCGCTCGATTTCATAGCTGGCAGACGATACTTCGAGTTAGATTGACTTGATCGAGGCGTGAAAAAGTTGGTGGTGCTGGCGATGGTGGCCACCGTTGATTGTGCCTCAGACTTGTTGGCTGACCGAGGACAGTTGCGCCCAGAGGGACTCCACCGTGGAGTAACAAATTTGTTGGTGGCTTGTCACATGCCATGCTCATGTGACATGAGTCATGTCACTGCAGTGTGGCCAGAGCAGAAGGGAGTGCTGTACTTGCTGCTCACAGACTTGGTGGCCAGAAGGGGCAGATACTTGGGCTGACCAGTGATCAAGGTACGCTTCCGTTTAGTCACCAACTGTGGCTTTGCTTCAATGAGGTAGCCAGTTTGTATCAAGTACTTTCGCTCCAGTTCAATCTCCACTTCGGTGACTTTGCTCCAAAAGACGTCATTCTCCACATCGGCAAAGTCTTCAGTGATTCATCAGACTCGCCGATCGGCAACAGCAGCGCCGATCGTCTCTTCCAACATGATCAATTCGGTGTGACCGTCTTTCAGTGTGAGTGACATCAGTTGCGAGCATTCCTCAACATCATCACCATCGATGCGGCCTGGAGATTGTTCTCGAGTAGTCGATTGTGCAACTTTGAACGCTTCGGCGATAACATTCATATTGAGAAAGGAACCAGAACGATGCAATTGATCTATTGATATAGTTGAGAGTTGTACGATATATAGATTTGAATGGGAAAATTCGAGTGTCAGGCAAAATGATCGATGGCCAGTGGCCACAAGGCGAAAGGGAGAGCGGTCGAGAAGTGATTAGCACGAACAGCATCAGACGGAGCTCTCGAGACAATACTCAAACTGGCAATGTGATCACGTTCGTGTTCGACTAATAATGGCAGTCTAATTTAAGTTAAATTGAACTTGAGTGATCGGTGTTGTGTGAGGTGAATGGCGCCACTTGTGATTCACTGGACAACTATATTAGGACAAATTGATTGACAATGTCACACTAAGCTTGTGACTACACTGTGCACTGTTGTGCCTTATCACTGACAAGTTATCAGTTGGTTATCTCGGGAGACAGTCTCTGATTGTGCATTGCTGGCTTGAATTGTGATTATCATCATTCTCAGTTGGACTCGTTTCTTGTTCTGCACTAACATCTTATCATAAGATTCTTATGCCTATATAAGCTTATGGTACACCGTATGCGCGCTACTGATGGGCTAAATGCATGTAACTTCAAGAAGCGATATCTCTAATTATACTTATCGCATCCAAGAAATTTTGGTACCTAAATTTATCTACTCGATGAGCTCTATCGAATGGTATAGGTCACTTTGTAATTCATTTCTTACAGGTTAGCGGTTTCCCTTGCGAGACAGTTGGACTAGGTCGGCCATATCGTGCATGCACTGCACACAACACTCTCTACCGTAACTTTCAGTGACTCACTGCGCGCCACTCTCTACGCCACTCAACTGGCTACTGCACCATGATGACGAATAACACCACAAGTAATGCAATTGGTTCAACTTTGGTGGCGTCAAATGGAGACGGGAGAGAAGCCTACTTTTGACCGGTGCGAATGCCACACAGCACCGAGAGAGACAACGAAAGAGATAGCACAGGAAAGCAAAATATGACCTAAACGTTTGCACCACACAACTAACAGAGACGGCAATCGAATGGCAACTCTTAAAACTATCCACCGAGGATAACCATCGAACCAGTGACCACCGCGAACGTTACCACCAAATGCAAATGGTTCGGTTCACCACAATGATTACTATCGCTTTTAATTGTTGACATTGATATCAGATTAAGTACCAATCATATCCGATGAATACAAGTTGGTCTATGTCATATGATTATCATCTCGAGCCTGAACGCTGTGTGTCATTGTGGTAACATCAGTTGGTATGCTTTCAAATGCTTTTAATTCAACTAATTTTTTATTCCTATTTTATAATAGATTTTACCGAAAAGAATCGACCAAATCTTCTGCTGGGCATCTTGATCAACAATAGTCGATGTCAAAATTTGGAAAGATCTCACCATTTGGGAAGTGGCCACATTCAGTGTCCTCAAGTGTAGTCCAATCAACTATTACTGCAACATTATTTTTCATTTCGAGACTCTCGATATCCCAGAGCAATGCTTTACCTTTCTCCCAACTTGGTGGACTATGCAGAATTTATTCACAATTGCCGAAAACAGCAGCAATCACTCACTGCTAACACGAAACATTCTTCTTCATTACATTTGTATCGATATGGTATGCATAGCTTAACTTTATTAATGACAATTAACATTAGCATTCAAAAGTGATCATTCAATCAATTGGTTTGTTGTTTGCGTGCAAGTGTTTATTTCACCATGGTATACCAGTACCGGTACCATATGATGAATTCACAGTGAATGTCCGTTTAAACTACTGTTTCTATAAGATACATCTACACAATTTTTATTGGTCAATGAGGTCGGCTTTGATGCCAATTGAAAGTAAATAAAACAAATTACCAATTCAATCGGCAATATTTCCTATAGCCATTATGGCATGTACAGTGTACATGCCTAATGTCTATGCCGGAAGTGGGCAACTTTACCTGTCCGCATCCACTCACAAGTCAGCCACTTGATGATGCCACTCTCGGCCAATCTCGGGTCACGTTGTAATTTCAATTAATTTGTTTGCCTGTCGATAATAGTCATTCCCCCCGATGGCGCCTAACTCCAAGTGACGCCTTGTGCACTAGAAATTAATGCGTTCGCTTATTTTATTAATTTATATTATCAAGGCTATTTGCATGCATGCATATATTGCCATGCCGAACAGAAAGCATCCCGGCGCAAGGCACCGCATTCTGTCTGACTCGAGTCGGTAGTCCAAAAACTTCTAGCAAAACCACTACAAACGCTGATTATTGCCAGTGACCAGTTTACCTCGCCTCGGATCAAAAATGAAGAAAACTTATGAAAGCGAAATGAAAATGAAGAACGATGAGGTTTGTTTCTCAATTCATTATTGCTCTAGCCATCTAAAGTTTTATATTTAACAGCTAAACGACCTGGGCACACACTGTTTCTCGCATTGGTTCACTAACCAACAACAACCAATCGTCGATGTGAGAATGCTCAAACTTTGGTGGCAAACAAAGAGTGGTAGGGCTACAGTTTAGTGATAAGTTATTACTGATAACCAACAACTAAATCTCTACTGTGTGTGTGTGTTACAGGTGACAGGTGATGTGAAAGGAATGACTCTGGGTTTCTAGATTCAAAGAATAATTAAAAGCAATTGAAGAAAGCATCCCTACCATGCTTCAATTCGGGCAATCAATTAGAGCAATCATGATATCGCGCGCATCAATCTATCACGAACAGAGGACGGTGATTGAGTCTCAATTCAATTCGCCAATGGTCAATTCCATAACGATTTGATTGTGCTTTGCCTCGCTTGTCGATTCGATTGAACCGGCAGTTATTGGCCCTTTCTTGTTGGCCAACCAGCCAACCGACCAACCTGGCCGAGGAGTTCACATTTAACATTTACTTCTCATTAGTCTTCAACGGATCTAAATCGATGATTCAACCAGTGGCCATAGTGAGGACAGCTACTACGAGCCCGATGATACATACCAAATTGTGAACGCTATCGAACAGTCCACGAGCCCACTCACTTGGATGTAGAGACATTTGAGAGAAAAGAAACTCGAGAGTAAGCACAAAATATATAAAATGGCCAATCATAAGTGCATGCAGCGTTATAAATTGCTGTCCACTCGGTTCTACTTGGCAAATGTTATTAGCTTGATTGCATTTAACGCTAATGGCGACAAAAAGGCTAACAATGGAGGGCAGAGACAAATTACACTTCATTTAAGAAAACATAAGCAGTAAAGTACAAAGTATTTAATTCAATTTAGCGCCAGCAAGCAATTCAGCGTCTAGTCGTTTATTTCAAATTGTTCCATTTCAAATGATCAAATTTTCTTATTATAATACATAAATTTGCCTTTGCCTTTCGTCAAAAATCGATGTGACTACTGGACCAATTCATTATCGCCATTTGATAGGTCTGCACACTAGTGCAATTTACCTTGGTGGCACACACACGTCTTCATGCAAATTGATTTGCATTTGTTTCGTTACTTATTGATAAATTTTCATCACAAATGATCGACTGTGTAAATGCAGCGAGACTAGCAAGGCCACAAGTGTGGCTTTTCTTTTGTTGGCTCGTTTTATTCAGAGCAAAGTTGGCTTCGCTGCCTCGCATTTCCAACGACTGCATCACTGAGTGGCAGTGGTTAGGGGTGACTAATCGCAGGTGACCGAATGTGTCGAATCGGTGTACACTTGTTCAATTTGCTTGAACTGATCTATAAGATCGATCAATGTCCACCAACGTCTTGTGTACATATTGGCAATATGACAAGTTGACAGGCAGGAGAATAGCCATCAGTGGCAGTCGCGAATCAATCTTACCGGCCTCATAGACTTTCAACTCACTCGAGTACCGATCAACATGATCGCCCAACATAATCAGAATGGCGTTGTTCATTCGATCAAAAATGTGACAAATAAATGTGGCTCGTAGAAGTCGTCAAACATTTCTTTTGTCATATCTTTTTAGAGGTACTGGCTAAAGTGTTGCCTTTCGTTACCATTTGTTGAGTCTATGAAAGTGAAATTAAAATGCTACTAACGAGCAAAGAGGTCTATAGCCAATTGCTTAGTTAGTTCATTGGGACATTACAAATTGACCAATACATCATCCTCACGAGTATACAGTAATTACTGCCGACATTATGTGACACTTGACTCTGTGTCCACAAATTGCATCTGGTCCGACACTGTTCATAGGATCCTAGACCTTGCGAACAGGCTAACTCTTGTGTTGCCTTTTCCTAGTCACCCAAATGGACACTGAATTGTTTGTCATTTTACTTATCTCAATTATAGATATGTAGATGCATTGCCTAAATTGCATTCACTCGGTTCACTCGACTCGTGTGCTGTGTTTACTTGTCAATGTGTGCTCTGTGGTTGTGTGCTTGTTTGTGCAAGCAACAACATGTGTGTCTGGTCTGACATATGTTGATTGAGTGAGTGGCTGGTGCACCACTACCAGTGACTCTCTCCCAAATGAAATTCATTGATTAAATCGACAAATATGAAAGTATGAATATATATTTTCACTGCCGCTCATTCATTCATTTCCTCAGCTATTCAATGAATGGTCTGTTAACTGTTAACTTAACATGTTTGGTGTGCAGCAATTGAAGAATATGACATGGCAAACAGAATGCGCTCGCATTGTTGCAATTAAGTCCTAGACAATTAGCAAGTTGAGGAGGACAGTCACTGGTTAAATGTGGTGGCTAATCCATTTGTAATGACTGGGAAGGGAAAAACAGTGCCGCGAACATGACCACATGGGATAAATCGCCATGGCCACTGCCAGTGAGGCACACTGCATTGGGCTCGTCACGAGTGCATTCACTGGCGAAATGTGGCCAATCGAGTTGCTGGCTCTTAGGCTCCATCGGTCACACAATAAATGGCTAATTCTGGTTCAATACAAATGGCGGGAGAACATGATCACTAATTAGGCTAATTATTAGCAGACTCGGACTGTGAGCCACGAGCCATCTTCCCGATAATTTAATGAATTTATTCAATCCGGTCAGTGGTCTTACTTTGACTTTACTCGATTGATTTGGCTGGCTCTGTCCACATTGATTGTGCATCCACACGCGGGTGCTTGCTTGATCGTGATCCAATTAATGTAATCTTCTGCCAGCACATTCTGCGGAAGTGTGTGCAATGCTCTGTCTGTGCTAGAACCGAAAAGGTAATTCAATCTGTAAAGAGGAAAGTGCCATTTCACCGATTATTGATTGCACTCACTGACAGACAACAACACACATTCACACACTCACTCGTACACAAACCTGACGCCTGCTTGTTAACAATTGCGTTGGTCTGTCGCAACCCGACTCTACCGTTACGATTCTATCGAGTGTCGAGACAAATCGAGCCCAACGGCACTCTAGGGGGCAGAGGATTGAGTGAGACAGAAAGGAGAGATCAGTGACAGATTGATTAATGTGAATCGTTGGGCTGTCCACTAGAGGAGTCCAGTTGTCCTACAAAAGTGGAGCAAGTTGACAAGCATTCGATGAGTTGGTTAGTGTTGTGATGCCACTGTCACACTGTAAAGATGTTCACCACGGTTTTGATGTGCTCGTGTTCTAATCAAATGGTACATTTGTTACAAGCCCGCTAAGTGAAACCATTCACTGAGTTAGTTGATCATGCTGTTAACATGCTAATTGGCACCGTCCTTAATATACTTTACACTTTGCACCAATCATACAACACACATTCATCTGCTCACTAGCATAGAGTGCAAAAAGTAGTCATCTGATTATTAGCCATTGTGGTACTGTCCATTTGGTTTGTCAGTGTCGATCATTATTGGTCGAACGATATCATATATCGGACATGGCAATCGAAATCATCGAATAGACCATTTGAATTGAACCATCATTGTAATTGGCATCAGGTTTGAAAGGGTTCAAGTGCCGACTTGACCGAACTGTCCACTTCCCTCAACACAATGTGTTGAGTCATGACAGTTGGCTGGTTTAGCATTGCTGCCCTAAACTAACAAGACATTTAGATTTCAAAAGCTAATTTGCACCTCGGTCCATTCAGTAGAGTAGATCGTATACTGAACGATTAAAGTGTTGATTCATTCGTAGCGCAGTAGATAATATAAAATAAATGCGATTTGCGATTCAATCATGCCTGAAAATTTTAAACACTTTGAACTTTTTCAATACATAAAATTTTATTTCGAAGCATTACACAGCGCCTCATGCTCTCACAATAATAAAACAAAAGAACAAATCAATTATCTATTGATGTAACAGTGAGCCATATCTCATTGAGCATTCGAATCACTCAGACTTCTTCAGGCTGATCATCATCATCATCGCCATCCACGTAATTGGACCAATCAACGTATGCAAGGTCGAGTATTTGTCTCAAACCATAACGTAGTGCATAGAATCGTACTGAAGGGAACTTGTTCTTCAACGAACGAACAAGTAGTCCTTGACATCTCCTGTCCACCTCGACATCATAGACACCGTTGATGACCTGAGGCCCACAGGTGCTACAGTGACTGTTTCCGGAAGGACAAGTGTGCAAGCTGACCACCTCAACCGATGGAAAGATCAGTGGACAGAACGACTCAAATTCATGGTGAGAACGGCTAACGATTATCAAATCGAGAATCTTTATTTGTGGCAGAGAGACCCTTCGAGGCTCTTCATCTCCACCACCACCTTCAACTTGATCATCCAACAAAGTAAATAGCTCCAGTGGATGTGACTCGGTAAAAATGTCCAATCGGAGATGAGTCAACTGTTTGAGCGAATTCAAATTAGACACCAAACGGGCGAATGTGATGTTCTTTGTCCAGTCCATTCGAAGCAAAGTCAACGAGTGAAATCGCCAACAGAATTCGTCAAACTGCTCAACCCATTCAAATCGCATATCCCAATAGAGTTGACGCACTTTAGGTGGGAATTCAAATTGACGATTCAGCGCCTTTTTCATGAGGCCCTCATTGAGGGCCTTCGGATAGTTTCCGAAAGAAATTTGACGCAGTTCTGGATGGCCAAAAAGGTGCACAGTGTCCCAAATCAGATTATCGCAATCATAATCTCCAAGGAAGAATTGAGCCACTTTGAGTTGTGCAATGAAGGAATAGAATTGCGAGGGAATGGCGAATTTACGAGGTAATAAATCAAAATCAGCATCAATGTCGAGCGTTAGGTGCTGAAGAGAAGATTGTTGATTGATGCTTTGCAGTAGATTGGGTACAGGGTGCTGGTCAGGACGATCCTCATAAGCACCATCAATATCAACAGAAAAATGAAGCCATAATTTCAGTGTCACCAGTGACCAAGAGGACCGAAGAAGATCAATCAGTGAGTATAGTTCGCTCTCATTGCAATGAGTATGAATGACCACGAGAGTGACCACGTTCGGGAGCAAATCCGTGAAATAGGCGACCAGTTGACCAGTGAGACGGGCACGGTGGAAACGAGACAGTTCGGTGAAATCCTGGGTGAAATCAGTGAGGTAAAGCATATCAAAGAATCCGTCCGATTCATTATCATCCAAGAGAAATTCGTCGAAAGTGACATTTTGTGGAACCAAGAATGGCACAGTTAGGGAAGCTTCGCGTTCCACTACTGAAAGATCATAAAATGGTTGCACGCCATTGAAGGACATCTCAAAAGTGCTGTTGAAGGGAATGCTAAAATACACTTGATCAATTCGCCTTCCACCGAGAAGCAAAACCAAAGATCGTCGTCGGAGTGCGGCACTCGGCAGTAAATTCGCCCATCGGTGACATATTCGATCGAGTTGAAGTAGTTCGAGTAGTGAGATTCGGTCAAAGATGGGCAAAAGACAATCGTCGGGTAGAGAATTTACATGGACACACATCCTGCAACGAGTAAATTCGGATTTGGGACAAAATAAATACAACAATAAATAGAAGCGAGAACAGCACAGGGAGAGGCACAGCAGCCAAAATGTGCTTAGTAATTCAGTCACTGAATTTCAGTGCAAATAGAAGTTCTATTATTATTTTATTATTATTTATCCTGGCTGTTAGTCCCATAAAGTTATGGGGTCAGCACATCTGCTTCTCTGCCTCCAGTAGCCACGGTCCTGTGCATCCTCCGAAACCAGACCCACCGAGTCCATGTCTGCCGCGATATTGTCGGACCATTTACGCTTAGGGCGTCCTACCGGTCGGGATCCTGGAACATCTAGCCTGAATGCGGAGTGAGCCACCGATTTTGTTTCGCTTCTCAGCACATGACCGTAAGAAGTTCTATTATAGAACACAGAAATGCGTCACTTAGGTAGAAATATTCTGGCGCCAATTTTTTATTCAAATATTTAGAGATGAGCCGATGAGATGAAGAATTGGTTGTCTTATTCGATATTCCTAAAATATTATCGTGTTAAAAGAAACTCGAGAGCATGGACATTCATTTTGAATACAACATTTGCTCTGCAAACACATGGTGTGCGATTTGCACTTCTCACTGATTTAGGACAGGCATGCACAGATGGATACTAATGATCGGACATTAATAGAGTAAGCCAATTCGAGGCCAATCGGCATGTGAAAGTTGTTGGTGAAGTGAAACGTTCCTAGAGACGAGATGTAATGCTCAAAGCCTCCAATATTAATGGCCACAGAATTGGCAGAAGATATGAAAGTGGATAGGAATTGACGTGTCTAGAGAATAGAGAATTAGATTGGAAGTCGGGGAGCGAGTATTTGTGTCGATTTGCATTGGTACTAGTACCCTTCACTGACTGACTGACAGACCACCAATCGACCAGTTTGCACTTGCATCTTGTCAGACCAATAACTTATTGGCAATAAGCAAATGGTCTGTTGAGCCATTTGTAAAAGTAGAGCAAAAAAATATTCAGACGCAAAGAGAAAAAACAAAAATAGACTGCTGGCATGGAGCCATTTGGCCAGTTACAAAGCCAATCAGAATTAAAATAAATCTTTGCCAAATGCTCGTCTCGAATGGCAAAATGGCAGAAGGACTTGACAGATAAAGGAAGTGGACAATGATTGGAGTGAGCATCAACATTTGCTTGTCTCCAACGGGAACCGCATCATTGTCTTTGTTATCTGAACACAGAGACCAATGGCTTTGCTTGATTAGCAAGACATTTGTAAATCTTGATTGCACATTTTGCGCGAGCCTTGTACCCATTGACGGTAATAATAATTAGCTAGTCAATTAATCCTATTAGTTGGATGGCGCTCAGAGAGCAATTAATTAACCAGGCAGAGAGCATTAAACGAATCGATTGCAAGGCAATCAGCCATCTTAGCTTTGAATAGATTTAAAAGAACCACAACCAATCGATAATGGTCTTGACTGCAATCAAAGTGATCAATTGGGGGCAAGTAATTCAAATTACTAATTTCATTAGTTTCATTAAACGAAACTTCGATTTTCATGTAATACTTAAATTACAATGACACTGGTCGGACTTCTGTCCAATGTAGTGGAAAATTGAGTCTACTATTGCCAGAACTATAAAAAAAAACATGAAAGGTAGTCTTCAGTAATTGCTTTTACTGACGAGACCAGGAGAAATCGAACGGTCAGCGCGCTATCGATTTGTCGTCTCGTGTAGTGTCCCTGTGATCACTGGACCATGTGAGGAGAATGTCAAGTGAATCTTCTTCAATCCTCCCAATTAGCAAAATAATCACTACTAGAACAGTCGGTTAAACAAACAAACCAACTATTTGTGCAATGTGACGTTTGAGCGAGCTCGAATAAACAAAGCAACAAGCAACAGCATGAAGTGACGAGTGCCAATGGCACTGCCATGCATGGCTCGTTCGGGCGCGCGCGCTTAATAGTTCGCAGTGTTTCCAATTAAAAGCGCCAATTATTTCATTACTCTTGTTTGCCCTGTGACTGGCACTTATACTACATTCGGAGCCAGTGATAGCTTAATAGTTACAGTGTAATAGTAATCGTTTATTTGTTGATTGTCCACCACAATGAGGCAAAGGCACTTGTCTCGAGGCAATGAATCGGGCAGAGAATCGAGTACCGCACCGAACATGCAGACTTGCACATTGCGCTCGAAATGAGTGGTCTTCAACTGCCAGTGGCCCGCTGCATCGATTAATTCAATCCAATTGGTAAAGTAAAAAGAGGCCTCACTCAGACAGATTTATGAACAGGCTCGATTGCTCACGGACAGGGCAAAGTGCGATTGCTTAGGCGCAAAGTGAGCACTCAGAATCTTCACTTTATTCCAAATGTTCATTAAAGAAATTACCATCGCGATCGTTTGATGGCGAACCATACGAATGCACTGTTTTAACCATATAGCAATATTGCTTGAATACATTCAGAGACCTTTGCCACAACTTGTTGTCCACAAGCACACGAGTAACGATGCTTCCATTCAGGACAACGCCAACTGTTGCCATTGAATGGCCAAATGGTCAGTCAGTCAAGAATCAAAAGATCATAATCGGCCTTCATTAGTGCAATGCAAACAAACAACGAACGAAAATATTGGTCGTGTAAATTGTACCTATATTGTGACTCAATTAACGCGTCCACCTTAGGCCAAGGTGCACTATGTAAGGTAAATACACACGAGGCCATTTAAAGTATCATTCTATACGGCACTCCAATTGTGTCGTACTTACTTTGACTTGAAATGCAATTGGTTGAACTGGTCAAACTTTCCGCTGATCCATTGACGAATGTAGAGGAGGCGGCGGTCGATTAGCAATTTAATTTTTGTTGACCAGTTACAAAAACAATATCATCATCATTGGAATCAGATTCAGATTCAGAAGCCTCATCACCAAAGGACTTGGACCGAACCGGCCGGAAAGATTGGCTCGTACGAGAAGCGGGTGTAATGTTGTTTTTGCGACCATTTTCTCGAGGAGGATCGTTTCTTTGATGATCAATTTTCATATTATTATTAGACAGAAACACGGGCCAACAGCAATAATCATTACCTTGACAAGATAAATTATCTTCTTTATCATATTAACCGTTAAATATAAATTTCTTTAGAGCAGCAGCATCTTCGATTATCAGTTTTTGGAATGCCGTTGCTGTAGATTTCCGAGCTAGTAAGGCCGCTAGAAATCACCTTGCCTCTACAATTTCGACCAATTTGGAACCGTAAAAGTGGTCGCAGGAGTAGGCTCAGGTAATGCCAAATCTGTCAAAAAAGATACAACAGAATTATTATGTTATATTGACAATAATAATAATTACATCAGCAAAAAACATACCCGATAATATAATATCATCAATAATATCGCTAGGATTATGGGCAGAAGCAGTCTTTGACGAGTTGTTTCATCCAAGCTGAGATGTTCAGGCATGATCAGTTCACCACGACTAAATTGGCCCATGAGGGTCACTTGATGATCCTTGAGTTGATTGGCCTTGTCGTTCAGTTTGCCATTTGTTTTGAAATAATCCATCTTCAATTCGTCATATTTCTTTTCGAGTATAGAGAAGGCATTGCTATTATTTTCCACAAACTTTTCAGTCCATTCCTTCATCTGTTCTTGTGTTTGTTTCAATTGCAATTCAAAATTAAAAAACAATTTTGCTTTGGTTTGCGTTGTAATTGAGAACAAATTGGGGCGAACTTGTTGTCCATGGTTGATCCATGGCTGAACCAGAGAATGTGTAGAAATCGATGAACGAAAAGAGAGAAACCGAGCTAATTTGCTAAAGTGCACTTTACATGTCTCGTGCTGATCAAAACAACACCAAATGCAAACAGCGCGTTGCTTTGCAAAGCTATTGTGCACAATTGTGCACAATAGCAGCAGCACAAAATGGCGGCGAGCATGTATTTCTTTCCTTTCACTTGTGTAAACATTCCTGAATGGCTGTTCTTTCTCTCGCCATTCTTTATCCTCTTTCTTCAGTGAATTTTCACGATCGTCTCACGTCAGCTTAACAAACGATTTCCCACGCAAATTGAAATCTCCTAATTGCACAAAGGAAACAACAAGTCGTCGCTTATAATTACTTTTTTCCACAACGGTCAAAGAATTTGTGGAAAATGACTGTGCACAAGATTTAGTAAAAAGTATCTTTCACAACAATCTAACAAGGTAAGGTAATGTATCGTGAATAAAACATTACCTGGAAAATAAACTAAATCTTTACTTTACTCATTTTTAGCGCTTTACCCAAAGCATAACATAAAGAAACGTTCAAGCAGCATTGTTATTCTATTATTGCCTTTTGCATCCGCAAAAATTACCGATAAATCAGATGAAATTATAGCATTTCTCAATACCACTAGGCAATGAAGTACAAATTCAAAATGATTATTTCGAAGATTTCTGATTCTGAGCCCATTTATTATGCTTCGTTTTTATCGTTCGAGGCATTGACGAATTTAATGCTCAATCAAATCGAAGACTAATTCAATTGCAACTGAAAAATTAATACAATGTTATTGTTTTAATCGTTACAGGTAATTTATATGATTTATTTTAAGTATTTATTATGAATATATTGTTTCTTTTCTATTTGTTTAGTCTTTCTTTTTCTTCCATTCTTAAGGAAGACAACGAAGCTGTTTATTAAATGTTTGCCGACCTGCCAAATGATTCTACATGTCACTTGACCCTTGATTTGATAGCTCGTTATACGTCTATATGGCACCTACATATTTTTGTACAAATCAAAACAACTCAAAACTATTTTATATATAGAATTTCGCGAAATATTTGCCACTTTATTGTCTAATTTGAAAATCAATATGCCAAGTCTGTTACAACAACAGTGTACTCTTTGATTTAGCCGTTTAATCATCAAACTTTGATGTAAGTAGCTGTAATTCTTAATTTATCGATCATAATTATAAAAAACTTTTTATCCTATGTAGAATCACATTTGCAACAAAAAAAATTATTGCCTACGACGACGGCGAAGTATGTTCTCTTTATCGATCAATGTTCAACTCATTGCCAGTGATAGTTCATTCATTTGATTGATTCATAATTGTTGGCCAAATGACGACATCATCAGGTTAGTTTAATCATTACTCGTTGTATATATTTTAATTTGACATGTGCCTTGTCAGACTGTGTCACTACTGGATCGATATGCACAGTCACATCATATGGCGGACAATTTGGCTACATTGCTCTCTGGCACAGTGGTTCAACAGTGCATTCTTGCCCTCAAGTGGTGCTTTCATATTATTCCAATTGATCAATCCATTCATGGCAAACTTGATAAAAAGCTGGATGCCTTTTCAATGTAGAATCGAGTGAAATTGACCACCGTTTGTTGGAAATTCCAATTCCATTATTAAGAAGAAAGAGAAATGGAATAGTGTCGATCTAATTGCCATAGCAATTTCCCTTACTGAAGCATTAGCTTATTTAATAATATTAGACGAGATCGCGATTAGAAAAATTTAATTTTCTTGTCAAGTTTTCCTTTCAAGACAATAGATGGCGTTCTTTTCCTATTGAGAATCTCATTGCTGCTTTCGACTCAAAAGTGACATCCCAATAGAACTTGCCAAAGCAGCTCTGCACTGCGAGAAGTGAGTTCGATTTTAATTTAAATCATTTAGTCTTTCTTTGTCTCTCGTTCTGTTACCATGCTTTACCACTAGTCAAGTCTTCGGTTTCGTCGACGGTCATACTTATGTATGTTATGTTAACAATATTTTGACACCTGAGATTGCTTTATTAAAGCTGGAAAAGAGAACCTTCCACCACAAATGAGCTAGGTAAGCAATGTGCCGAAGGCAATTTGTTTGCTAAATAATTTCTTGATTATGTGTTTAGGGTCTATCTTACACCTGTGGATTGCTTTATGAAAGCTGGAAAAGAGAACCTTCCACCACAAACGAGCTAGGTAAGCAATGTGCCGATGGCAATTTGTTTGCTAAATAAATAATTTCTTTATTATAGGATTAAGGAATATCTGAAACAGTTGATTTTCTTATCGAAGCTGCAAAAGAGGACTACAAACCCCCACACAACTGCTTACTTACATTATTTTATTATTATAACATTTATTATTAATACACATTTCATTAAACTATATTACGTCAATTATCAAATGGTCTATTGTGTACATTCGCATCTACTTAGCCTAATCTTTTTCTTGAAGCAACTTGGTCTCTATAGGGCATAGTCGAGAGGCATTGTGTGGAGTGTTGCCGTTGGTCGATAAGGCCACTTATCATAATCATTGACACATGTCGGTGCAGAGCAAAGCCAACAGAATTGAATTCGATAATCACTCGGTTCGGGCGCACTGCACGGTCACTCCGCACTAGCATCAAAGTCATTTTGTTCTCGTTAGTGGCTAGTTGAGTACACCCGTTCTGGACAGACGGACAGACACTGCATCCAATGCAAATGCGACCAGCCGTAAGATGGTGGTCAGGTTGGCCTGGTTCGCGATTAAACGATATGAACGAATTGCATAGTATCAAGGAGGATGCATTTGATAGGAATGCATCGTCGAACTGCTCATATTGATGTAAATAAGCCGACAATGTTTGCTTCTGCACCACTTTCTCGTCGCTTTCAAATGGTCAATGGCAAGGTGCTCTATAGATCAATCGGTTTCGGTTTCAGACTTATTACGTTGGATACCTTTTCCACTTTATCTTACTCCTTGTGGAGGAACGAATCGACGAAAGCATTGTTTGACTAGCAGCTGTTGTGATGAAGTGAACGCTACCTGAGTCTGAGAAGCCGCGCAATCACCTTGCCATTCTAGAAAGTGGGCCTGATGGACTGATTGCAGTACCATAATTTGCGGAAACAGTTCCAGCACGGGATGTTCCTTTGTGCCTACTTGAGCCCTCTTAGTACTCTGAGTCCTACGCTCACGGCCTCGGGTACCTCGCTGTCTTTTGCTTGGTGAGTGCCATTAATGGCCAATATTATTGTTGTCTGTGTAGACTTCTGTGAATGACAGCAATTCTTTTTATGACGCCTTCCCTTTTCGCCCTAGTTCCTGAGATCGGGTCTCTCTTTACCGCCCTGTGGTGTGATCGGTTGACCGGTTGTTCAGTTTTCCATCACGGTCGCCCTTCCGCGGTTAGCCCAGGACAGCGTGTGTTCCTTTATGGACAGCAGCCATTTTATTTTTGGTTAACATAATCGTCGCCATAAAGCACGAAATAAGGCACTGTAACTGAAACATCATGCCAAACAGATTGAAGCCTAATCTAATCGCGTGAAAGATTTAATCGAACAAGCAAATCCGACTTTATTCTACAATGTTGCTTCGAGGGTCGATGTAATCTGGAATTAACTCGCTCAATTGGTAACTGCTTGTTCATTAAATGTGTTCAATTTTCTGCCGAAAGATGCGAAGATGTCCGAGATATGGATGATAGAGAACTACTGACCGAGTGGTGATCGTTGGCTAAGAGCTCAACTTAGCCGCACTAATAAGTGCCGATTGATGATTGAGTCGAGATGAGTCCTCAGCAACCTGAGATCAATGCAGCACGTTACCACTGAACAATAAGTGCCATTAGCGACACAGGATAATATAGTACAATATCGTACAATGTAAGACGTACATATGCACAGAACCGTTCGATGCAATCGGACCGTGATGAGCCACTGATGGCGATTAAGTCGTGAGATGATGCTGCTGGTCCGGTGCAGACAAATCAAAAGCCTAAATTTTAGCCTTATTAGGTCAAATGCAAATGGCACTGCATTGGAGTTATGTTCGAGTGTATTGACTTTTGCCTCCAGAGGCGCACAGACGATCAGAAGAAACTTGTCAAATCTAACATGTTTAGTTTGTCTTACTGCTGCACCCACAAACTCTCCACTGCTTGTGATTGATGCCATTTTACCGGTTTGCAAAGGCCTATTGGAGTGTAGGAGTGGAGTAATGCCATCAAATACACTCGATACACTCGCAAGGCGGTCTATTTGGCAAGGCTCAATTAATTGAATATTCAGTGCTCAGCCTGTGTCAGTAGTACTGACTCAGTACCGGACCAAATTGCATCCACAGTCGAAACACAAAGCACACACCACTTGATTGGTATCCTTATTAATTAATATAATGGCTTAATTATGCATTCGGTTGCACCAAGAGGGCACCATTCGGTCTGGCTACTAGATAGACAATCGCCGTAATGAAATATCCGACCGCCAATTACAGTTGGCCAGTGTGCTGCCATAGTGCTAATAAGCTCAATATGATAGGTCACACGCTGTGCTCACACATTGCTCAACACAAATTGCACTCCAAACAAATTGGTCTCAGTCTGTATGGTCACATGTATGACCTCATGTAGATCGAGTGTAAGTGTACATATCAATTAATCATTTATCGATCGACTATTTCTCTTACGGTGACCATAAATGTCCTTTCCATTAGTGTTCCGTTAGTGTCGATTAATTGTGGCCAGACAGACACTTCTAATTAGCATCGCTTGCTTGGACTGTCCTTGTTGTGTGTACTTGTCCACTATAATCAGAGTCACATCTCACTGATCGAGTGAGGCTTGACTGAAATGCAGTAGGCTTGTGGACATATGTTAATAGTCAACTTAACCGAATGTAAATCGAATCGACCACCACACCAGAAAACAGACAAACATCGGTCACGGTAGGAATGTGCTAAACTCGGTGCTTTTCGGTACTCGACTTGACAATCCACAGTGATGTAATTCATGTGACCGCAGTGAACGCTCATCGAGACGTTATCATCAGTGCACAATGTCATGACATTGATCTAATGGGCCATCATGCACTGCAAGTGATATATCAGTGAGTTAGCAATCATTTGATAATACAAAGTAAGCGGCCATACAAATGTATCGCCCCGCCAATGCTTCTCTTCCCGCCATCAATCTGTTTTCATTTAGAAAATGTGCCACATATTCAGGCAATCCATTGCAAACACTTTACGATGATAAAGCAGTTCGGTAAATGGACGAGAGGAATGGAAAATCGGATCAGAGGCAAGATTGGCATTCTTATAATGGCACATTTATGCGCTTATTACGGTTAGCACGAAAGCACGATTACAGCCAATGTGGATGAAGGGAAATATTATAATATTATTATAATAAGACATAATTAATGTAGGACACTCATAACCAGACACCAAATGGGACACACAACACGAACACACCGACGACACTCAATGCGGATAAATTAGATCATTCGATAAGTCACAGTGTCATTATGATGGGCTCGAGCTTCACTCGACACAAAGTTTAAAGCCAAATCAGAGTAAACTATTGCGAGCAAGGCTAACAATATGCTTGGAAAGAATTGGTCTTGATAGATTTTTGTTTTTGTTCTTGGATGCGCCTTTGAGTGCCGCCACCTTAGATTTCGATTCAGGCTTCTTCTGCTTGATGGGAAGTATTGGTCGAAGGAATAGCGCTATATGGTCGAAGCAATGATTGGAGTGATTCTTGAGGTACTTGCGGACAACCTGAGAGACATTTTTCAACACCTTCAGCATGTCATCGACCAGTTCGGTTGTGATTCCTTCTATTACCTCTTCGGGGTGACTTCTTATTCGTTCCACACCAGATATCACTTCTGTAAGACCAAGGATGATATCTTCAAGATTATGATATGCTTGTGTCAGTGGATTCGTTGATGGACAATTCTTTCTGTTGTCACTTGTTATTGAATAGCCAAGTTCTATTTTCAAATGATCGTTTCCGTGAATTTTTTTTGTAGACTGTGACTGCTTGGCCTGCTGGGTTCTTCAGATTGGCGCAATTGACATACATCTGAGAAGTGACCGTGTTGAGCAGGGTGACAAGCATCCGTGTAGAGTAATTTGTGAATAGTTTTTCTGGTGATGGAACTTTTGGTGGAATGGCATCATCACATTGAGACAGCTTTTGCTCGTAGTCGGCTGCAATATCGGCAGGTATTTCATGTGGTTTTGGCTTTGTTGATTCAGCTGAAGTATAATAAAACAAAACGAGGAATTAGATCTCGAGAATTAGGAAAAATGTATAGGGAAATTAGGAAGTAGTAAATATGGATAAGGGTTATGTTAGATCAAGGTGCGACTGGGTGGTTGTGATGAGTGAAACGCGGACAAGGCGTAGAACATTGTCCCGCGATGCTCATTTCGGATGAGACAATAAAATATGCGTACCTTGATTTGGAAGCTGAAATGTAGCTAAGTCGGGCACATAGAAGACTAAACCTTGGCAATCCTTGTTTTGCTAGTGTTTCTTCGGCAAATTCATGGATTGTCTTCACCTGGAGACCACAGAGTCGAGCCACTGAATGCATGTCGAGTGCGACTCCTCTAATTCCTTTGAGTAAACGGCGCACGCCGTGTCGAATCCTACCTAAGAGTTGTGGTGAGTCGGTGTGTTGAATTGAGTCCACTTGGTCTGTCTCGTAGGCATCTCCACTCGCCACTCGCATGTGCAGACTACCATCATTTACAACCAAGTGCATTTCGTAGAAGGCAGCTTGAGCGACAGCATGGAAGTGTGTCGAATTGAAGTTCATTATTGTAGCAATCACTTTGTACAATTCATCGTTGATTTCGTTTGACTATTTTGTAAAAGCAGTCTCGTCAATAGGGTTTCGTTGATTCTTCTCTTTGATGCTGTGTGAATCGCTTACTTGATGATTGAGTAACACTTGCTTTTCCATTGACTGATATTTGTCAAACGATGAGTGGATGTGCTTGTAAGTGAATGACACATCTACGGAATTGGTCCCTCTTGCCTTGATGGACAATGCATTCGAGCGGTGACGAGTGTGTTTGGACAGTGAGGGAAAGTTCGCCAACTTAGCTTCGATGTCTTTGCGGATTGTGTTCATAGCTTCGCTGATTTGATCACTTGCCATGCTGATTAACATTAGATTGATTGATTCACAGTGATGAACATTGATTAGCAACTCTGCTATATATGATCGGCTATTTCCAATGGAGAGAGATCCACAACATCAAAATTGGATTCACCAAACATGGTCCTTTTCGGTCTCAGGCTAATTATAATTAGTTATAACCATTTGGACTTGTCAAATAGGCAATCGGCATCAGATTGTAACAATGTATTCAATAATCTATATCGGTGGCATTCTTGTCATCTTTGTTGATTATGTTCTGATGATCTATATGTCCTTGATTGGTAATCAGTTGTCTTTCTCTTTTCGTTGACACCTTGCATTTTACTTTGAAAATAATTTTTCATTCGCTTACAAAGCTTCTGGAATCGGTTCAGTAAGGATTCATTTTCATCATTGGAATTACAGACAGGCTTTTCTCAAGTCCTAAATAAATAAATAATATTAACCTTAATATATCCAAGATTAAAATAAAACTTACTTAGAAGATTGTCTAACTACTTTCCTTCATCATCGGTGTACGAGCTCCATTTATTGCTTTAGTCGAAGATATTTTCAGTATTAGCTCACAGCTATCTACAGATAGCTGCTCTATCCATTGAGATAATTCTTTGAGATGGCCATAGTCAGGTCATTGTGAGTTGTACTCAAGCAAATTAGATTACTGTGCTAAAATAAATAAATAAATAAACAATCAATAAATTTCAGAATAGCTTACATCTGAGTCCAGAGATTGTGCCTTTCCGAATAAAATACTGATTCTCCCTTTGAAAGTTGACTCAAGTTTAGCACTGACTTTTGATTTCAATTTCAAAACTTTTTTTCTCTTGATAATCAGCTTCACCTTGGCAAATGGCTTCTTCTTTGGCTAAAATAGAAATTTTGTGTAAATAAATTAAAGCACACATAAATATATAAAAATTACTTTTAACAAAAGCAAATCAAATCCTGACTTGAATGTGCTCTACGCCATCGGTAAACCAAGAATTATTACAAGTAGTAGCTACTGAGTATTCCTGCAGGAATACTCATAAGAGATGTCACTTCAAATTTGATTCACGAAAGGTAAATTGCATTCCAGCAAACAAGTGCACTTGTCGTCTTTAAAAATTAAAAATTAATAGTTAGATATTATGTATCATATTGGAAGAATTATATATACCTTAATTCATTTTTTTTCAAAATAACAATTGACAATTGTGAGACATGCAATAGTTGTGGCAAGGTCATCGTGGGAAAAGCTTCTTTGCTTAACCATTCTAGACCGAGAATAGAGACGTCCAAAATTGAGCAATTACTGTGAAAGATCTGCTTAGTCTAGAACTAATATATTGGTGGTCCTTTTTTTACTAACAAACTACTAACTTACAAACTTGTAAGTACACAATCGCAATCGCAAATTAGGAGTTGCTGCCGAGTAGTATGAAAATCGAAATGCGAGCCCATCAAAAGAAATATATTTGTTCTAATCTAAAGTAGTAGCAACGAATAGACGTTAAGACAATATATATCAAACGGTAATTACCTTGTAAGGATGTAATGTCACTTAATGGCGGACACAATGAAGTGACTGAAAAAGTGGGCCGATTAAAATATATACGAAAAGCTAAGAATAATGGTGGGCGGCAAGTTGGCCATTTAGTTCAGACCGATCTCAAAGTATGTCTTCAGTTGCTGCAAAGATGACTCTTTTTCTTGCTAATCTGAACTATGTCCTTCCGATTCAATTGGTCGTTCTCCTTGCTGCTTGTTTGTTTCGCCAGTGAAATCGACTACCAGCACAATGCTTATTAACACAATAAACACAACATAATCCTTTTTAATCCTTTAATAACAAAAATAATTAATTGCTTGTTTATTAAATAACATACACGCTTGCATATACCTTTTATTATTCAATCAGATGGTTGTGCAGCTTGTTTTGGTTTCGTGATAGCTTTTGAGAATGCTTTCGTCAGAAGTAGCAGTAATTTATTAATACATTGCTTATAGAGACCCTCGAGATTGTTTGAATATATATATAGTGAGACAAACATCGAATCGATGCCATCGATTGGCTTGAAAATATGAAAAGATGACAGAACGGCTGTTACTTTCGACAGACGAATTATATCGTAAAAAAGGCCTAAAAATAAATTATGATATAATTTGAAATACAATTTAAATTGCCGACATTGTAATTACCGAATTACCGTCGGTAATTTACCGAAACTAAGGTAACAATTAAAGTGTCTTTAGAACCATTTTTACAGACCAGCGGCGGACCACCTTAAAATCCCAGAGAATTAACAGGTAATTCATTAATTACTAATAAATCATTAGACAGCAAAGTAATAATAGTTCTCGAGATGAGACAACCTTTCCTCAAACGCCGGGAAAGATGGCGTTTCCATTGATAACAAAGAGCCTTTTTGGTGACATCTAATAAATAATAAATAAACGCTAAAAATTAATAATTATGAAAACATGTCAAGATATACAAACCGTTGAGACGCAACTTAACAAAGGAATTACCAGCAAAATGGACGAGTTTCCTGGAACCAAAATCAACAGACATAAATATTCTTAAAGAATTTGTGACAGTTTCAAGCGCAAAAAACGTAAACACGGCGTAAACGGAATCTATTTCCACCTAAAATACATAACATTGTGTAAATAGACAACGGCGATTAGTGTGCCCCGCAGCGGCTAGCAGCTAGCTAATATGAGGCAATAAATGAGCCGTCGTGTGTTTTCTATTTCTACTTGTCATTTCTATGGTGGCTTTGTCTATTCCGTTCCTCTCTCATCTCTATATTTTGGCCCAAATATCAAACCAGAAACCTGAGCATTCTATCTATCATAATAATTTCAAGTTAATCCGTGGATCACTGGCCACGGGGTTTGTCAAAGAATTTTGAAAACATGGACGATGTCATACGACTATTCGTCAACTTGCTTTCGAGCGATGTATCTTTGGTGGAATTAATTGGCATACTTAGCCAAAGCTGCCCCTCGCAAGTCAAGTTACACGAGTGGCGCACCGAAGGAGATTCGTCATATTCTACATTGGTCCATCTCGGAAGTAATACATTCTTTCAAAATGACCATACCCAAGAATCGGCTACCAGAAAGGCTTGCTCTGACGCCTGTGTTTGGCTTTTGGAAGCTGCAAAAGAGGCTCTTCCGCCACAAATGAGCAAGGTAAGTATCGAAGACGATTTTTGTTTAGTAAATAATTAATTAATTATATTTTTAAGGCCAATCAAAGCAACAACATTCCGAAACGTTCTCGTTCACGGGCAAACAGTGTTTCCCTGTTGCCTTTTGAACCGCAGGAGTTGTCTCAAAATGAAAACAATGGATTTATTCTTAACGGAGGCAACGGACGTTCCTATTCAGAAACAGACTTTACTTCGACTGTAGGTTCGCTTTTGGGAGTTGACAATATTTCTATTATTGACGAACCTAAATTGACTACTCATGACTCGAAATGGATCCATTTAATTATAACAAAGGTTTGTTTTTAATTTTAATTTTTATATTAAGTATTGATAATTTATTTTTTTAGTGGTTACCACTGGAACTAGCTCTGAAAATGCCGTTCAAAAACTCAAACAAATGAGCTCCTGTATAAATTACGAGACTACCCAAAACACTCCTAATTTGTACATTACAACCGTAAATTTTATCGGAATTGGATCGTTTTATTCTTCTCACGATAGTCAACAAAAGTCTGAACATGAAGCTGCAAGTAAGGCAATGGAGTTTGTTCAGAGCTTGAATTCGCTGTGGATGGAATTTGATGAAGTTCACAAGAATCCTCTTTTTTCTCCATTGGAAATTATGGAACATTTGATGTTCAATAATAATATCATCAAATGGAGCACTAGCGTTGTCAAACCAAAGGATGAATCTAATCGTCGTACTCGATATCACTCAATTTTGATACTGACGAATATGTCATCGTTTGATCGAATTGACGATACTGAGATGGATGCTATGAAAGCGGTGGCTGAACAATGTGTTGCCTTTTTGTTCAAATTAAAACAAGCTATTCATTTAAATTGAACTTGAACAGGTAATTTATGATGTATATTGAGTTATATTTCAAATTAATTCTTTTCTATATATTAGCTATTATTAAATGGGCTTGTAAATACAAGAATATTCAAGAATTTATTAATAATCCTTATGCTACAATCTATTAATCTACATTCATGAAAATCTATCATATTTTAATTTCGAAATGAGGCTTTCTATCATTTATCTATCATCATTCATAATAATACTTATAATAATACTATGACATTAATCAGGTAATTTATGATTTATTTTATTTTAAATAGTGTGTGCCAATCGATTAATTCTTTTCTTTGCTTTCAGGATTTTGTTATTTGGCTTCAGCAATTCATTCAATCATTTTGCAAACAAGACTGACGGTGAAAGGGTGAAGGTAAGTGAAACTAAAAGATGTTTACCACGACACTTTAAGTCGCAGTGTTTATTAATTTTTAATTATTAGATCTTTTCTATTTATAGCTTATTACAACATTTTCCAAATATTTCCCTTCTGGAATTTACTTTCTGAAATTTCAAGATTATTAGAGGAATTTACCGAAGAAGTTGCTTAATGGGAATTTCTATTCATCGCTTTTCTTTTGCTTTAAAGAATTCTTTTGCTATTTACCGTTAACCGTCAAGTGACTGGCAGCAAATCTCTTTTTTTTTTTATATACAACTTTGATAAAGTAATCTCATAAAAGGAAAACTTTAATCCAACGTCGTAATAGGTAAATTATGAATTTTGTGAGGTATTTATATATATTATAATTATATATTATTTAGCATTTCAAGGTGGTCGTTTGTGAAGCACAAGAAGACTTACAAACAACAAGCAAACTTTTTAAAATTCAATAAACCACGGACGGTCAATCAAGGGTGGGTCGGAGGTGAGTGGAACGAAAAGATGTTTACCACGACACTAAAATGAGTAGTTTAATTTCATTAATTCTTTTCTGTTTTAGTTTATGCAATTTCCACGGGTTTTGGATTACAATTTCAGAAACTATAATATTGTTTGCCGGTTATGGTGGTTGGTGGCAACTACATTTTGCATTACTTTTTTTTATCTTTTTACATTCACAATCCTATTTCAATCTAAGTAGATACTTAGCCTAAACTCATCTTTTGTGAAAAGCATCTTCTTTCGCAATTTGACGTAGCACTCACACGCAGTTCATTTCATCTTATGACTCCCGCGAGGACGGTCGCATATTCGTCGACTGCCACAGTTCTAAATTTTACTCTTACGTGTATTACAGACTTTATTTTTAAGCAGGTAAATTATGCTTTTGTGAGGTATTTAATAATTTATAATTATATATTATTTAGCATTACAATGTCCTCAGGAGGGGCATGCAAAATTGAAATCGCGGAAATTTTAACTTCTATCTTTGATTCAGTGGGACCATGCCAAAGCACGATAGTGGTAAGTAAAAGATGTTTACCACGACACTAGTCGTAGTTTATTTATTTTTTAATTTTACACTATTAATTCTTTTCTATTTTAGTTTTATTCGTTCGTTTCAGTTACGGAAGTTAGTTAAAGAAAATCTTTTATTTAAAGAAAAATCTGCTTATTTCGGTAATTCTACTGTCGAATTTCTATCGGTCATTTGGAGATGCAATTATGGGAACTATCAATTCAAGACAAAGCAACGTTACAATATTATATTTTAGCATTATATATGTATTTCTAATATAACAATAATTATAACAATAAATATTATTAAAAACAAAATAACCGATTATTCCTGTTTAACCAGGCTGTTTGTCTTTTCTGTACAATCTTTAGGTATTCCTGGCGTAAGTTCTCTATTAGTATATCATTGAACATTTTAGCAACCACTCTAATGTTTAACCCTACTCTAACTAACAAACTATTATTCAACATTTACGTCTTTTGAAAGTTACTGTGTTATGTCTCAATGATTCATCGTTGACAATCAGCGTTAACATGCTGAAGGTGCATGAATGGCTGCTTTTGCTGTCGAAGACCAATGGCAAGATTGGTGGTCTGAATGCGGTGGTCGATATCGTCGATAAGTTTTCTCCAACTTATCTGACTTAATTAATAGATTTTGTTTTTATACTTTGATTGGACCAACATTGGCCAGTATCGATGGAATATAATGTAAAATTTACAGTCAATCCACCAGTCCACTCTCACCTGGAAGGTTCGCTCACTTATCGATCCTGTGAATTACTTTACTCCTGGCTGCATCTTTGGGAGTCTGTGACCGACTAACGATCACCATCTTTTGGTGTTTGCACTCGACCTTGCCACCAACACCAACACATAGTTGCGGTGATGGGCGTTCTTTCAAATCTGGATCTACCACTTGCGATCTCTTTTTTTTAGAAATATATGTCAGATGTCACATTCGACTACCGCTGCCGATCGAACTTATGGTGGTGGCCTTTCGATAATAGCAAACGTTCTGTTTAGCAGACGTCAGTCATAAACTGGCCCTCTCCGAACAATATAGCTCGCTTTGGATGAGAGAGTGGTCCATGTGTGGTCTTCCCGAAAGACCTAGCTTATGTACTCGTTCGTCATGTCATGACCCCTTTAATCTGTGTATCTATTTATGTACCATTAAACGTATGATATACCGATGATGATCGTCTGTTGCGTGACCGTTCGCCATGTCTCTTCTATCGCACCGCGCTACAAGACTCCCACTTATTACATATATTATATCTGGACTCAATCTGGAATCAATCGTAATACTGATCAATCTGGCAGACTTTTGAATGGATCGATGGCTTTGCTATCCTCTGATACATTCTCTGGTGGTGAGAACTGCTTTGGTGATCGAATGCATCAATCTCATTAATAAAAGTACTTCTTAATTGACGATTTGTCTTTGCTCACCGCAGAAGCATTCACAACTTTGACTGTAATTGACCACAATTGCCTCAGACTCTATGCATTACTGGAAAAGTCAGAGACATCAATCGAAAATCGTCGATCGGCTTCCTCTGGCATAACTCTCTTTTTTATTGTTGACTGTCTTTATCTCGATGGCCACCAAAAACGGGTTTAGTGTGCATCGTCTAGTTGGAATTGACCTTTGTCCATTGACCACACTCAACTCACAAATGCGAGATATCGTCATGAAATGGTACGCTGATTTCGCCGTTCGGGTTCGACCAGATCATCATATGTACTGGCAATTGGCCGTCTCGACTCGCGGCTTGTGGGAAAATACCACTGCTGATGCTCATTACCGATCGGACCAAATTAAATTGATGTTGCACTGCATCAGGCCCTTGATAGCCAATTAACTGAGGCCTATCGAAATGGCCATTGGCAGGTCATTAGGCACCTTCAAGGCTTGCCACTTGATCAACTCTGGATTGGACAGGCGAGAAGACCGCGAAGTGTTTTGTTGAACTCCCTTTATTGATCTGGTCTTCGATTGCTATTTGCCGATTCGTTGGCGAACTATTCCACCAAAATATCAACACTTTCCATTGGGAGGAAATAAAGCTGTTTGTCACACAAATTGTCTGCCTCTAATTAGAAATTACCCGATTGGCCAATTTGCTATTTCAATCACATTTATTTTAAGTTCTCTTTATGGCTGTCTTTACGACTACTTTCTCAGCATTTCGATTGTTACCTAGAATCAATCGCCCTCTCGTCGGCGGCCTGTTTGTTTGCTTTCCTCAGTCACGTCAGTCTCAGACACAGTCAGCGCCATCTGTTTGCTTAAAAATCCTTTTTGCATGTTGTCAATCCCCCTACACGCTCAACGAAAAATGCCTCTTGTATGTTATTCCCAAATTACGGTGATTAAAATAATAAACCTGAATTACAAAGAAAAGCGAAAATTGGAATTTACGTTTTAATACGAAATTTCAGATTTACGCTTAATAAAAGGAAAATTGGGAATTACACTTTATATCCTTTTTCACCCTTTCTATTCCTTCAGCTTATTTTTTAAATAATGTGATTTATTTTAGTGTTATTAAAATAAAAAAAATAAAAATACATAAATATAAATAACATAACAAATAAAAATAAGTCTTAGAGAACTAGTTTTCATTGTATGAACGTCCGTCTTGAATTTTCACCAAGGTTGAAATAATAAGTTTCTTGACTTATGAGAGTTTGATTTGCCCGGTGAATTTCAGAATGAGTAGAGTGAACCAACAATTCCGGTTGAGATGATGAAGTAGAGAAGTCAGAGAGATTTGAACACAAAGAACAGGCGAATGTCTTGTCTACAAGATCTTCGAAAATCAGAGATTGGCTCAAAGTTCAATTTGCACGTATCTTTGCAGTATTTGCATTCTGGAAAATAAATTCAAATTAGGGTTAATTGTACAAGCAATTTCAAATAGATAATACATTGTGTCTAATAATCGAATATCTTCAACACGCAAAAACATCCAAAACCAATTGATTTTCGGCAGATGGTCTGTTAGAATTAGCGGAGTTTTCATCTTGTCGCTTTAATTTGTGGTTTTAAACCATATCTTGAGCTTTGTTAATTCCACTTCTGAACTTGATTACATGAACAACACGGAAAACGATTCATAAGACATAGGGACACAAAGAATAATTCTTAAGAACATGCTGCTTCAACCGATGTGTGTTGGCGACTGACTGCCAGCCTGCCAGCAGAAAGTGAAATAAACACATGTTTACAGTTGGATTCATTCAAAGAATACGTAACACTTAGCAATTATCTCCATAAATGTAAATTGAGAATTGCCAATTAAACTTAAGATATTTTCAAAGTCACCAAGACAGTAAATGAAATCCCCCAAATTACCTCTAAGTGTCACAGTCCGCCATTCTTCTTATAGGAAATTCTCAATTTACGAATAAGACTTAGTGATTTTATGTAAAATACACCATTACACAAAAGGTAAATAGGGATTTACCAATTAAACCAACAAAAAAACATTTCCCTAATAGTAATTCCTGAATTACCATCTAAATGTTGGCTTTCCTGCGCGCCTCAAAATGAAAATCCAGAATTACATTTTAGCTAAAATAGTTGACTGTGTAGTTTAGTCCTTTTATAATTCATAAGTCACCTTTCATAAAGGACGTTTTTTCTTGTTGGAGGTGAAGGAAAATCGACCTCAAAGTGTATTAATCACCAGTGATAAGATTTGAACGTGACACTGCTTTGTTTCTCACTTGATAAGACTTTTGGCAAGTTTCTATGTTTATTCCACAACAAATATTAAAATACATTCGAGTTATAAGTACCTGTTATGCTCTTTTCCCCAAAAATATGTTCATTGTGATTGTTTTTGCTCCAGATATTCAAGTGAAATAATTACAAGAAATTTATTTTGATTAACTTAAAGGTTTGTTTGTGAGGAAAATTAAATTGCGATTTGTCCTTCAGTGGAATCTGGTGTGAATTTTGTCTTTAATTAAAATTGGATATTTTATATCAAATCGATAATCCTTAAAACAGTCAACAGTCATTGGGATACTATTTTTCAACTTTAAACAATTCTTCATGATTTGCCTAATACGTATACAAAATAACATTAAATGAAGTAGGAAGTTCATTAGTTTCCACGAGTAATGTGATGCAAATCATTCGGGTTCAACCATAGAATTTATTTCAAAATATGATGTTCTTTGTTTCCAAACGAAAAATAAAACACTTAGATGTTTTCAAAATATTATTTATTTATTTTGGTATTTGTTTGTTTAAGAAATCCCAGCAAAGATTAACTAATTTTCTGCCATTGAATGGGGTAGAATTTGTAAGTTTTACTGTCCCATTAATAAATTTTACCCTGGATCTTATTCAATTGGTGAAATAGGTTTTTATTGAAATTTTTCGAATGGTTTCAATCTCTCGATTTGTTTTAAATTTGTCCCTGTCAAGTTAGGGTCTTATAATTCTTTTATGTAGCAATCAAAAAATACCAAAAATCGATGGTTTCTGTAGGTTTGCCAAATGGGTCAATTCCATACAAATGGATTTAATAAATCATTTATCAATAAATTGATTTATATGGAAGTTAACCTATCTGAAAAAATGCGTTGTACTATGTTTATTGAGGAGCTAATAAAAATTGAGTAATTGCCAAGCAATTTGGAAAAATTATCCAAATTGGAAATTGTACAATCAATTTTAGAATCAGATCCACAATTGGGAGATGGTTAAATGTTGGGACATGTTTTGTTAATGATCCATTGAGAGAATTTGAATTGTGTGATATTGGAATAACTACTCGACCTGTCAGTTAAAATCCTTACAATCCCGCCCACATGATGTTGCTTCTGTTTACTCAATAGTTGGGTAGATCCATTTGGACAATTTGGATAAAACTTTCCGACCAGCCAATCGTAAAATAGGATTATCTATTCTTATAAGAAGATTTAGTAATTGTATATCTTTATAATTAACATTTTATTATAAATAATCCATTTTTAAATTATTTGAATCAAATACCAAATAATGCTCTTTTAACAACAATAGTTTTTCCCAATTTTTTAAAATGAATATTATTGGTTTTTAATAACCATTTTTGGACTAACCCAAATTATGTTAACATTTTATCTAAAACTCTAAACCAGATTATTAATACAAAAAATATTTTTTTAAAAAGTCAATACAATGTATCAATGATACATTCAAACATACAATCACATGTGATCACACACGTCAAATTAACCAATACTTGTATTCAAATGTACAAAACAAATAATGGAATAACCAAGACTTTCAAATTCAAACAAAATTAAAGAATTTCTATAATTAATATGCATTTTTAGGAAGAGCGAGAAACTTGCCGAAAGTCTTTTCAAGTGAGTGACAAAGCAGTGTCGCGTTCAAACCTTATCACTGGTGATTAATACACTTTGAGGTCGATTTTCCTTCACCTCCAACAAGAAAATAACGTCCTTTATGAAAGGTGACTTATGAATTATAAAAAGGACTACCCTAGTTGGCTCGATTGTTTACAATAACTGGCTTCGGCCTCTTCGCTTGCAAGTTGCAACCAGTAAAATGGTCAATGGATTGTCTACTAGACAATGTCTAGTATTTCTAGCTCGGGGACACTTTGGCAGCAACGGCAGTTTTTCACATTGCTCTCCCTTTCTCAACCTTAAAATAATTCCACCTCTAAACACCTCATTACGCAAACAGTCTCAATTGGTTCGGCAAATTTGGCTGCTCTCAACTTTGGCCCCGAAAGTTTGTTTTTTTTTCTTTTGTTTTAGTTTACCTTGAGCTAACATTATGTACTTTTCTCAACCAGAAATATCTCGAAACGGCGATTATGAATAATTAAGTACATCTTCTGTTTACGTACGCATCTCTCATCAGACAGGTAAGTGATCGCTGTGATTTCGATATCGATTTGGTGCATGTTGCGAAATTTGGTTTGTCTCGCCATTTTGTGTTTATGTTAATTTCTGCATGCAAATTTAATGCATTATCAACAATGTCAGCCTAGGTGGATTGATCATTGATTTGTGTCCCTTCTCTGGTCTCTTTGTCAATACGGCCTTCCAAGTCGACACACACAGATAATTGAGATAAATCAACCGATCGTACTGAAACGGCGACTCGAGTCAATGGTATGGCCTGTGTTTACTCCTCTCCCCACAATTATTACCATTGCAGTTAATTGTTGCAATAAATAATATTGATATTGTGCCGAACTGTTTCGAGTTATGACAGAACCAACGCACGGACGCGCGGCATTTGCTTGTTTGACTCGACACTGCTGGCAATGGCTTGCTTCCAATTGCAATTGTGTTAGTCTTACACCATGGTGTTAGTCTTACTTAACTCGTTTACCTGGTTTGGTCTGTTGCGAATTATTTACCATTTCCATTGCGCATAAATCAAATGCCGCTAAGGACAGTGAGTTCATTGCATTACAGGAATAATGTCGCATATTATGTGCGGTCACACCAATGAAAAATTACCGATGGAGAAGTCTTTCTTGCTGTGTTGCACGGCTTTGGCTTTTGAAGTACTTGTCAATTTATCGATTGAAACTTGGTGTTATTGCAATGGGCAATTAGTTACAATGAGCAATACTCACGGTAATGGCCATCTAGTTTGCCACCGAGCCAAGCTGAGTCCGAGTGAGATGACAATTGGGGACAGCGAATGGGAGGACTAATTGGTCTGTTGTCTGTCTGGTTCGAGTGATCCTTCTCGGTATGCCTGTTCTGCATCATAATGAGCATCGCATTAATGGTCGCAATATTTTACACAACTTAAGTGTTAACTTAAGTGTTTGTTTTGGTTTGCTTGCCTGCCATTATTGCCATTATTTCCTTAATTTGTTTTATATTTTGAATTCAGTTTGATGTGACGATTTTCCTGTATCACGACGAACATGTATCGGCTGTGTTCCCTTGCTCGACACGGACACCAACATTTCTTGTTCTTTGTCTCAAATCAACACATGTCCAAACATCAAATTGCATTTGTGGCTGCTCACTGAGTGCTCAGCCAGCGAAAAGGTGAATGAATTTCTGCGTGTGAAATATCGTCGATGCGAGACGCATCTGGCATGACTTTATTGCCCCAGTTTCCTCACCCCCAGCTGGTGGTGATTGCAATGGAAATGTCAATTCAAAAGCAAAAATTGTCGCCAAATGGAATTAATGCAAACATCGACAATTGTGCCTTTAGTTACATTGTGCTTATGAAGTTTTTTTTTCGTCTAAGACAAGGAAGTTTGAATTTCCATTTGGTGCTCATTTCCTTGAATTGTCGATTGAATTCAAATTGTAGGCTGGTTCAAATTATACCGACAACTAAAGCGATATATCGATATCATCTCACTTACATTTGTCAGTGCTTTTTACTGCGAACCTATGACCATTTCTAGAGAAAGCAGCCACGACTTGCTTGATTGAATCAATGAGCAGATAGTCAAGTGGCAGCTAGCTCCTCTCAGTGAGGTGAGTGGTCAGAGAAGAGAACTCGATCGTTTTCTGCGCTTTGCATCGATTTCACATGGTTCGCCCGGTACCAGCCTAGACCAGGTAGTTCTCACTAGCAGGGCCTTGTTAATGAGCCTGTCTGGTGTGGGGTGAGTCGTGTTTGACTGACAAGCCAATTGGCGAGTCTCGATGACTGATTCCGAGTGATTCAATGTCAAGTAACACGCCCAGAGAGTACTCTCTCCTTGTGCCCTCTGGTAAAATTCTTCCATTTTCGCAGTGCTACCTCATTATATCGGACGCTTGAATCTGTTTATGGCCAATTAGAAATGACAGTTGGCCAGTGTTATCGTCACTCAGTTTTGTACACTAATTCCTTAATCACTATTGCCTTGGTGCCCTCATCTAACCGCATCATTACCTCAGGTGTTCTGATCGTTCCCCATACGACCGTCTCTCGACTCGGTTGTCCGCACCTTTTGAGTTCACTCTTCGTCACTTACAAATCGACAATGTCACCAACGGTCTAAGTGCTTTGATTAGTTCATTTCCGGATGCGAGATGTTTGCTGTTTATGCTGCACCTAAACTCATTCCTAAGCTTGTCAGTCCATTCTGTAGACAGCGCTGTGAGTCAGTCCAATTGAGGTACTTTATTGTGTGTCGCTCCTTGTCACAAGACAGGCTTGGCCCGAGTGCCACTCGCCGTGTCAATGCTTAGCCATCAGTTTGCCAACTAGATTTATGACTTGTGGAAAAAGTGGCCAATTGTCACTGTGTACATTGCTCGAACCGAGAGCAATCGAACTGGCTGTGTAAGTGCATGCCAAGTGCCTCCGATGGTTCTTTTGACTTACTTTCTTTAGTCTTTCTTGGGTGAATCAAATCACACATCGAAAATCGAGTGCTATAAACAGCAAGAGATGTGCGCACTATTCAATAGTGACTATTGGAATAAGCACTTTCATTCTTAATGTTTGTTTTTACCTGTTTGTGTTCTACACTATAGTAATGTTGTCAAGTCAGGCAGACGAATGCACCCAATGTCGAGTCAGTTTGGTCAGTGTGTCTCGAGACATACCCGTGCTGTCCTCACCGCATCACAACACTACCAAACGATCATTGACGAAACATGAGCATGCAAGGAGCAATACTATAGTATTAATAGTAATTTATTGAGATGATGAGAAACACCACACAAAGCCGATTTTCAAATTATGCAAATACATGTATTAATGTGCTATGATTTACGAGCAATTTTAAAATAGCCTTTCACATGGACACAGTGCTAGACGGGTTGCAGACAATTGCCTTTTCATTTCATATTGGAGCTTCTTTGACACGGCACTTTCGAAACGCCTTGGTGACTTGTAAAAATTTTCCATGGCCACTAGCACTAATATTGATAACATTACATTAACATTGTATTCAACATTGTAGCCATTCGTAATAAGCACATAAATTGATTCACAAAATTGAGTTAAAAAGATACAATGGCCTTATAAGCCAATGCAGCTTCATCGGTTTAGTGTTCCCACTCGAGCAATTGCTCGAGGATTTACTCGAGGATTCCTCGAGGATTCCTCGTACTCTTTACTCGTCAAATTTTGTCGATTACTCGAGTAATTTTCGTTCTCCGGTAACAAATACATTTCTTCAAAAATAAGTTCTTGAAGTTGAAAAAATGAGCTGAAGTGTCTTCTAGATGTTCCAAATCGCTTAAACTCTATTATTTCAATGGCCGAAAGAATTCTAAGAAATCTTAAACTTTACATATCGAAAGCACTAACTGACTTAAAGTTTAAAGACAAATTATTCAACGAGCAAATGTTCGAAAAATTGCAACAAATTGTCAGTTGCTTGAAACCTCTTGAAGAAGCTGTCCTTGCACTTGCAAAACGCGATGCAAATTTATTAACAGCTGATACAATAATGAAATACGTATTCACAAAACTTAGAAAAGTCAATTTGGAATTGAGCATACAACTAATCGTCGAAATGAAAAAAGTGTATGAAGAACGTAGAAATAAGAAATTGGTTTCGTTATTATACTTTTTAAAGTACCAAAAATGTAATAAGAACTGACGCTGCAGCATGTTGCACTTGCAGTTGTTATTTAGCCTGCACATTTCTTTTTCTTTTTCTCTTTTCCTCTCAAAGACATCTTTCTCTCACCACCAAAATGGTTCGTCCCATCTCGACTCGTTTTGTTTCGTTCCTGGATCGAATCAAGAAACGAATTTTTCTGAAATCAAATAGAAATTCGAATGCGTCCTTTGAGAACAACACTTGTTTGTTCATTTTCTGGTAAATATAAAAAAGAACTGTTTGAGCCATTTTTGTTAGTTGATTTGGTGATTTCGATTTGCTTTTGAATTTTAGTTCTTCTTTCGTGTCGAAACTGTTTACCTCAATTCAACAACTATGACTCAACTCGAAACCATCACCTGGAAGATTAACAATTTTGCCAGATTGACGAGCATAAAGTTTTCTTCTGATTTTGAAATCAAACAGAAGAAGTTTCACTTATTTTGCAAACCTAAAGATGTTTTGCAACACTTGGAGAATCATATTCAAATTGGTCTAGTGGGAGATCTAGAACAAGTTTATGCCGATCTGAAAGTGTTGTGGACAATTTGTTTGATCAACGATGTGGGACAAGAATGCTTCCGCAAAGGTAGGACTGGATGCGATTTGATTTATTTGATTTACTATTTGTAATGTTAATTTGGATTTGAATTTAGACATTGAAACCAAGTTTCCTGTTGAGAGTCAAATTCCACACCTTCCAATTGACGGTGGTTTGTTTAATCTCGCTAGAGATGTCATTCTCAATCGTTCTAACCGACTATTGCCTGGTGGCAATTTGACCATCAAGAGCACAGTAAGTGGATAATACTTTGAGTGTTTTGATCATTTTATGTTCTATATATACTTTACAGGTTACTATTCTCGACCACCAAAACAGTGCCAATGACAGTAAGATCACTTTGGCCCATAAGAAAGCTCTAGAGAATTATCAGTCATTTCTTGAAAGTGGCAAGCTGAGTGATGTTGTGTTTATGGTTGGCAAGAAGCAATTCAAGTTGCACAAGCTCATTCTCTCTGCTCAATCGCCAGTATTCTCTGCTATGTTTGAGAATGACATGCTTGAAGCGCAGCAGAATCGAGTTAACCTAATCGATGTCGACGTGGAAGTGTTCGAAGCGATGATTCGTTTCATTTACTCGGCAAATGTCGATTCGGTCCAACAGTACGCACTCAAGCTGTTTGAGGCGGCTGACAAGGTAATCAATCTATAAATGTTATTCGAATACTAAATGATTTTCTCTTTGTATTCTACAGTATCAACTCGACTCCCTGAAGGACATTTGTGCTGACTCACTTGGCTCCAACTTGAGCATCGAATCGGTGGCAAACATTCTGCTGGTGGCAGACATGCACAGTGATGAGCATTTGAAATCGAAGTGCATCGACTACATCACCGAACACTCGAGACAAGTGATTCAAACTGAGGCCTGGGTCAAGCTGATTGAACCTCGAGCTGATTTGATGGCCATGCTCTTTCGACATATTTCCAAATAAAAGTTCACTTTAATTCAAACATTCAAGCAGAGCACTTTGTTTTTGTTAGACTAATTACGCTTTTCTACAATATTCAAGCTCTGTATAGAAGACTTTTATTTTACGAAACTAAATAAAACTGAATACACAAAGTTTGTACATTTTTTTCATTGCAATTTACAATTTGTAAAACGACAGCGTCGCCATTCATTGAGCGTTCTGAAGAGTGTTCCTTTGCTTAGAGATCGAGACAGGCAGTGCTGAGCAGTGCTAATCGTAATCGTAACCAAACAAACTTGTCGTTGATTATAAGTTGGTTATAACCATAGGTCTGTCCATCTGCACTGGCCCTTAGCTAGCTAATTAATTGCTCTGTGAACATATTGTGTATTGTGTCGTATTGTGCCCATAATTAGCAATGTTCAATGCCCACTGTTGAGGCCAGAGGCAGAGACATGAGGCCATTGTTGACTTTTCTACTCGACCGAGGGAATCGGTTTGGCAGCAATCGGTACATCCGTCTAAGAGAAATTCGAAATAGAATGGAGTTTGAATTATTAGATGCCCTTGTATTTTTAAAATACTATTTTTGAAAAAAAGATGGCAAGGAAAATAAAAAAGAAGAAAAAGAAAGTAGAAAGCTTGAAGAATTGCAAAAATAATTGATTTATCATACGTGTGACGAGTGTCACAGGACCTTCGAATTGTTAGTCGAACTCGAATGTCACTTGTAGCTTATTTAGCCTAGCTTCACTGGCATTTGATCTCAATGTACTGTTCTCCTCCTCTCTTTTGCTTTGTAACCTTTACCCTCATTAAACGCCACCTTTGTGCGTACTCTACCCCCTTTCTTTCACGCCTGATCACCGATCACTCGTGACAATACGCTTTTCTATTCCTATTCTTATCTAAACAATAAAATTTAATTAACTTACTCTAAAATGTATTTAAATTAAGCTGAAAATTTTCGATACTATCGATAGTTTAAGCGGAATCGATATTACTCGATTCCTCGAGTAATGTAAAAACGTTACTCGAGGAATTACTCTTACTCGAGTAATGGCCATTGGCGAGTAATTGGGAACACTACATCGGTTGCGGCATTGCGTGACTAAAAGTGCAACTTAAAATTTAAGTGTCCGTAAAGTTTAAACAGAAATTTTCGTTCGATAAAACGAGCATCAATTGAACTTTCACAGCCCTCGATAGCTTTAGAGGCGTGCGTGCCGGACATCTTTGGACATACCATTTTATATATATTTGCATTTCTGCACACAGTCATGCATCATATCAAACACTTCACCGACAGAACGACCAGCAAACATTTGACTCCTAGGCCAATGGCGAACCGATCAGTGGCGAAGTTGGGTGAACAGGAATCGAGTGGCACCTTTGTTTGCAGTATACTTTACAGCAAACTTTACACCATTAGACTGCCAAATCGGCCAGACAGATCGAATCGAGCTAAAGTGGCTAAAGTACACAAAATGTCTATTTGACATTCATTTATTATTAAATATTAACTTTAGTTGATTATAATCACTTGCAAACTAATGGACAGTGGCGTGGTGTCTCCTTTGACACACTTGTCAAACATATGTCCGTGCCATTGAATTGTTTAGCAATTGTCCAGAATTTCATTCAGTAATTAATTGTCAGATTATTGAACAGACGGCCACATGCAAATGTACAATCGGAATTGGGTCAACCAACGAGCACACAATACAACACAACACAACACAACACAATTGCAACTACTGTAGAAGTACCACAACGATATTACAACAAAACCTTGGACGTCGAAAGGCAGCACTTGAAGATCTTTATAATTACGTAACTCAAGAACAAATACCAATAAGCACTATCAGTGAACCTTATACCTTTCAAGACATCGTACCTAGCCCTTCTCACCTTCAAGTACTTTGCTGCAGAAGCCAGCAAGGTAGACCTCGAGCAGTAATTATTGTTCCATCTCAGCTTAAAGTAATACACCATTTACAATATGCCACTCGCGACCTCTGTGCTTGTACAGTCAATGTTGGAACTACATCTATTAATGTAATTTCAATATATATCCCTCCTCATATGAACTCAGATGGTGAGCAAATATCAATCGATCCATATTTACACTATCTCGAAGCTATACTATCGAAAATGGAAGGAAAGACAATTATTTGTGGAGATTTCAACTCGCATCATACCCTGTGGAGCTCGAACCATTCAGACAGAAGGGGCTCTCAAGTCTGTGATTTTATTGCAACTAATAGAATGCATCTTCTCAACACCGGTAACCAGCCCACCTTCTACACCGTGCGGGATGGAATTGTCTGCAAGAGCTTTGTGGATCTCACTTTAGTCTCGACTAGACTTCTCCAACAAGTAATTAGTTGGCAAGTTTGTGACGGGGTCACAAGTTCAGACCATCAGACAATTCTCATAAATTTGCAACTAACGCCAGTAGCAAGCACTCCTCTTGGCACTCGCCGCTTCTATACTCGATCCGTAAATTGGCATGACTTTAGCCATGATATTCATAGCAAAGCAATTGTTTGGCGAGATATGATGGGAAAAATCAAGTGTAAGGATGATGTCAACCATACTGCTTCAAGAATTTTCTCAGAAATTGTCAATATATGTGAAAGAACATTACCAAAAATCCAAGTAAGAAAACATTGTGTGCCATGGTGGAATAATGAGCTTGCAAGACTGAGAAAGATTGCAAGACAATGGAAAAAAGAAATGCCTGCGAGTAAGAAGCATTGCTCTTGCCGATATCTACCGGACTGAATGGCAAAGACACCAAAAATTGTATGTAGTCGCCATAATCAAAGCCAAACTCGAAAGCTGGCGCACATTTATTACAGGGCAAAACAATGAAACAATTTGGTCTCAAGCTTACCGACTGTGTCGCAAAAGTGAGATTCGGCCACCAACTACTGTCAAACTTCAAGACAATTCTTACACTAGTGATGCCCAATCAACCGCAGAATGCTTACTGAAGCATTTCCTCCCAGACGACAATCCAGAAAAAGACGAACTTATTCACAAGAGCCTAAGAACACTGTCCAAGTGCACTTGTTTGGACACTCATGACGACATTCAATTCTCACATGAGGAAATTTCTGAAATAGTACACAAGCAAAATGACCTAAAATCACCAGGAGAAGATGGATTATCAGCAAATATAATCAAAACAGCATATAGCCTAATACCAGATGTCTTTGATAGTCTCTTCAATTCTTGTCTATTGCATCGATGCTTTCCAGTCTGGTTCAAGTCTTCATTTCTTAAAGCAATTCCAAAACAAAATTCAACAGATATTCAAAATGTCAAATCCTGGCGACCAATAAGTTTGATTTCAGTTCCTGGAAAAATCTTAGAAAAGCTAATGATACAGAGAGTGATGCATAACCTCAATTCGCGCCATTTACTTTCTTCAAGTCAATATGGCTTTACGCCACATAAGTCAACGATCGACGCCATCAAACATGTTGTTGACGAAATGAAGGCCACAATGGACTCTTCAAATGCTGGTGCCATCGTATCACTGGATGTGTCAGGTGCGTTTGATCATGCCTGGTGGACAGCTATCTTATACAGGCTCAAAGAATTGGACATTCCACACAATCTTTGGCATCTATGTGAAGATTATTTTTCTGGACGCACGGCAAAGATCTCTGTAGGAGGACACTATGCTTCCAAAAATGTCACAAGAGGATGCCCCCCAAGGATCTGCCTGTGGGCCTGGTTTTTGGAATATATTGTATGATCAAGTGTTACAGATTGACCTGCCAACAGGCTGTCAGTTGCTTTCCTTCGCGGACGACCTCGTAATGATGTGTCGTGCAAGTAACTTGTCACTCCTCGAGACGAAAGTTAATGCAGCGGTGGCGATAATATCTGATTGGGGTCGCAAGATGAAACTTACATTCAATGAGACCAAAACTCAAGTCATGGTTTTTGCAAGATTGCGACAAATTCCGGCAACAAACTTTAAAATGAACGGCACAAGGCTTGAAGTAGTTGATCACATAAGATACCTTGGTGTCATCATTGATCGCAAGCTCAAGTGGAGGAAGCATCTACTGCACATACAACAAAAAGCATTCAATCTACAAAGTAAGGTGACTGCAATCGCACGCAATACTTGGGGAATCTCCTCTGAAGCTACCGAGATAATTTATAAGGGAGCGATTGAGCCACTGGTGATGTACGCCATTGAGGTGTGGTGCCCGGCACTTAACTATAAATGGGCAAGTGATCTGCTAAAGCAGATACAACGGAATTCTTTACTTCGGATATGCAAAGCTTACCGAACTGTATCCCATGATGCCCTAGCGGTAATCTCTGATATTATGCCATTTCCAATTCAAGCATCAATGCACTCGCAATACCGAGAAATAAAGAGATCTTCAAAGTTCATTGTTGAAGGAAGCCTCATCCCCATACAAAGACCAACTCCAAGTGTTCGTCACCCTGCTGAGTCAATTCAAAAATCCATAAAGCTTGGTCTCAACTTTGCACCGTCAAACCACCAATCGAATCTCACCATCTACACTGATGGTTCCAAGTCAGATAATGGCGTAGGCAGTGCATTTGTGGTCTACGACAATTCAGTCGAATTATTTTACCAAAAATACGTTCATCCATATTACTGCACCGTCTTTCAAGCAGAGTTGTTTGCTATTAAGTCTGCTCTCACCTATTTATTGAATTCTGATGTTGTTTCTACTGTATCTATTTACACTGATTCGTATTCATCCCTGCAAGCCATTGCTGATCGATCCAGTCACACAGGCTTGGTGGTTGCAATTCAAGACCTTCTCTTGCGATTACAACAACAAAGAGCGCAAATCTCGATATCGTGGGTTAAAGCACATGTTGGAATTACTGGAAATGAAAGAGCAGATGAACTGGCCAAAGACTGTCTGTCATCTGACTCAATGTTCGTCGAAATGAATGCTCCACTCTCATTTGTTAAACGACTTCTAAAAGACAAGCATATACAAGAATGGAATAGACTTTGGACAGAATCTCTGCATGGCAGGTGGACTGCTCAGATCTTTCCCACAATTGAACATCGGCGGAAGATTAAAAAGTTACAATTAGACTTTGTCTCCACGCAATTCCTCAGTGGTCATGGTAAATTTGGTTCTTATCTACACGAACGACATTGCAGAGAGAGCCCGGCTTGCGAGTGCGGAGAACTCCAAGATTGTTTCCACCTGCTCTTTGTTTGTCCCTCGACTTTGGACATTCGACAAGAAATCGAGGCCGCATGTGAGGAAAAAAGACTGGTTTTCTCACTCCAAACGCTTGCCGGAATTTTGGCGGACCCAATCCTGTGCAAGACCCTTCTAGACGCTCTCAAGAACATCCATCGACGACTCGTTGAATGGGAAAGATAATTAACCCCTTATTTTTCACAAATTTTTAATTACCGCTGTATATACACCTGTGTCAGCGGTACAATAAACTTTATAATTAAAAAAAAAAAAAAACTACTGTAGAAGAAATGTGTGCAAAGCATTGGCGGTACACCATTTCAATGAGCACACAAACACACATTTTACGTTCCATCTGTTCAAACCTTGTGGCCTTTTGGCAGTGATGACGTAGACGTTGTCCAGTATCGAATAGTTTCAAAATACATCTCGGACTTTACTTTGAAATGCTTGCCGATCACTGGTTCAAGTGGACTAACTGACTCGACCGAGGCGCCAGTAGCATTTGCACACTAACAATGTTTGTGACTAAGCATTATCGTGCACTCACCGAGAGACAGGCAAATGCTTTCCTGTGGTTGCACAGTTTGCACACATTTCAATGCCACCAGTTGTTCAATTGAAATGTTTGCTCAGGAAATAAGCGATCTTAGCAAAATGCGCCAATGCATTATACTGACTGTGCACATTGATTGACAGTTCAGATGCAGGCAGGACAGAACAAAATCAATAGAAATGTGCTTTTAAAATGTTTATTGCGCGCTCGCAATGTGCGAACCTCGTCTATGGTGAATCCGTCTCATCACCTTCGTCATCTGGTGGCGATGCCGCTTTGCTGCTATTGGCTGGTTGGACACTTTTCGATTTTGCACCAGTTGCAGTCTTTGCCACCGATCGAGTTCGGCCACCACCTTTGGACTTCTTCTTCTGGATGCTGCCTTGGCTTGATTTTGTAGTCTTGACTTTAGGCCAATCGACGCTTTTTGGTTTGGCAGAAGTTGGAGCCTTGGCCACTGAGGAACCAGATCGAGTACGGTCACTACTTTTAGACTTCTTCTTCTGGATGCTGCCTTGGCTTGATTTTGTAGCCCAATCGGCGCTTTTTGGTTTGGCAGAAGTCTTTGCCACCGAGGAAGCAGATCGAGTACGGTCACCACTTTTGGGCTTCTTCTTCTGGAGACTGCCTTGGCTTGATTTTGTAGCCCAATCGGCGCTTTTTGGTTTGGCAGAAGTCTTTGCCACCGAGGAAGCAGATCGAGTACGGTCACCACTTTTGGGCTTCTTCTTCTGGATGCTGCCTTGGCTTGATTTTGTAGCCCAATCGGCGCTTTTTGGTTTGGCAGAAGTCTTTGCCATCGAGGAAGCAGATCGAGTACGGTCACTGCTTTTGGACTTCTTCTGGAGACTGCCTTGACTTGATTTTGTAGTCTTGGCCGTATCTGGTAGATCGACACTCTTTGGTCGCTTTCTCGGCGTGTTCTGTGACGACTTTTTCTTCGACTTTAGAGAACTTTTAGTTTGACTTGCACCCTGTACTGCAGCGTCCTTTGATTTGGGCTTTTTGTTGTTGTCTTTGTTCACTTTCGGTTCGGAAGGATCGTCTTCTTCCAAGGATCCTGTCGACTGGTACACCTGTGAGATGATCGAGGTGACACTTTTGATGGTGGATTTGATGTTGCACGTTTTGACGCTAGTTTTCGTCATCGATTTACGCTTCGAAGACATTTTGGCTCCACCTTTGGTTGTCTTCTTCGAAGTGACCCTTGACTTGAATCCCTTAGTCTTCTTTCGCTTGCGTTGTTTGGTCGTTTTCTGTTTGACCTTTGAGTCTTTGATCCTCGGCTGAACACTGTTGCGTGTCTTTTTGGCAACCTGCGGGTGATCGAGATTGAACTTGTCGGTCGATTTTGTCTTGAGTTCTCTGTCCATTGACACACCCACGGTTTCAGGGTTGTTGACAGTGGTCATGTAACGCACTTTGCTATCGACACCTTTTTCAAGCTCGTTCGATGGAATCGGTTCTTGTTTTGCTCCGGTAGTTTCTCGTTGCGTGGATTTGAGCCTTCTCGAGATTTGTTTCAGCTTGTCAGCTCGAGCATGCATATCTACACGAGTAGGCTCTGGCTTGGCAGCTACTTCAGGTTGACCAGCATCGTCCTCCTCTTCGGTCTGTTCGTACACGTCTTGGTCGTCGACTTCTGGTTCTTCTGCAACATCTTCCACAGTCATTTGGTCTTCTTCTTCTTCGAGGACATCATCATCGCCTTTTTCTCGACTAGCTATGAGAAGAAGAAAAGACATTTCGTTAGAAAGTGATGAAACAAATCAACATGAACACTTACTCGAATTTTGGCAGCCCATCAAACTGAAGGGGAGAGACTCTTGACTCAAGCAGAGGTGATAGTTGGCACAAAGGAAGAGAAGGGAAAGTAGACTCACAAAACACGATCCTTGGATGGAAAGAGGTTGCCTATTTATACCAAAATATTAATGATCATTCTCTCAACAGTGTTCGAGAGTAGAATTCGATTTGAAAACTTTGATTGTTTCTTGTGACATGAATGACATCATGTCTACTGTGGAACTATCGAGATATTCGAGATTGGCTTTTTGTTCGACATTGCTCCAAAGTCTAGTGACTAGTCATTGCTACTATGATTGTCGAAGTTCAACTATGATAGGTTTCATCTTTTCTTTTTTGGTAATTCGATTAAATTATACCAATCTTACAGGCGCTCGGCTAAATGTCCGAATTGTCCAAGCCAGCATTGCGCATGCGCCAATTAATATGTATAGTGTTATTAGAGGACGAAATTGGGTTCATTGGATGTTAGAGGACAAAATTGGATTTCATTGGATGTTAGAAGACGAAATTGTGTTTCATTGGATGTTAGAGGACGAAATTGGGTTCATTGGATGTTAGAGGGCGAAACTGGGTTTCATTGGATGTTAGAAGACGAAATTGTGTTTCATTGGATGTTAGAGGACGAAATTGGGTTCATTGGATGTTAGAGGGCGAAACTGGGTTTCATTGGATGTTAGAGGGCGAAACTGGGTTTCATTGGATGTTAGAGGACGAAATTAGATTTCATTGGATGTTAGTTTATCAATTTGTTATTCGAACGCATGCGCATTACGCACTTGGACAATCCGGATATTTAGCTGTGAATTTGAAAAAAAATTCATTCGAAAGTGAAGCAAAATTTGAGATTAGCCTCAGAACCGTCCACATTCAACTGTGTTAGTTATGTTACGCATGCGCATTGCGCACTTGGACAATTCGGACATTTAGACGATCGCATCTTACAGTAATTGTATTAGTCTGCACATTGCTCTGCTCCTAATACCCACTGCTTTAAGCATTTTGTCTTTGCTTTTTACAAATGTACTGTCTGATCATCTCAAGTACGTGAGCAAGTCTGCAAACCTGTGACGAGGACTATTTGATTGGCTTGACCGAGTTGGAATGGTCTGTGTCTTGTTTGCAGTGGAATGCAATCGATGGCACAACCTGGATTATATCACGCACCACAAACACTGTGTCTAGTGCCACTATGTTGGACTCGGACTTGAACGTTTTACTAGTGATCTGTCACCAAACGACACGAGTATCATCGTGATCGAGATAAAAATAAAATGCATATTGACGATAAAGGCAAACTGTTGACTGGAAGATCACAGGACGGCCACAAGTCTGCCAGTGGCACTCAATTGATGAAACTTTATGTATTAGCAATGGCACCAATTTTGTCAGAGTGCCTTTCACATTTTCCACCTGTACTTTGACTTTACAAAGCCACGATTTTCGTATTGCTTAGCTAGAGCCTGCATAAAGACACTTTGTCCAATGTACATTCGGGAACCTTTACCTCAAACCGCTCAAGTTGAGCCTCAACCCTATCATCAAAACCGCACTCATTAAGAGCATTAAGTCGAATGTGTCCATTTGCACTGAAAGTTCCTTCATGTTGGATTGTGCCTAATTTGGTGATGTACTTATGTGCTCAATTACCTAGGTACAAGGAAAAGACTAACGTGGCTGCATTCTCAAACATTAATATTTGAGCACATTTTCACTTGTGTAATTCATCAGAAAGAAATCAAGGCAATGAATGAACACAATGGCCGAACAAGACTTTGCTAGAGAACCTGTGAAACAAATTATCAACGATAAGGTTAACATTATTGTGCAGCAAACCAAACTGATTAGCCACAACTAAATGTGCATGCAAATTACAATTAAACTCACTATTTGCAAATTATTTGAATTTGATTTTATTGAATAAGAAGACAACTCAAATTTCCTCACATGCCTCATAAAGAAGGCTTTGTGACTGGATTGAAGCACCGGACCGAGTTTAGTGTATGTCCAAGCCGTCTGACCCGCCCATAATGTACAGCTTTTTGCCCAGTCGGACCATCGTGTGATGCACGCGAGCCTCACTTTCGTCAATGTCCATTCTGAACCGCAACGAATGTCAAACACCTCGAAAGTGCTCAAAGGCAGACCATTCTCGTAGCCACCGTAAACAAAGACCACGTGACGAGCCACTCGAGGATTGAACATGTTGAGTGGAAAATTGAAATCTAAGAATGAAGTGAATTTGTATAGCTTATTTATTTCTGCATGACCGAACAAGGCAAACTTACTTTTAAACCCTTTCTTGTCGACCAGCAAGTTGCCATTTCTAAGATTGAGATTACAAAATTCAGACAAAATGTATTGGTCTAGGAAAGTGGAGTGCACCAGTTGCCATCGAACCAAACAGAAGAGTGGCCAGAAGTGCTGAATTCGCTGTGGAGAATCGACTTCGATCCAGTTGTAAATTGCGAGCCAGACAAAGTACTCATTGGAGACGTGCAAATTGTTGTCTTGAAGAAATGTAAGAAAGCACCTGAAGAAGCAGCAGATCAAGCCACACCTGACGAGGACCTGTTTCTGTAGAGAATACGGAGAGCCATTTCACCCTGGCAATTACGAGCAATTATTTGGTTCTAAAAGAGTGAGAATTGGCACTGACAAACGCGAACCGAGCTATTGCAGAGATTAAAGCGACTAGCATGGTCCATTTGATATATTTGTCAAGTGACTATACTCTACTCTTTTGTTTGTGATATTGTGGCTGCGTGAAGCGGCTTTCTTGGCACTAATTTGCAAAGTTGAGCAATTTGCATTTGCATTTGAGCAAACAAAGAACACTTTGAAGAAGCAATTGCTTAAGTTTTGATTATAATCAAGAGTATACTTTAATTATCAGCAGTTTCGATTGGGTCCAACTGAACAAGTCGAATAGTAGCAGGAACATCTGGCCCATCTTTGCAGTGTAACATTTTGCCAGGGTCAAGATATACCACCATTGGAGTGATCGTGTTGGAGGACACGGTAATGCATTGTTGGTCAAAGTTGAAATCGTAATCCTCCGGTGGAATTTGGTGACCGCGAATCATGTGACTAAAATCACAGCCAGCCAGGAAACTTTCCAACTGCTTACGAGTGAATTGCAGTGGAGTAGCAGCTTCGTCCGACTCAATTGGCTGTTTACTGATTATCTGGGACAAGAACGATTATTGATTAACGAACAAGGAACAGTGGTGATGGTAGTAAAGTTACCTCGTAGGCTGGCAAGCAGTCCTCGACATTGCGAATAACCTTGGGAATGCTGTCAAAGATGTTCGTTCGGTTGCTTGAACATTTGGGAAAGCCAGAATGCAGACAAATGACCGATTCCTCAATGACCACGCCGAAAGGCATTGCGCAAAAAGCCTCTACAATAAGGTCGCACACCAGTTGGCCATTCTCAGGGCCATATTTTGCGTGACACTCAGGCAGCAATAACTTTTTCGCCTCTTTGGCGTTTTCGTTGAATCCCCGCAAAAGGATCACTTTGTTGGGAGCCTGTAACTTGAGCGAGAACACAAAGCAAATCACCTCGATGTTGTTTGACCCTTGGCCGATATAGTTGCCAAGAAAAACCATGTTACTCTGTATCAGTGGCACGGATGGACAGAGAAACTTGTAGAAAGCATCCACTGGAGCCAAATTACCGAGTATGTCGCCAATGACCACAGCAGGTGCGTTTATTTTCATCAATCGGTCCTCGACAGCGAAAAAGTCTAAAATGCATTCACAAAGACTTTTGACGCCATTCAGGTCTTCTTTTGAAACGTTTGTCTTCTTTCGGATCAACTCCAGGAAAACATTGGAGACAGAGCCCGACTCAAATCGATACTCGGCAGAATAACGATCTTCGGACATCACTGACTCGTATGAGTCAATTTTAACTGAAATTAACAAACTATAGATTGGTCGGATTGAGAACACCATCACTTACCATCCATTTTGTTTACAGTTCGAGCTGGATTGATACATCTGGCCATGGTGTCAATGGTGACGCAATGCATGGCATAGTCAATGTTCTGGGCCCGACAGCCATTGCATGTGCCTCGGTCTCGTCGCTTGGTGCTGGTGGCAGCTTTGTCTCTGGCCAGTAGTTCGCGTTGTCGTTTCAACTGTTCATCAACCACTCTCCCCACAATTGATTTGCCTGCTCGACATAACTTTTCGATTCCACTGATGAGGTTCTTTTTGATTGCATTTCGGAGCTCTTTAACTGGTATCTTGTCGTTCTTGAATTGACACTTTTGTCTCAGTTGAAGCGCAATTTTGACAATAATATCATTTGATACACCAGGATGAAGATCTTTAACCAAATCCATGAATTCTGATTGACTCAGTTCATTGTCACTGTCCTGATCGTAATAGCGTGATAGCATTTTGAGTCGCTCTTCTGAGTGGTTGTCCGTATTTTGATCGAGACAAAGCACTGCGATCAGGTACTCGTAGAAATCTAAATACAAATTTCCCTTGTATGTGACTGCCTTGAATAGTGAAGAGAATTTTGTGTCTTTGCTGAAACCATATTTGATGAGATAGAGTCGAAAGGATTCGTTGGTCATGTAAAAGGCTGGAAAGCAGTACTCGATATATTCCTCGTAGAGGGCCAATACTTTCTCGGTGTTCATATTGCAACTGTTGACAAATTTCTCCTTGTCCTCGCATGGCTTGCCTGATCGAGTGAGAAAGGCAGTGGCATCATCCGGGCCAAATTCAAAGATGTATTTATGAGTTCGCGGGGTCACGGGCTTGATTGCCTTTTCCAGAAATTGCTTCACCTCCGGTCCCCATAGAGGCGAGACTTTGTCTTCGATGACGTCTTTGAAGTCGACCCACTCGAGAATAGTCGTCTTCTGGCAACACAAAAATCTGGCAAATACAATAAATGTTCAAAAGTTCGCATTGCAAAAGCATCATCACATTATGAATGAATGTTGTACTTACCCTGGAGCGGGGGTGATGCGAACTAATTGAGCCAATCGAACTTCAAATACACCAGAGGTCAATTGTAATCGAAGCACATTGATCAGGTTCATCTTAATTTTGGGTAAAGTGTTCGAGGCCTCATTCTGAGGATCGGGAGGGTCGTTGCGTCCGTCGATGCGTTCCACCATATGTTTGCCAATAATGGATGCCACCCCATCCTCTGAAGCTTGCTCCCAGGTGACACCTTTAGGAATAGCCACAAAGGGCAGCCAGACCACTCGAGTTCGTTCGCGATTGCTTATGGCCATTCGCTTGTGTTCCTCACACACAAACAGATACACAACATAGTCGTAGGTGGCACCGTCACTGGGAATATCACCTTCGGCAATTAATCGGACAGTAGAGTCATGGTCGTGTGGCCGACGTGCCACCACTGGTCCCATGCCAGTGCTCTTAGTCGATTCAGAGTGCGAACGGGAACGTAATGACATGCTTTGGTTGGTGAGCGAAAGTGCCGATCGAGAAGTGCCAACTTGAAATTGGCTACTAAGGCAAGTGAGCCCTTTTAAGTTTAGTTTTTGCTTTGGTTCGAATGAATTGGCAAATAGAATTTTGAAACAGAAATATTTTGACAAATCAATTTGATAAATTGTACTAACAAACTTATAAATACGTTTTCAGCTATAAAGCAAATATTATTATTATAAAGTTAACCGATGCGAATGACATTCGTCGAATGCCTTGACAAAAAGCCAATTTTTTCTTGTCTCCCCAAAGCATAACATCTCAACTTTCATCGAATTCTTTTTCAATCAGAACATTACGACAAATCTTGTCGAGTTGGTTTGCTCACGCAAAAGTCGAATTGACGTCTCCAGCATTGCATTATAAAAGATCTCACTTGAGACCATTTCGAGTTGACTGTTCGAATGTTCAATTGGTCTGAAAGCTTCTTCTGAGTGACTTTACTTTGACGATGACTCGCACATGGCGCAAGTTTGTCTTTGTACCTCAAGATGGTAACTTTGTGGTAGAACATGTGCCCAAGCCAATTGTTGTCCCAAAGCCGAGCAGTCCTATTGTTGCCTGCAAAGGTCACATTCACGATGCGATTTTGTTTGTGGTCACTTGCAAGGTACATCACAAAGTGTTGCTCGCCAACTTTGGTCAAGACTTCTATTACTTGCCTTACTTTCCACTGCAGATAGGTAAGTTACTTCTACCTGGTATATTGTTCTTTTTTGATTTAATTGTATTCCTCCAAAGGTCACTCATGGACTAGTCAAATTATCTCTCGTATGGACTCTCTCCTCAAAGTGTTCAACTTTTGTTCAAATGAGTCTTTTGTTCGAAGCAATCTTCTTCAGCTGAATCAAATCCTACTGCCCAAATATTCGGATTGCCTGCAGCAACTGGTGATGATGGTCGAAGTGGACAATTGCAATGGCCAATGCACTCACACTGTCCCTTCTCCGTACAAGTGGTTCAACCTTGACCAACTTACCCCAAATACTGACAACGTTTGGGGTCCTGAGCCGTACCTTTACCTCAGCCGTGTCCCACCGATCGCCAAGTGTAGCGAAATTTCTATTGTCCAAGAGTTGAAGCCACACTCTCGCAAATGGAAGCTGGCACAAACATTGGACTTTACCTATTCGAACGTGGTGCCACTGTATAACGATTACCTGCATCATTGCTACCCATCGATGTACATGAATCAAATTATCTATGCCGATTACCGGACCAAATCGAAGCTTGACCTCACTATAAGCGGAACCGAGTACGATGCAAACAAACTGTACAATTCGTTGTGTCTATCCAATGGCGTCTTCATATCCTTTAAGGACTTAGTGCAAGGTTTTATAGCCCTTGATCGTGCCTGTCGCCATGGTCACACTGGTGGTGAACTGCGAACTAAGTGTATCTTTCGGTACTACTCCACAGCCGGTGCCTCGGTGATGACTTTTCAGGAAGTGGTCAACATGTACAAAGACATCCTGGCCTGTGTTCAACCAAACCCCACTCTAAATCCACAACTCTCAGCGGAGGACTTGTTCATGCAATTACAACTGACTCATGAAGACACAATCTCAATGGCCACCTTCATTAAACTGGTCGGTTCGTTAGCGATTCGTGGCACTGCTAACCTATATCGATGTTCTGCCACAGCTTCGCCTTTGACCGAGATACCTTCAAAAAGATGCTACGACCCATTGAGCGTACAAGTTGTTACAATGGACCGACTTAGCAAAGATGGTCAATCATTTCCCACCAAAGGAATCAACCAGTGCCGACAGTGCGCTCCGCAAAACTATTCGTTGTCTATTCACCCGATCTTCTTCAACATCGTAACTTGCACAATGGCACTTGACCACCAAATAATGCAGCCATCGAACAATGTCGCCGTTGTAAGAAACGTTCTGCGACAATTCTCCTCTTTGCTAAATGGCTTTCCCAAAGAGCAACATGTTGAAGTGCCCGAGTGGAATATCCAATCGAACCGTTTGGCACTGGTGAACAACATAGTGCAAATGTGTCACCAAGCAAAGGAACTCTTCGTGCAATTACCTCGAGTGCTTCGGTGCACCTCACCAGTCTACATATTCGGAGATATCCATGGAAACTTCTACGATCTCATGGTTTACGATCATCTGTTTTGGCGCAGTGCTCCCAATGGTCACGTGTGTCAGTCTCTCTTTCTGGGCGATTACGTGGACCGAGGCAATCATTCGCTCGAATGTATTCTCTACCTATTGAGTATGAAGTTGCTCCTTCCTGACAAGATACACTTGCTCAGGGGCAATCACGAGTTTCGACTCATCCAACAGCAGTTCACCTTCTTCAACGAGTGCTTGGGAAAGTTTGGAGACCAGGAGGGCTACAAAGTGTGGCAAGCCATCAACGATGCGTTCGACTGCATGCCACTCTGTGCAGTGGTGGATGAACATATTTACTGCGCCCACGGGGGCATTCCCGCCAGTTGTACCCGAATAGAGTCACTCTACGCGAACATTCCTGTGCCTTTGTACAATCCAATGCTCAGCCCAACCGGATGGGAAATCCTGTGGAACGATCCAATCAACCAACAGCAGTACAAGACCTTTCTGGACGTGTGCCCGCAACAGGAAGGCTTCCCTTTGTACCCGGCAGGTTTTGCACCCAACATTAAACGCGGCACAGCATTCTACTACAGCGAAGATGCAGTGGACCGTTTTCTCGAACAGAATAACCTTGGCCAAGTGATTCGTGGGCACGAAGTCATTCCGTTGGGTTTTCGCTTTGCGATGGGCGGCAAAGTGACCACCATCTTCAGCTGTTCCAACTACTGTGGCCTACCAAATCAAGCCTCGGTGGTGTTTGTCGAAGAGGGCAAGCTGCGAGTGGTTCGAATCGAAACCAATCACAAGTTTAACATATAACCTTTTGGCTCATAGTTGTCAATACTATAGTATACACCACTGTCACAATAATAACCTTTTAGCCTTTGCCTTTGTGTTTAAATTGCAATTTATTCATTTTACTTTCTCAAAAACTGCCAAACTATCAAATTGATATGTAAATTCAGAGAAACTCCAAGTTATCGCTGATGCTACATCGACAATGAAACAATTTATGCACATCGAGGCTTACAATTGGTCACTTGTTGATTATTTCTTTCACTTCATTCATTGATACGCCATTTTGTCTTGGTTGATTTGATGGTGCACAGATGTTGTGGAAAGGTACATGTCTGGTGGAGGTATCGGAGGCGGTGATAGTGCCATTCGGGAGTGTGACTGTGAGGGCAGCGCCACTAGACATTGCATTCTGTCTCGAGCAGGCAACAAATGTAGCGCGCAATCGCACCGACCTTATAAGTGCGCCAATTCAGAGTAAAGCTATGCACGGTGCACACTCTAATGCATTCTGCACTAGACACAGTGTTCAGTTGCTTCTATGTTGAAACGTGTGCGTGGGAGTGGTAACTCAGTCAAACTGGCGACTGCAGTGTCTCACTGCATGGCAAGCAACAAGTAGCACTCTCAATTCGCCACTTCGTTCCTCGCTGTTTCGATTTTTGGTCTGCTTCTCGAGACTTCTTCTTTTTGGAAGCTTCCTCTAATTTTTGAATCATCTTAATTTTGCTCGAATGTAATGATGGCAACTGCAGAGAGCGAAGCAGAAGACCAAAAGAAATCGATCATCAGGAGTATCATGGACAACGTGAAAAAACACGGAGGAATGGTTTGCCAAGCTGGACTTCTAATCTGTCAAGGATTTTTGAGCGATTTAAGCCTACTTGTGCAGACGTATGGTGATCTGGACACATTTCGCGATATGATCACTGACGCTGCCAGTCCCCAGGCGTTAAATGCCTTTTTCTCCGATAGCTTCGAATCGATGAACCATGACTCTTGCTCCAACATTCGAAATGTGCTTACCTCTGGACAGGCAGAATGTCTCACTCAAGCTGACAAGGCTTTTATGCTGACCGAAATAGACAAGGTCAAAAAGGAACTTTTTAAAGGCTTTATCATCGTGGAACTTCTGACTTCTGCTATAGTAATTGTCACTCAGTCCGCCAATCTGATTATAACCTGGAATGAATTGGCTGTGGCTAACAACGTGCTCTTTGAGTCAGAAGAAGTTAAGAAAACTATCCATGAAGAAGTGTGCCAACTTGAACAAGAAACTGACCAACTTCGGGAGACGATGCAATATTTTGCCAAGAAACAATTGATAAATTGGTTGCCTTCCAAGAAAGACGAACACACCAACGATCCTGTGGTAAGCAAAGAAGCACTAAAGAAGTACAAGGACAATAATAATAGTGAACAACTGGGAGAGGAGAGTCGCAAATTTATCATCAAAATCAGTCGATTGAGTCGAAAGAAAGGACAAATCCAAAATTCTCTAGGTTTACTTTGCATTGTTTTTTTGTTTGTTCAATAACAATAATTATTTACCATTTACTGCATTGTCTAGGTAAAGTTCAACTAAAGATCAACGATTCTATTGTGAGTCTCCGAGTTCGTCGCAGCACTCACATCAAAGATGGCTTTATTGACGCTGCCTATCTCATTGCGAACATATACGAGCTGTTCACGGCTGCTGCCCATCCATTCAATGTGCTTAAGGGCATCAAGTATTGCATTACTGCCTCCTTTGGGCTCTTTTTCGTTTCCAATGTTGTCACCGTGACTATCACCTCCCGCAAGTTGAAGCAACTTCGCAAACAAATGGAGGAGACTGAAAAGTTGACTGACATTCTTGACGTGGCCGAGAAGAATATTGAAATACTGGAGGAGTGGATTTTGCAGATTGACGCATTTCAGGCAAAGTGTCGCGGCATGGAATCACTGAAGCCTGTCATTGGTCAAGGCAAATCGAATGATTGCACCGCTTTATAATGATTGAATAGGTGTGCTAGACGTGCCACTGCTCCATAGCTTTACATACCCAAGCTTGGCACACAGTCTCTGCATATTCACAATACTTCACATTAATTGTAAACCTAATTTACCATTAAATGTATCATTCAAGACGAAATGAATTTATTCATTATAATTAATTAATGCAATGTTGACGTGCTCCCGCCCGGTCACTAGTCGCAAGGGTGCGATGTGTTGGACTCACAAGTCAATGTGTTCTTGAAGGCAAATCAATCGCTGGCACTCAACGATATATGAGTGTAAACAATCACCTTGGCCATGAGCTCGGTCGCCGAGACGGTCTCGATTCGAGACTCTCGAAGCCATACTCTACATGATGATTTGCACAAAGGCGAAATGGCAAGGACTGCAGGGCACGCCCAAAGAGAAGAACGCCATGATTGGTATGTTTGTTCATCGAATCGACATTAGCCTCTTCTAATTAACACAACTTTGCCTTCCACCAATAGCTCAAATCAAGCAGCAAATCACTCCAGCCCAGCTGTGCACCTCGATGCCAGTGCAATTTACCAACTGTCAAGTATGTGCGCGAACTGCAATTCGAGGACAAACCACGCTACCGAATGCTGATCAATTGGTTTCGCTTTGTTGGCTCATTCAGCATGACACTCGGTTCGAGGATCACAAGTACGGCTGAGACCGTGAGCACAACTCTCTGTCAAAAGTACCTGATTCGAACACAACAACACAACTATAAAGTGACCATTGTGTCCATTTTCTTCAATTATTAAAATGTACAATTTACTTGATGACGCCCTAAAATTGCTTTATTAGACATTGTGACTGCTATAAATGGCGGAGAGCTAGTTTTGAATGTCTTCTGCCTGGACATTTGTCAGCACGGTATAAGCAGACTTTGCAGACAAGCAGCAACGTAAATCTGATTGTGTCAGGAGAGTACCTCACAGGCTTCACACGCAATGACCGATAAAACAATTAAGAACGATAATATCAGCCCTAACGTCACCAGCGAGTTGCCATTGCACAATAGCAAGTCAAGTGCTATTCTCTCCTTTCGTATTCCAATGGCTGACAGTGACACACATATTCGAGTCAAAGCCCTTCTACAGTGCACTGAATCAGTGCCGCTGATGGACTTCATTGCCCGACAGAGGTTCTAATTAGTAAATCAAAAACAAACTAACTTACCGATCTAGTGTTTCTCCTACTGAGTTGGCTATTCGTGATTTGTTTGCTCTAATGAAAGCCATGCGGCCTATGCCTGACACATGAGCACACACACAGTAATATATTCCTGTTCACATTTAGGAAGTGCAGTTCCAGCAAACGCAAATGTTCAATCGAATTGGCCTTTGAATCACCGCTTCGGAGGAAATCGTTGCTCACCTCTTCAGCTAGGAACAGAATCTTTGTATGGCAGAGCAATTTAAGCGCCATCAGGTAAAGAAACCACTCAAAAGCACATCTGCCTTGATCGACAATGTCGTTTAGGAAAAGATAGTTGCTGGTGAACATAGTCATACTTCCACATAATGATTGCCCCAGTGAGCGAAGGTCCTCGATATTTCCGTGAATGTTGCCAATGATGCATATGCAAGTTGGTTCAGCACTCGATTGTCATTCTCCACATATTTTCTGCTAAATGCTTATGGAGTGACGATGAAGTGGAGAAGAGACATTTGAAAAGTCCTCGTAAGTGCCTTTGTGGTTGTTTAATTGGCTAATGTGGCCAATCATAAAGTGACATATCGATTAGGGATTGAAGGTTATTTCTTTGCTGAAACTTTTGTAGAACAATTGGCTGAAATTTGGTACAATAGCTATCCTCACCAAGAGTCGCCAAGATAGAGGAAATACAGTTGTAATTCGACATGCACAAAGCACACTTGTTGTATTGATAATATCGATTGAGAAGCAATTCCTTGGCATGATAATCCACCATAGAACGGTACACTTTCTTTGTTGAAATTGAACAAATGATTTGATCAAATGACCATGGATGAGACACAGGGACTCTACAAAGACGAGATACCACGAAGCAAATGAGTGTCCACTGCTTCCTTGGACTGAAACTATTAGAGAAACAATTTGCCATTTTCCTTTACCACAGAATGATGGTCTCCTCGATAGTTACAACAAGCACAATTTCCAGAAGAATAATTTAAGAAGTCACTACGACTACTGTCGTGTGCGTCCTCAACCTTTTCCACCGCGTCCTCGAACGTCATAAAATTGTATATTTCTGAAGAATACTTTGAAAAGCGCTTTTGTTTCGATTTTGAAAATTATATTCTAATGTAAATATTGATCGAGTACTCGAAAGGGCCGCAGAAGTCTCTGACGCTGGTGGTGCTGGGCTGATTGGAATAATATTCGTTGCCAATTTGACGATACGTTGTTTCATATAGATCTTCTTACTTCTTACTTTACCAACGTGATTTCAATTGCGATACAAAAATCGACTTGTAACGGTGAAACGACAGAAAATGTTTAGTAGTCGACCAGTATGCTGTTGTTGATTAAAAAAATCTTTCTTCATTTTGCAAGCATGGTTTACAAATTCTAACGACACGAGCATCGCTGTGTGGATCGATAGCCACCAGACCGAGAAGTGGTTGTTCTGTCATGACGAGACATTTACAAGACCAGTGCTTAGAATCTAAGCCTTAGAATCCAAGGCTGCATTGCTTTGTAAACAAAGCAAGCAAGACAGGAGTTATGATTCATAATTTATGAATGACCCGGTGAGGCTTCCCTCGTGGGAGAAAAGTACTTAAGCTTTAAACGGGTACCTTATAAGCAACTTATAAGAACTCTTAAACACTGAAATTCTACTTACTTTGTACTTGGCACTTAAATTTTACTTATTGGCCACTTAAACTCTTAAAATTCTCTTAAACAACATTTAAAATAGTAATAATTTGAATTCAAATCATTTTATATCAAAATAATCATAAAATACAAAATTCGGTTTAAACAAAGTCATGATTTAATCGATAAAGATCTACAAATGTATATTAAAAATATCGAATACATAACGAATATTATTTACTGTAGTATAAGTTGCTAATTCGTATATTTGAGATAATTCAATTTTTGTTAAGTTCGAGGAAACGCCAGAATATGTAGAAATATAAGGAAAATTCAATTTGCATCTGTCATCGTCGGGTCTCAAAGGAAGCTTCTTACAATTTACTAATTCATACCCTAAAATATTAATTATAGGGCAGTCTGCAATCTCTTTGTTGGAGATCTCAATAATCTTCGAAACAATAAAATATTGACCTTTCTCAGTCTTCAAACAATGATTGTTTGTCGATTTGGCATCTGTTTTGTTGTAATCTTCGGTGCAGATCAGTTTGCCATTGACTCGATATCGTTGCAATGATTTATATGTCATATTTGGACCAGTTTGGGAAAGTATTCGAGTCACATCGTCAGTGGGAATGAAAGTAGAGCCAAATGTTTTGATTTTTCTTACCACCTTTTCACACAATTTAGGAATAAATAGAAATAAGTTTTTGAGGAACTTTTGGGACGAATTTTGAATATTACTACTGCAAGCCGATACAACAGATTGATACGCGTTGCACTTTTTTCATTGTTTGTTCCGAGACTTTAGTCCCTGTTTGAACTTTCCTTGCGATGAGCCCAAAAATGTGCTCGGTGAAGTAGGCGGTTTGAACAGGAAGAGGACCAAAAGCTTGGACCATTTCACACAAATGGCTGATAAAGTGAACATTTATTTTCCACATGAACGCTTCGTGCTTTGAATAGATATTGCGGAATTGTTCGTAGAATACTTTGATTTGCGTTTCCAAACTTCTTGTGTCACTTTTCGAGACAAAACGCATTGATAAAAGAAGACAATATAAAAGCTAATTGCTTAAAATTAGTAAATCTTTCATTTTCGAGGATGCCATCGAAGCAACACCAACCAAAGAAAATGGTTAATTCGTACTCCAGGCTCTTGAAAGATGCATTTCGGCTAAATTGAGGCATTGCTCGGTGGACATTCTCGGGAAACTTAATCGATGCAAGCCTCCGGTCAAGCTCAGAAACTTGGTCCAATGAAAGTTTATGTTGATTAATAGCACACTTTTCATCTTTTGTGCGCTTTCCAAACCATTTAGTGGAACAGTCTTTGCCTAACCATCTATTGATAAGACTCTTTACAGTACCTAGAAGAAGCAGAATAGTTATCACTAATTGAACAAGTTCCGCAAGCCATGGAAATCGTACCTAAATACTGTGCGTGCATCGGTTCGGGTGGACAAATTGTTGGTAAATCAACATAAGGAAGTCTCATAAGTTGGCAAGGTCCTTTAATGCCTTTAATTTGCTTCTCCTTATTCTTCTTGTTATCCTTATCCTTGGCCAACTTCAAGGCAATTCTTCGCCATTCTTGATTGGCACGAGGAGAAGCTTTGAATGTCAAAGTTGGAGGGAAAGTCATCTTAAAAAATCGTCGTTCGTACACGCCTTTTAACAAGCAGCTATGACATGCTGCAAAAAATTAGCAATAAAAATAGTTAAATAAATAAAAATAACACAAATGTTTGAATTTACCGTAGTACGAATTATGTTGATTACAGTTCAGAATCATAGCTCGAGCCGGGCAATCAGCAATTACCAAATACAATCTGACTTTAAAAAAATGCATCTTTTCGCCAATCATTACTGAAAGTGGCTCATCTTCAAACTTGAGTAACTCGTCGACCAGGGGACGCAACATAATATCAGATTCTGGTTTAGTTTCTCCAGAATGTAAGGCAATGAGCATTGGATTGTTGATTCTATCTGTGAATGGTAGCTCATTCAAAAAAAGCCACGAGAGGCCACATACTTTTCTGATTCTTGTTATATGCGACACCATCCCAGGTCAAGGTGATCGTGAGAATCGTTACGGAATCATCTTTAGTGGCGGTTAGTGATTGGTATTTATCACTGCAGTGAAGATCGTGAAAATATTTTGTTTTTCTGCCACGGCGATTAATTAATAACTTATCATGTATAACTGGAATTTGGTGAAGCAGCCAGTCACCAAATGAAACATAACAAAAATACTTGGAACAATCGGTTTCATTAGTCTTTTGATTCGGAGTGATTTGACAAGAAGGGTGACCGTATTTGCAAGTTGCACTCTTGCTCATGTCCAAAACAGGGCCAATTAATTCACCACAGTTTGAGTAAAAATATTTGCTAATATCAGGACAGAAAGAATTTGGAACTCGTTTAGTCAAAGTGTCCCAGTCAGTAGTAGAGAACATTTTTGTCCCAAAATCATTGATAACTTTACACGATATTTCGGTACAATTGTTAGGCGTATCGAATCTTCCTTGAAGTAATAACATGATCATAATTCTTTCTGACTCATTCATTTGAACTCTTCTGTAGTCTTTATCATCTACTTCGTCGAAGGGGTTTATGCACGTAACATCTTTACCGTCGTCGTCTTCAAAGGTGCGCAAATCGTTGTCTTCGTTGTCTTCTGTTTCGCTGCCTACTTCGACAAAATCCTCCTGATCGGATAAGTCAAAATCGCTTTCAGCAAATAACTCGCGGGTCGAGGCCAGATTGACTTGAGCAGCCGAGAACTCGTGATTTTCGGAGAAACGAGATTTGGACTTTGCAAGAACATTGGCCATAAAGTCGTTCACATGTTGTTCACTGGTTCTCCTCTTTTTGGCAAACAAGTTAACTTTTTCGTCCGTCTTACGTTTGAATGAGGAACGAATTTGGTCCATTCTTGATTTGTTGTGGTTAAAAAGATATCAGTCAAATGACAGTAGTGAATCGACGTTGACTGTCAACAGTATTGATGAATGGCCCAACACGTGTGACCATAACATAACAGTCGTGTGCGGAGGCTGTGTACACAGTGTGTAGTAATAGCTCGGAGCGCGCGCGCAAATTATCGCGCCATTCGACCTCATGACTGTGCAGTGCACTGTGAGTGTGCAGCGAACTGTGCTCTCCCTCTCACTGCCACTGCCAGTCATTCAACCAAACGCACGTGTTTGCCTCATATGTGATTTCGCCTTTCGGCTATAGCCTTGTCTGCCTTCGTTTTGTCTGCAGTATTGACTTAATAGATAAAATCTTATCTATGCCATGGAGTTTGTCAACAACCCAATGTTGTCGTTTTGTTGTGAAAATGCAGACTTTTCTCAGTGCAATTTATTTTTTGAAGGTAATTTTTCTGTATATCCATTCCAACCTTATTAAATTTATTTTTTTCAGATAATTTATTTACTAGTATTGGCGAGTTTTTTAGCTGACAGCAAAGCTAAATGTCTATTTGCAGACACTTTCCCAGACTTAGCTGTTGGTAGGTTTTGTAAAAGTCTCGAAGCGTTTGAGAAGGCACAGGAAGAAGCACTGTTGGCTGCAGCAGAACTTGAGCGGCAGCAAGAAGAACTTGCCTTTTCTAGTCCAAACCGAACTGGCCTTATTACTCCCGAAATTGTGATGAACTGTAGCAGCCTCGAGGACTGTAAGGCGATCATTTCTGAGCTACTTGGTCAAGTGAAAAAACAAGATGACGAAATTTTCATTCTTCGTGAACGGCAGACACAAATCGAAGACTACTTTCGACATGAATTTTCTAAGATAATTCCCGAAGCTGAGAAGGAAAAGACCAAGCGTAATGAAGATACTTGGCTTTGTAACAAGTGGAAAGTATCCAACAAGGCACTGTACTTTGCAGCTAACGACCATGGGACCATGGGCGCAAAGAAGCTCTTTGACAAAGTATTTACCCAAAAGCTTCTTCGAAAATATCCTTCCGAGAAAAAATTGCCAAATCGACTTGATTTTAAACTTAGAGATGCATACAGCGACCTGCTCGGTATGTTAATTCAATCTGAATATATTAATTGAGTTAACATAATTATTTTATTATTTAGACATTTTAGCTCAGGCAAAAGAAGATGCCGGTACCTCACCAGACTACACTTCGGCTCGCAAGCAAGACAAATACTTGCTGGATACTCGATTCAACAACTGGAATCATCAGGCTAAACTCAAAGCTATAAAGTAAACTTGACTATTTTTTACAACATACAATGTTTCTAAATGTTAATTCTATTTCCATTAGGGAGTTGACTAAGAAATCTTCGGCTGAGCAAAATTCGATTGACAGAATGGAGAATCCTGGTGATCAAGAAGACATTCATATTCAAGAAGAAGAATAGGCCGCGATCTGATTTATACAAAATTCGGCTATTCGAATGGCGAAGAAGCCACAAGATTTTCATTCGTATTTTTTCGATTATTGAATTTGTTATTCCTACTGTATTATTTTTGATACATATGTATAGTATTTTTATTATTAAAGTATTTTTTATGACTGTATATCATATAGTAAATAGGGCCATTTTGAAAAAGCCAGATTTCGGGAGCAACCTAAAAGCACATCGGGAAATTTCCCAAAATGAGAAACTTCCCATAAACCTACAGCAGCAGAAAGTAAGGCTACTTATAAGTGACTTATCAGTACTCTTACTTAAGAGATTGATAAGTCACTTTTAGTACTCTTACGTAAGAGTACTAATAAGTTACTTATAAGTACAATTTTTCCCACGAGGCTTGCCCGCTGCAAATTGCTATATTACATTGTATTTTGCTCGATTTCCACCAAACTACCAGTTCAACTACCATATAGATATTAGATAGTCGGTCTCTATAAGCTCTTCTCCTTCGGACTGATCAAAATGCAATAGATTGCCGGCAATTTGGATATCAATTCTGAGGCTTAATGGCCGCAAACACCAAAGTATTGAAGGTGTGAGAGTAATGATAATGTTCGCCGTCCAACTGTTACTATAGGCGAAACAGAGTCATAATTATTGTTAAGCAATCATTTATGAATTGAGAATCAACAAACCTTATCGGCCACCTTCAGCCAAAGCGTAAAGAGGCAAATAATACGCCATATCAGTGTAGATATTGAAGTGTTTGCAGACATCCGAGTCGCTATCGACACTATCCACTTGATTGCTTTACGGTTCATTAGTGTTGAGATGATCAAACGTGGCACCAAACAGTCGAGAATGGCTTTGTGTGCACTTTCAATACCAGCCCACCATGTCTACTCCACCGCTTTGTTCATGCTCTAGTAAAATTGCGAAAGCTAAATGAGCTCGTAATAACAACAAATTTCCATTATCATAGCTTTAATCAATTTTCTGTTGCAATTATAAAACTGTCACAATTCATAGAACTCATAATCAATTTCATTCAACCTTTTGAATTGAATAGATGTCTCTATACCTTTTAAAGTTGTGATGATTCTCTATTTAGACGACTGCACTGGTAGATTAGGCGAGCGTTCGTCCGAATGTGAATTTAAAGTTTTCTTTGTCGTGTTATATGTTTTCCCTTATGATAATACACAAAAATAATTAGTTTGTTATTACAGTTAGTATGTAAATGTAATTATCAAACCTTAAATTAAATGGCACTTGTATTGTATTCTTGCTTGCTTCCACATTAATTGCCTCTCAAAGTGGAAAGTAAACAGTTGCTGCAATTATAATTCCTCGTAAGACCATTCCATCTCACTGATGACCAGTTGTCGATTATATTTTATCAATTCCATCGGTGCCTTTTGTTTATAGCCATTCGACACTTTCAACTATTTCTTCCTTGAGTTGTAAGAACAACTTCCGAGAAGAAATGTCTATCTTGATAGATCTAGGTAGCCAGAAAATGTAACACCTGAGAGAAGAATTGGTATATTAAAGACTGTAATTTACAGTAGAGAAGATAGGCCAAATGATTCAATCTGCAAATAAATAAACAATATATAAATAAAAATTATTAACGATAACATTCTAAATTACCTAGAATCTATAGTTATCTCCAACAAGTTTGAATTGTAGGTTTGTGAGTTTGCCTTGGACAATTGCCACACACATGTCAATCCAATTAAAGGCAAATAAGTCAATTGCGTTATTAATAAATGTTGAAGAATTGTTCGTTTAGATGTGCCTCACACAGAAAAATGTAACAATTCGTTGGCTTGTCAACCAAATTATAAATTAATTTAAGCTGGAAAAGGGCCTAGTTTGATGCCGTCAAATTTGTTATTCTACAAAAACAATCGAATACTATTAATTAGCTCAAACAGTTTAGATGAAACTATCTCACCAATGAGTCACCATTGAAGAAGCCATTAGAATGACAGAATTAATATTTAAATCTAGAGACGTTTGTTGCAAAATTTCAATGCTTCATATCTCCTTGTAGCTGTGCTCTTTTTGACATTCGGACTAAACAAAGAAAAATTTGGTTTATGGTTTATAATACACAAGTGTCTTACTTTGATCAATTTGATGTATTTGAAAAATCATGGCGGTAGTTTAATAAATCTGTTCTTCTTTAACATCTTCCAATTTCGGGGTTTGGAATAATCCAGAAGAAAAGGGGTAAAGGGTGGAGGGAAAACATTAAAACCAATTGAGATTTTCCGTTGATAAAAAGATGGACGCTCTTCGATCAAGACCAGTCTGCAGTGCACCGATCGTCGATCGAGACAACTGACCAGCTGCTACGATTGAAAGAACACTGTGTCCATAGATGGCGCTGTTGCGCTAGTGCACTGTGCACTTTGAAACTCTCCATTCGAAAGCATTGCTTATTGAGAAAGCTCACTTGTCCGTGTCTTCTGTTCATGAAAAACACTTGTTGATTGTTTTAAAGTGAATTAAATTTGCCAGTTTGATTGCCCTTTTTGGGACAATGCTATTTGTGAAGATGACAGTGCCCGACCAGTGCAGAATTGCCAGGTGTCACCCTCTAAATGGACATCAATTATGGCTTGTCAGGCATCAGCATGCACTGAAGTGTCCACTGTGAATGTTGTCCGGTCGGACAGCAAAGTTGACATAATGGACAGATGCCACGCCGAAACATTATCCCGTGATGCGATTTACATTTGTAAATAAAACTAACAATTGTAAGACACGCCGTTCTCCAGGAAATCTAGCCAGGCCGACACTTGCTATAGAAAGTCGATTCATTCCACACAATTCATTCAAATATTTTCTAAGCCTTGCGAGGTTAAAAGGATCAAGATTACAGTTAATTTAAAAAAACAGAGTTATGCTTGAGTGGTATGGTACGTTCAGCATTTGACTGTATACAGTTATTTAAAACTATATAAAACTATCATACAAGATACAGGCCAATTACAATACAATACGCTGATTGGAGTCAGCAATTGCTTCTCACAAGTAACTCGATTGACATTAACAATACAAAAATTAATTAGTATTTGAACACTGTGACATCTCCTTGTTTACGGCCTGTGCGCCGACACAAACCAGACAAACTGGTCTGGCAGTGTCTCGCTTGAGCAAATCTGTTGATTAATATTAGTCCTGTCACTTTTGTCTAGCCCGAGTACTATCAACTCGTTCGTTGCCATGCAAACAAATGTTCACTTACTTGTTAGATTAGTTAGATCCTTTGATAGTGTTGCTTTTGTTGTTGCTGCCGTCAAATGGTCGATGCTTTTTGATATGTGATTGGACTTGGAAATGTAAAAAAAACAAAATGCCTAGTGCAGGTTTGATGAAAGATAATTGCAGTTCAATATGAAAACATTCAAATGAAGATTTGGTGTGAAGTCCGATCAATTTATCAATCATATTGCATTTGGATCAATTTTAAGAAATGTCGCAACGATTGTCACCATCTAAACCTGTGCAAAATTTAATTGAATAATCAAAACAAATGTCTCACCTCATAGAAAGTAAAATAATTGATCGAGAAAGGCCGGCAACAAGCGAATCCAATTCGTGTGCTAAACCAAATACCAACACAAGCATATAACTTATATTGGAGTCGCAAATTCATTCGACCCACACGCAAATAAAGCGAATTCAGCCTCAAGTACATCACTTTAGGCTAAAGTTTAGCCTTCGACTTTGAATTAGCTTTCGTTGATGAAATACCAAAAGTGGAGCCAGTAGTTGCTGTTGGAGGTGTGGTCGATATGCCACTCGAGATAGTTTGAAAGAGAATCGTTTCCTTCCAAGGTGACACGGCATCGATGGTGGTGGACATTTTTATTGTCAATAAGTTATTGACAGAATATGCAATCTAACATAGTGCCACCACAAAGACAATCTCCACAATTGACACCAGCCAAATGATGGCCTTGATTAGTAGACCCATCAAAAAATAATTAAGCGAGAAAACCAATGATGTTAAAAGTTTCGTACATTGCGTTCTTTTTAAGTTCAGTAGAAAAATAAAGTAGTTTTGCGCCAAATTGTCGCAAGTTGGCTGTTGACTTGACTTCTATGGTGAAAGTAAAAATAAAAATAAAAATAAACTCATTAATTTGTTGCTGGAAGTTTAAAATGTGCGTTTAAATATAGCTAATAATAGAGCAATAAAAGAATTAGCAATCAGTGCTTACCTTTTGTATACAATGATTCATTCATTGTCAATGAAAAACGCTAGAAAGAAGACTGTGTTTCGTCAGGCAAACCAAATCGGAAAACAGTTCCTTTAGCCTTTTCGCGTAAATATAGAAGCAAGTCAAACAGACGAAATTGCCACAGATAACAATAGGCATTTTGAAGATTCCTATAAATTGAAGAAAAATAGTTAATTAAGAACGGGGACAATCGCTATTACAAGCTTTTTAACGACTACCTCCAAATAGTTGACACTGAAATGGCGCATTTTGGTCTGAATGGAAATTGTTGATGATTTTGACTGTAAGTTAGATTAGACTATCCCACAAATGAAGAAGTGCATAAATGTGATAGTGCCCAAATTCAGTGTTCGGGTGACGGGCCAAGCTGCGCACAATTCTCGATTCTATTTTGGTCTGCCTTCTGTCACTCTTATAGTTCCTCAATCATCTCATCCAAGTTGGCGATAACCTCAATCCTCAGTCCTTCTTCTGCACTCGATTAGAAGTGGTGTGAGTGGTTAACATGGTAAGTTGGCTGCATATGGCATTGGTCCTAAAGAGGGATAGATTGTATATAGAAACCCAAATTGCATATATCAATATATAAACACTTACGATAGGATAAGCCAACAAACAATGTCTGAATTATTTTTTCCAAAAAGCAGAAGACGGACCACTAGTGCTAGTTACTAGTGCTTCACACCTTATAGAATTCTGGTTCACCCTTCAATTGTTCTGGTGAAGGAAAGACACGGCCCTAGAGTGAGGTAAACTTTGGAGCAATTTTGATCCCGAACTAGCGTTGGATTTCATCATTTGAGAGGATAAGGCATTTGATGATCAAACCACCACAGGCAAACGTGTTGATCAACATCATGACGACGAACAGACGGCGAAGTGACTGCCACTCGCTCACTCATACTGTGGGTCATACACAATAAATCATATGTTGGAGCGAATGAAGACACTATCGATCGATGCTCCAATTGTCTTCTATTTCATTAGATTGCCTTGCTAATTGAGTCGTTTATTATCGTCCTTTATTCTTACTTGTTAGTATAGAGAAGCAGGTACACTTGCCAATCAGTGCAAAGTTTCTGCAAACGATTCGCATCTCTTTTTTCAAAGAAATCGAAAAACTTTGGTCTTTGCAAGTGCGACTCTCCATCAGCAGCTGCAGCGCGGTAATTCCAGCAACAATTGCTACTTCCCAAAATAAGAGCAAATTCGCTCAAAGTGTGATATGCATGGTCATATATGGTAATTACCTACCTATAAGTAATTAGCTAATTTAATTAATTACAATTACCAGAGTGGTTGTCTGATTAGTATGCCCGCCAGAGGCTGTCCAAAAAAGGTTTTCCATCTCGCTGACCAAACGATCTACTGCAGACAACTACTAGTAGCATGCTAATTGGTAATTCTGTTAATTGTCTATTTGTTAAGTTATGTTATTTTGCTACTTTGAGTATTATTTTGCCGTTTAATATGCGAAAGCGCAAACGATTGTAACATTTTTTCTAAATTAAAAAACCTTTTTAGTAATCAACAAACAATATTGTTACTGCCATCGACCAAGAATATACTACACTCACTAACAAGGCGATTGAAGCCATCACAAAGCGATTTTCGCCAATAAGTGAATATGCAAAATGGAGGCAATGAAGCTGATGAGATAGAACACAAGCGAACAGTGGTCATTATTTTTCAATTTATATACAATATATATTGAGAGAATAGGCCTGAAGTGTTAATGTGCAAATTTATTTATTTTGTTGTATCGAGCTCAACACAAAAGGCAACAACTTTCACACAAAACTAGGATAGATTTAAATTTATGTTCCGATTCAGTGTGATTATTTATTTGTGGATGGAAGAAGACAAAAGCAAGGGACAACTTACTTCACAACTGGAAGATGTCGTTAGCCTGGCACATTAGGCCAAGTGGGATTTGCTGCGGGGTTTAATTCAAACGAGAGACAAATTAGTAATTTGAAATTACGGTCAACTGGGCGCCTGCAGGCATGCCAAGTTGACATTGCCAACACAACACACAACAACACTCCAGATTTATCTTTCGAGGTAGGCCATCTGCCTGAGTAGCCATCCTCACTGTAATTGTCAATTGTCCTCGTTGGCACCATTCTCTGTCATCGCATCGTCCTGTTAACGTTCGAAGCTCTTGTTATGACTGTCTCCTGTGTCATCGACCATATTATTTATTTCCACCTCTTCTCCTCCTCTTCCTGGTATTGTTTGCGCAATAAATCGATCACCAAGTCAAGAAGAGGCTCGTTTGGGTCAATGTGTGTTGTGCCAGTAAGCAATTGATCCTCAGCCAGGTCGAGCGAATAGAATATTTTGTGATCCTTTGCACAGATGGTGAGACACGAGTTGCACAGAACCAGGTTCTCCAGAGCGGTGAGCAAAGTGGTGAGCCTTGCTTCTTTCGATAGCTTTCTGGTTTGTTTGTTTTGTAAGGCTTCAGCACGATAGCCTCACTGTGGAACTCGTCAATTGGTGGCTTTCCATTCAAGGACGGATGCCAACGAGTGCCATAAACATCTACACAAATCGAGTTTCACCAAGATGTTTATGTTAGCATTCGAAAGGTAGATGTTCAAATGAAAGTGTCATTCATAAATAAAGATCTCGAATAGATGCACAAAACTCACCACTCTGTTATATTTTGTTCAACTTGGCAATGGACTACACAGATTCACATATTGAAAATATATGATAATAAATACGTAGAAGAAATGCAGTTTAATTATGTTTAATAAATACAATTTGTCATAATGACATGTAATTTGTGAGCCACGTTGCTATGTTGAATAATGTGGAGTGCAGTGAGTGGATAGACTGTTCACTTGGCCACACTGGTCACGACGTCCACGGCCTTGCCAACTCCAGAAGCGGCGGTGCTCGCGACAGTGTTCACTCCACTGGCGGCGGCGCCCACCACGGCAGTAGCTCCACCGGTCACAGTACTCACACTTCCAGTGATAGTGTCCGAGATGACCTGTCCAGCGGTACGGGGACGTTGGTAATTGTAATAGTAATAGCCAGCAGCAGCAACGGCTGCTCCACCAACCAAGCACATCGTACGATTGCAAACCATCGCGAGGATTGTCTGATTAGGAATGAACAAACATAAACAGCTCGATTAGAACCAGACATTAGTGATGACAATGACTTACTGAAAAAGGACGGGAAAAAAGGTTTCGAGACAATTGAAGCAAACAAGCTAACCAAACTAATGCATTAGCCAGAAAGGACTTATTCTATTTATAGAGACAATTGAGTGAAATTTACGTCGTACAATTTTATAGAACTTTAGACTTTAGACTAGGCAAAATTCGACTTGGTGAATGTGCCCATTGGTTGCATATTGCATTACAAACAATCTCCTCCAATCGAGCTTCGCTAATTTGTGCTCTCATAATCGAATTAAGCACATGCTATGGAAATATATCCGAGCGCGATATTAGAATACACAAAACGACTAATTTATGGCACAAATGAGACATTAACCAGCAAGTGAGCAATGCATAAGCAGGGCCGATTCATTGAATGCAGTCAGAGTGGCAAGGGTGATTCAAAAAAAACTGGTGTAATGATACAATAAATTAGCTTTCAACAAGTTTCAACAAGTTTGCACAAGTGGTGATTTTGCAGTAACCTCATTTGGTTGAACAACACAGCGCAGTCGATATCTTGTGCGGCCAAGCCATTTTGGTACTTACAGAATGCTCCGATACAGCGGTGCTGGATAGAAAACACTTGTCTTACTAATTGCACAATCTAATGATTGGTGGACCAGCTAATGATTAGCAGCTATTAGGCAAGTTTCAAGGCATACCACACTAGATCGGCCACTCGGCTGCTTTCATTTTAAACTTTTAGCGATAATTAATACATGACAAAGGCAGAGACAATCATTTGTAATATAATCAGAGAAGTCAAGGGCAGTGAAATAAACGACCTTGAGAGATGCCATTGAAGCCACGCGGGCACTTATCGGGTCTAAAGCAATGACGAGACTGCACAAAGTGAAAATCACAGCCACCAGTGCGCAAATTGCCTAATGAAACGGACAAGTGTCGATCATAAAGATACGTGCCCGATCTGAGCCATTAATCGGTGCAGTGTGGATGGACAACACCATGAATGTGCTGTTCTACACGCTCGATTGAGATAAAGCTATATTTAGAGGTGCATTGGACGGACTGCAGGTCAAGTCATCGAGTGGACCGTCACTGGCGAGTCAATTCGCACTAATGGCGCGATGCTCTTCGAATAGATTACCACTAATGAACAAAACAGTCATTTGCATAATCGAACAACTTCGGATGACCACTAGCCAGATGCCAGGGCCAATTCCTTTCCTGGGACAGCGCTGATCGATCGCGATGGAAAGCGATTACTGCGACAAGCGTGGCCAGCTCGACAACGATCGGCCTAGTAGCCACCGCTCGATTCCCTACTATTTTTAATACCGCGGATAGATGAAACGGTGAGATAGGCCTCAATTAGTGAACACCACTGGACCACTGAGAAATAGAAAATGCAACATTGCAGTTTGCCCAGTTTTTAGTCTTCCTTGCCTTCGCACTATAAGCCGATGCACAATGAGAGTCTTATTGAGACTAAATGAGCCCTCACCAAATAGTGACAGAGTGGCCAGCAATTTGTTCGTTCGGCGGCTTTCATTCAGCCAGGGCCACATTCCGCATTGGGCATAATTCAATTAGTAATAACTAGTTTAGTAGAAACACCGCCGAGTCGGTACTAGGTAGAGCCTAACCACGTCTCTAACCACAGACCAATTAAATCGTTTCTAATTGAGTTCCCTTTCAATTCCAATTTAATTATTCCTTCCAACTGTTGCCAATCAGTAGTCGATCTCGCATCTTTCTAGTTCGTTGTGTGATGACAAGTGGTGTGTAAAGAACTATCTAAAAAATACAGTAATTGAAATACTCAATGAGTTCAATGAATACTTTTGAACACAGCTCTCCCTGACACGGCTCGATCTGTAAATGGGCATATAAATTAGGGTCACAACTAAAAGTAGACAAAAGGGTCATAATTAAATTGAGACAGCATTGCAGAGCTATAGCTATGCTATAGCAATGCCTTCATTGATGCAAAGACATTTTTTGCTTATCTAATTTATTAATACTAATAATTAATTCAGTTTGTTTCACCAAATGATTCATTAAATCAAAGCGAATCGATAAAATGGGTTCATTAATAAATTTATATGACATCTAATTTTGATCACAAAACTGCGAATAAAGACTTTCAATAGAGTCAAAGAGCCAAAAGGAAGGCGTGCCAGTTGGGCGAGTAGTGGTCAGCTCACTGCGGGGTTCATTTGATACACAACAGCTCGGTCTGACCGAATTGGTCAATCAAGTCAATAATCATCATCATTACTGCAGTATGATCATCTCGTCTTTAATTAATTAACTATCTATATACATAAAAGTGAAAGTTTGTTCTTTATGGGTTCGGATACCACTGGACCGATCTTGATGAAATTTGTCCAGAATATCCTTTTCATCCAACGTCAGATGATAGGCTATGTCCCGGATCATAATATGCAATGGATCCCAAGATTTTGGGATTCTAAGGATTCTAATGCATTAGGCAGGCGTGCAACACTGACAAGGGTGAGTAATAACAAAGCTATGAATGCAATATATGTTCAATTTTCAGCAACGTTCTGGTTTCTGAAAAACGCTGTTCCAGTTTCATGCGTTCTTGTAATATTTATGTTAGTAATTGTGTCTTAAGTAATTACTATATTTTGAACATTACAAATTGACTGTTGCAACATCTTCTAAGGTGGCTTGACCATCCATAACAAAACTTGGATAACGTAACCCAATGCCAATAACTTCTCCAATGAATTGATGATTAGAGTTTTCAAATACATCATCAATAATTTCATCGTTTTGTTTAGAAAGCGCATCTATCGTATCACCATTAATGGGTCGATTTAGATATTATTGTCCTTACAGGCGTTTCAAAAGAGCACTATCGTGCCGAGTCGCCGTTTACATCAACCAACTTATCGATAGATCCACTCGAGTTCACATCTATAAATTAATTAAGAATAAATTAAATACTTAATGATTAAATGAGAATAATTACTGTCATATACTTAAACATGAAGTTGAAATTGAAGTAATTAGAGGATTAATCATATCAAGAACACTAAACACGCCTTCTTCTTGATTTGAAGTATTCGGGCTATTTGGACAACTAAGATCTATAAATACACAAACAAACATTATTAGGCATGTATTATTTCAAAAATTCAAAACTTACTGAACAGGTTCCCTGAAGAGTAATAATCGAGTGAAGCGCAAGTATGCCAAGATTTATTATCATTATGAAGACAGACTTGGAGAGAAGGACATTTGGAAAAATTTGTTGCTTCCAGTAAATTCGTTCACTTTAAGGTATGGGCTTTTTGAGAGTTTAGTTTCGCTTCTGATGAGCCATTGCGAGATTAGGAGCACGCTTAGAATCGTTGTTGACACAAATGAATTACCATTCACGCTGGCAGGAAAACTGACTGAATTGGCATAATTGTTGTCAGTTAATTGAACAGTGCGACAGCTATAACTTGATTGTCAATGATTGAGAAGCTCCTCTAGAGGAAAAGCACATGACCGGCAAGCATTGCTGTTGAAAGTGCTGCCACACCGTGCACTCTGATTCACACTGAGCAACAAGTGTATTTTGGTTGTTCGTTTATTAACAATCATTTTCAATTATTTTAATTCACTGACATCATCGCGGATAACCAAATAATATTCATCTCATCTCATACTGGAGGATGAGCAATATCAAAAGTGGAAAAAACTAGAAGAACGAATCTTGGCTACAGTCGTGCCCTGAATGGACAGATTTCTATCGGCGTTTGAACTTGGAGTGTGCCTAAGCAAACCAAAACAGCACATGAACCCAATTTGCTAATTGACTATGGACAAATGAAATGTGCTGCTCGAAATTGTGCTTATTATCTTACTGAATTGAAGAGGATCACATCGAAGCATTTTGAACTTTTTTCTATATTACAAACCGTAAGATAAAACGTGAACGTATAGTGATAATAATTATAATAATGTCATTTTTCTATTTTACTAAAGCCAAGGACAAACAAGAATTGCTATGAACATTCGAATAATTGCGATGACAAATTGAGTATTCGTATGGATGCTGATGGGTCACTATTACAATTTGAACACCGTGGTGGGCACGAATGATGCTGATTACTCACGATTGGGGCGATCTCGTGCAAATGCGGATGTCGACATCATCCCATCAAGAAATCACCACCAACAGTCTGGCAGGAAAACAACGTTACAATTGCGAATTGACTCGTAAAGACAATCAATAGCCAAATGTTGTGATCCAACAAAGGCACTGGCAGCGAACTTGCATAAAATTTATGTTTATGATAAATGTTGTGACAGACTCAACTCCCCAGGCATTCGTTACTAGGCTGAACTTGTGTTACATTTGCTGTTGGTCAAAGTTTAAATTATTCTACGAGTTTAGAGTGAAGCCAAGCGAACAAGAAAAGGGTAGGAAAACTGACTGACCAGTGGCCACTGCATGTTAATTGCTGTTCATGAATTTTACATTGAGTGAGTGCCGTGTTGTGATGAGGTGTACCTCTTATAAAAAGGCAGTGAAAGCCACTTCAATGCCGATCGGCCAATCTACCATTAATGGGAATCAATTGAATTTAGCTCACTAGAATGAGCCATATATAATTATAATTAGTTTAATTAAAAGCCAATTCGGTAGACAAAAGCAAGTGAGTGTAATGAAGAGTAATTGCATGCATTAGCACCACTGTTGGCCTCAAAAACGGCCTGTTCGGACTGGTTATAGGAATCGACGACCATCGAATTGTGCTTAATAATCTGAATCTTTTGTCGAGAGAATGGAGCCTCCTCAGTGGTGGTGCTGGTGATAACCGACGAGGTTAAGGCGTTTGCTTCGAAATCTGCAGTAGAGGAAACATTGCAGTCTGGGCTAACTTTGTCCGAGTTCTCCTGTTCTGCTGTGACGTTGAAAAATATTCTCAAGATACATCGGCACTGACTCGGCAGTGGTGAAGGTTCCGAAAACAGCTTTTCGGGTGAGCTCAATGGCTTCGGACGCCAATTCCCGTCTGAATTACGAATCGATGAATAACTTTTGCTGTTACTGCTGATAGCATTGATTTGGCTGGCAAACTGTCGATGCAAATCTCGAGACTAGCTAACTAACCCATATGATCAGCCGGTAGCGCCAGTATCTAATGTTGCTTGTCGCCACAATCCAAATAGACATTCACCAGTACTGGTATAATAGTAATTCAAAAGTCGCCGCCAGGCGCCACTACCAGTAGCAGCAAAATGAAAAATTCAATTTTCCAACTGTGGAAGGCTAATTTTCAAATGGCTATAACTCGGTTATTTGATCACCGATTTTTTAATAAGTTAGTGTTTTGGAACCTGTGCAAAAAACTGAATAAGATGGTCAAGGTAAAAAAATCACGCACTCAACCCCGCGCATCCATGTGCGACGTGCAGTTTGTGTAGGTGCGATGGTATCTTGGGAAAGTGACTCGCCATCGAACATGCCTCTAATGCCTCCATTCATTTTCCTTTTGCTGGTTGCATCGCTAACTAGTAATCGTGTTCTCTCGGTTCTCTTCTCCTGTACTATTAATAGCTTGTTGCTATCATGGATAGACGGGCCAAACAATTCTCATTGATTTTATAGGATCGATCTTGCTCAATCAATCCACTGGCCAACCGAACAACAGAGCAACAAATCAAATCGACTAACAAGTAAGACCTAAGACAAACAAACAGATATAGCTTTCTCGTTGGCGTCATTCACGAAGAATGAGGCAAAACACTCGCTTCACACCGAGCATTCTCCACTAACGAACCGCTGACTAAAGACGAATAGAGCTGAGAAATGGAAAGCACAACAAACTCTAATTAGGCGGACAATGGACAATGGCGCGGTGCAAATGCACAATTGTCAATTGCGATCGACTTATTTGCAGTCTCACAGGCCACCAAACAATCCAGAGGACACTTTGCCTAAACGACGGGCAAGCAGACTCTAATTGGCGGTTTGCACATTTAAATCGAGGCACCGTCGGTGAGATCGTTGAACCACTTTTGCTGTCACTTAACAGATCGGCTAATGCCTGCTGAGAACGATTTCTCAATCACTTACTAGTGGCCACTTCATCACGGTCAGCTCTATCACTGCACTGCACAACACTCAACCTCCAACTGCGAATTGTTCAATTCTAATTTGCTGTGTATCACGTTTGTGCTTCATCAGCTTGGCAAAGTGGACGAAAGTGAATGCACTTACAAAAAGGTATATCCTGTTGAATGAATGAATTGTTGATTCACTTGGATAGTTCATTGAGAAGTTTGTCTCACCGTACACTCGAGTAAATGCGAGGCAGAGTGAGTGAGTGCGAGAAGAAATTGTGCAAGGTGCAACAATATTTCCAATGACAATTGCACTTTGCACACATTTAAGAAGGCACATTTCACTCGTTTTGTTGCCCAATTATTCTGTTCGGAGTGAACGTCGAATAGGACTGAGCATTACTGTACAGTAATGAGCAAACCAATCAACACTAAACACACAACTCATAACAGACACTTTCTAATGTTAGTGGATCATTAATGGACCAGCCAGGCAGTCTTTAAAGAACAGGCAGAATACACTAATGAGATACAATATGAAAAACACATTAACTGTTCGGTCCGGAGTGCGAATCCAATACAAAGCATGCTTTAATGCATTAGCACTAGTGCATTATGGCCAATTGGCCCATTAAGTCAGTGGCAGACACGTCCTTAGAGTCTACGCCTAGAACATTTTACTGTGACCATTTCCTTTACTGTTCCTCATTCGGTACAGCAGGAAAAAGCAGGAAAGGATGGTGCAACGGCCTGGAAAACATTTATTTGAGGTAAACATTTGCTGGCCATTTGAGTCATTCACATTAAGACCAGCACATCCTAAGTTGTAAGTTGTAAGGCAAACTGTTGGTGTGGTGTCTAATCATGATCAACTCGGGGTCATTCGCATTCATTTTTTGGCATTTGTATTCAATGCAGATATTCATCAAGATCGTCTATAGACTATAATTCTCAATGCAATTTTGCCATAGTTGGGGCAATCTCGACTGCAGCATTAACCATAAAAACACTCTTGCGAGACTTGCCAATCATGCACTTGAACACGTCCCATCTTTGCCACGGGTTTGCAAAGTTGCGCACATAGGAGATTAAGCCATTTTTTGCTGTTCATAATAATGACACACAAGCAAACTCACATGTTTATATGTGGCCCGAGTTGATTTGAAATGCATTCATTGATACAAATGTTATATGTTATTCACTAGTAAATTGATATTACTTGACCACAATGAGCCATTGGTGGAATTCACTCATAAATAGATTCATTAGCCACAATGACTGTGTTACATTAATAATGGCTTGTCTCAATAATGACAAAAATATATATTGAACGCAAGCACAGTCAATATAAACATAGTAAACATTGATCATTGAATATTTATTTGCACTTTCATAATCGAAAGTAATACAAATGCAATGTCTGTAGAAGTGAGCATAAATAGATCGCTCATGTGAGGAATGTGTGATGCGTCACTTCTTGGGTGGAGTCTTTTTGGTCTGCTTGCTAGGTCCAGAACTGCCTTATTTGCCTTTTGGGGAGGTAGCTCTCTGGGCTCATGGAGAGGTGGCCTTTAAAGGACCTTTCGAGGAAGCATTCGGAGAGGTGACTTTTGGTGAGGCTGTCGGGGAAGCTTTCGGTTTGTTGCCACCAGGACTTGCTTTCGTGTCTGTCTTGCCTGATCTTTGTGTTCCGGTGGTGGCTGCAGGCGATTTAGTGGTTTTCCCAGTTGGAGTCTTTGCTTTGGGTTTGCTTGGCCCGGAAGGATTGACGCTATTAGCTTCGCCAGTGGCTTTATTCTTGACCGGAGCTTCGTTCGTTTTGGCACTGCCAGTGACTGGTCGTTTCTTTGGTGGAAATAAACTTGTGAAGACAAAGCTCTCATTACCCGCCACCTCTCGATTTGGTTCATCCAAGTTTATAAAGTCGATCCGAATAGCGTCCAAACCCTTTTTGAGTGCAATTTGAGCTTGGCGTAGTGAGCGTTGAAAGTGTTGGCGACTGTCGTGGCAGAAATCGCACTGGAAGTAGGGACTCTCAACCCGCAACACCAGACCGTGACAGTTGGGCACCACCGTCTTGACCAGTGACAAATCGAGTTTGTCTGGCTTCTTTCCGCCCGCCGCCGTCTTGTGCGAGTTACCTTTAAATGCGAATAGACCGATGCTAAAGGTGCCCAGTGTGAGAGAGACCACATCGGGCAGTTGTGCAGTAGGCTTCGACCCGAATGGCTTGTTGAGTTGTGTGGGAGTGCTGTGGTAGATGCGCAGATCGACCAGCTTGTACTTGCGGGCAGCGATCAGATTGACCACGTCGGACTCGTTCACAGTGGCACCGTCTGCCAATTCGACGGTGAGTCGTGTCAGGACTGGAAAGGCGTCGAGCACTTTGTTCAACTGAGTCTGGCTGGACACCACCACACCCACCATGTTGCATCGCTTAGGAAGCCAGTTGTCTTGCTCTCCTTTCAACGAGACCAACACTGACTGAATGTCCTCCTGTTGTGCTACTTGATTATTCTCCTTGTTCTTGATGTCATGCCGACTCGGCTCAAACAGTCGACCAAAGGGTACAGCCATTTGCAAAGCCTGTAAGTCTTTGCCTTCGATGGCATCGAACTCGAGCACTGATTGCCACACAGAGGTGCAATTGTTTCGAGATCCAAAGTTGAACTCCTTCACAGTCTTCCAATGATTTTCGAGTTCTACATTTCTGACATCACTTGACACCATCGGAAAGAGTTGCTGCGATTTGTGGGAAAGTGTCGGCTGTCCTTTTACTTCTTCTCGGAATTTGTTATCAATTGGGAATTCCCACACATCCAGAGTGAGGTGCTCCAGTGCTTTGAATTCGTTTTGAATCGGCCCGAACAAGGCATCGTCCAGTAAGGTGTCCCAGTCTTGGCTTGTTTTGCCTTTGATTCCTTCAATGGCAACTTTGGCCCAAACCTTCAAGCTCTTCATCCTTTCGCCCCACTCCTCAAATAGCTTGGCAAAGAGGCCTGTGCCTGCTCCTGGGAGAACTTTGCTTGTGACAGTATGACCAGTTCGAGACTTTCAATGTTGGGCAGTGAGGTGGTGAGCATCTCCACATCTTCCACACTCAGATACTTCTTGGTGTAGGGAAAGTCACTCAAGTTGGCCACCGGGGCGTACTGTTTGGCGAGCATCGGAACACGAAAATAATCTGCCAGTGGCATTGAGGTCTCGCCATGTCGCACTAGATCGAGGGCTTGCTCAAGGCTGGAACGGTAGTGCACCACTAGGGTAAGGACTTTCTGACTGGCGAGCCCTTTCACCTCTTTCAAATCTTTGAGTTCGCGCCATTGCAACACTGGTCGAGTTGAGCCCATTGGGAAGAGCTTGCACACACAAACGGCGAGAGGAGACAAAACAAACTTGGTCACTAATTTGACAAATCACACACACAAGGCAGAGAGGCAAAGGGAAATTATAGTCAAGGCAGACTCACAATACAACCAAATAAGCCACAAAAGGACTTTCTTTTATATCCAAATTGAAGTGAGTTGACATTGGCAAGGGGGCTTTCAATTTTCGATTTTGGTATAATGTACACGATGCATTTTTGAAAATGACTCAAACATTGGAACAATGTTGTCCATTTGCTTCGTGTCATTCGAGTTGATTATGTAATTTAGCCAATCAAATGACAACACGACACAATTCAGTGTTGAGCTGCACTGGATGACCAGTTGATTCAGCAATGCAATGTCACCTGACAGTGTTCTATGGACAGACTGTGATAGTGCAAGTCATTGTGGCACAATGATTGTGCACTTTCACTAACAAAGTAGTCACGTATTCAATTCAATCGAATCTATTGCCACTCACAAAATGTTGCTCAACTGGTTTGAATTGGACAGGAGCGATACTTTCGACACTTTTGTTCAGTTCCTCTTGGAGGTTGGTTGTATGGTTACAATCGGACAAATTGCAATACTGGTCAAACATGCTCTACACGATGCTCAGGTTGATCAATCGGGAGTTCTTCTATATATGTGACGGTAAGTTTGTGCTTGAGTTGAATTTGGCGAGTTGTTTGACCACATCGAGCAGTATCATTTTGTGACATGAAAGTGCTCAATTATTGAGTTCAATTCGAATGCGATCACAACTGTGATTCGAGTTGATTGACCAATAGAAATTGTGATTTAGCATTGCTAAATTAGCAATTAGACAATTGAGAACATTTCTTGTGAGTACGTATACTTATTTGATGCTTTCTGGTATATATAGCCATATGGGACAAGTTTTCTATTGTGCCACTGTTTCGATATTGATTTCGAATGGTCATTGAGATGAGCCAAGAACGAACGACAGAGTCTCTCGTCGGTGTCAAGTTCGGCAATTCACGTTTTACCATTGGCAAATATGTTGCAGGAGGTGAGTGTACTTGTGTGTTTGTTCATAAACCCGACTAACATATTTAATAATTTATTATCCAGGTTCGTTTGGTAGTTTCCACTTGGGCCACGACTCCGAAACCGACAAACGTGTGGCTATCAAGCTCGAACGCAAAGATTTGTCCAAGCCGCAGTTGATGCTCGAGTTTGGCTTTTATCTCACTCTGAACAACATTCGGTTCATTCCAAAGCTGTTGTTCTTTGATTTGTGCACCCCCGAATGGCATGCACTGGCACTGGAGCTGCTCGGTCCACCGCTTTCTGAAATGGCGGACAAATGTGGTGGCACCTTTGGCCTAATGACCACCACACAGATCATGATTCAGCTGTTGAACATGTTTGAGTACATACACGATCTGGGCATTCTCTATCGAGACGTTAAACCGGAGAATTTCCTGCTTGGTCTGCCTAACAGTCCCAAGTGGTGCACTGTCTGTATGATTGGTAAGTATGGCCCGATGTGTGTGTGTCTATCTCAATGACAAATTATCTCCCTCAGACCTCGGATTTTGCAAACGGTACCTCGTCAAAGGAAATCGTCATATGGAATTCCAAGAAGGCAAGGCATGCAGTGGTACAGGTCGGTACGCAAGTGCGTACAATCACCAGTACTATGAAGTTAGTCGTCGGGATGACCTCGAAGCGATCCTCTACATGATCATCTTTCTGCACAAAGGCCAACTACCCTGGCAGGGTCTCAATATCGCGGATCAAGTCAAACTGTCCGAAGCTCGTGGCAAGATAAAGAAGTCTATCAGTGCGCAACAGCTTTGTGCCAAAATGCCCACCGAATATGTGCATTACTTGACCACCGTGAAGGCACTTCAATTCACTCAAAGACCACCGTATCGCAAGTTGATGGCTCAATTCAGAAATGTGCTCACACGACTGGGCACTAGCATGGCCGGGCGAGTGTACGACTGGGACGAGTCTCATAATCACAAACAAGTCTACAGACAATAATGCTCAAATGCTATTCATTCTATTTGTTGCACTTTGATTGTCCCGAAAATAAAGTGCTATACAATTCGAGTAATTTTATTGTTTCGATCGTTTGGTCTGTCAGTCGATTTCAATGAGCAGTAATTCCGGACTTTGATTGGAATAAAAGTGAGGCACGGTGGCCGTTCGGTTAGTCTGTCATCTTAAGACATACACGCACATCACTGTTCTATGCACTGGTTGTGCAAATGCAATGGGGAAATATTTTGTACTTGGCGACTTTTATTGCATTTCACTAGAATGGCCTCTCACTGTCCGATTATCCGCTCAATAATTGTGTGTCTCTCTCGATGTTTTGGTCTGACAAGTCAGACTTGGTGGTGTCCTCTTGCAGTGAACATTTTGGACAATACAAAGGATGACTTTTATGATATTACCGATGGAGTCGAGTCGTATTGCTCTGTGCATTGTGGTCCACAATTTGTGGACAAAACTAATCACATCCAAATGTGGCTATATTGATGTCCTTCATCAGTGACCAATGGCGACCCTTGCAGTGAGATATATCGAGATACACTGGACAACATTTCATTGTGTCTAACGATCGGTGCTCAAAACATCTGTAATTTACGATTCTCCTTCTGAATGTGATTGCCTCCTAATGAAATTACATAACGACACGGCAATGATTGAAATACTATAGATTGTGCCAACACTGGAGATTATATTTAAATACAAACAAAATTTGCCTACAAATCAGGCTCGGTTTGACGGACTGTCGAGTTTGACGATAGTTTGGTGAGCGGCCAGCAATATTTCTAAGCATGGCGGACTGGAAGATTTCTCTGCGCCATTAGTAAGTGCACAAGTCACATGTACGGCATCAATTCATGCTCACTTTTATCAGACAAGCATGAACCATTTGAGACGAATGATCATAATTTGTGACATTCCATGTCAGTGCGTCAAATGAGAGGTCTGGGTCAATTAATGACTGGAATCCAGTCACTGAATTGAAAGGCATCGTGGAAAATTAAAGCGCAATTTAATTTTAATCACATTCTAATTGCAATCAATCAATGGGCACTTGTGGGACTGTTGGGACACTTGTTGACTTGTTGCAGACCCATTAGGAGATCAAGTCGGTCGTGGGCAAAGATAGTCATTGTCATTTATCGAGAAACAATGATTAATTTCACAGAGCGATATTAATCCTTCATTAGGTATGACACGAGCGGGGCAAAAGCACAGTGTCTACATTGTTGCCATTAAGTACAATTATGCCACCGAGGCATTCATTAATGATAATATCCAATGATGGCATTGCCATCTTACTCCAATTTGCCTCGTCTGTGCAGAATCGCCTTGAGCTCGAGTGCTGCTACCAGACTGGACGAGCAAGTCATTGCTGCAAACAAACACTAATATGTCACCATAGTTATCGGACACATCGACAATTAGTAGATTATAATAACGTCAAACGATCCGTATGCGCCCACTGAGTACTCAGTGGAGTGTTCTGTGGCAATGAATATTCATTAATGGACAGTTATTCTGATAACGACCAACCAGTACTGCACTTTTTGTGCACTTGTTCGCAATTTTGGTCCCGACCATTAGTCGAATGCACCGAGTTGGCACTTACTTTTTGTTGTTGTTTTTCACAAAACCTTGTTTGAGCTCTTCTCAATTGCTACAACCTCCGAGCTCCTCTGAAAGAATATACATTTTTTCTCAATCGATTCTTCTGTGCTAATCTTCGTTACTGAACTGGTCGAAGAGATAAAAGGTAACTGCAGTGGCCGTTCTGTCAGTGGAGTGTCTCGTATGGTGCATGATCTCGGTTTATTCATTCAGATGATGTACATGCAGTTTAAAATTAGTTGAGTAAGTGAGCATTACTCGGATTGGAGTGCTAATGCCTTGTACAATGTACAGTCATTCGGTGTGCATCCTTGCAAACAGGTACATCAAAGTGCTAGGCTTGCTTTGATCGCTTCCCAATCAATTCGCTAATTGTACGCACAAGTGCATGTTTCGAGTGGCGACAGTGGTGGCTGGATTGGTTTTGTGCGTCCGTTCGAGGATATATTCAGTTCAGAGTCGGCTTTGCACGTGTAGAAAATTAGCACGATTTGAGTGGCCACATCTCGAATAGCCCATTTTCATCGCCATCAGGCAGAGGTATGATTGGTCCATGAACACTGCCATTAATCGTTTGGAAGCAACTAAATAATGTTCATTAGACCATCACTCAATAGCGGTTGGTCAACTTACTGCTACCAATTTTAATGTAACATTACAATGTCGCTTCATGCTGTTCGCTACTGACCAATCAAAATCATTCAATGAAGTAATAATGCATTTTTAATATTTAGACAATCACTGATTAATGATGTTATTTGCATAATAACATGTACATTAATGCTTCTTGTAGAAGGCTCGCTAATGCCCGTATTCCGTATTACGCCTCTCTACCGAGCGATGCCAAACGTGCCCAGGACAACGCCAACTCAGTGGCTCTGATGCTATTCCTGGTGGAGCGTTTGCGATAGTACTTTATTGACAATGTAGTCACCAACTCTATTCGGCTCCACTCGGCGTGATTGTGAGCATGCCAGTTATGACTGTCCGCACCACAAGTACATCCACAGAGGTGCACACTGTACACATGTGACTAACATTAATAGTATTATATTGTCTGGCTGTAAGACAATGTTGTGTACGTGCTGTTTGGACGCTATCTGCATATTTCACGTTATGTAATGACAAATGACAAAATAGCAAACACTCAAATTATGATACTCAAGTCAATTCTCCACAACAAAGTGACACACATTCAAAGCAAAGTGCACGTTCTATTACGTTACCATTGGTATACCAATTACGATGACCACACAATTCGTCAACATCAAAGCCCTCATTTTGGGTGATCGCACTAATGTTCTATTTCGGCTGGTCATCATAGCACCAGTTTTTTGGGTTCGAAGCAGCAAAAATTTCGTCTCGGGAACAATAATGCTATTAAATCTCAAGCTAATTCTAAAGCTTGTCTCGGCAAAGGAAGACACATCGTCGCACAAGTTGAATTCGAAAATGTATTATTAATTTATGAACTCACTGAGCTTACAATGCTCGAGAACTATTATCCTGTCCTGCCAGGCATTGAATCAATGCCATTGATTTCGTTCTTTTCTCGATAGAACAAACCAAACGATGCTCAACAATGTTCATTCTATTTGTTCCATTTGCCTTTATAAAGCACACACGATTTGCTTCGTTTGAGCAAAGCTATCCTCCCAAGTTGTTTCTTCCTAACTTTTCTCAATCCTACCTCCAACCGCTTTCTCGTGTCGTGAGTCGTCTCCACCTTTGGACTATGGACCCGAATAGCAACCCGTTCAACATGGTTCCAAAGAAGCAGGTGCCCACTAAAGTTCAGCCGAACCAGAAGGAGGTGGTCAAGACCAACGACAACCAACGACGCCCTCAGGATCAGCAACTCGGAAAAGTGCAATTGGCTCTCCAAAGTCCGGCCGAAGTGAAGCTGCAGGGAAACGAACAAGTGTAGATTGCACCTTCGCTTGCGGATCCCTCCTTGGTGCCTGGAATCATCCCTGCCGGTGTCCCGAAGTTTCAGACTGAAGCGCCCAGTGGATCGTTTGCCAAAGTAAGCGACTCGACTTTGCTGAGTCTCGAGAGGGCCAAGAGCAAGAAAAGCAGCCCTAAACTGCAGGCCAGCTCGCAAATTGGTGGCTTTACAGACGCGAACAAGAGCAACATCAAATCGACCATCTCGCAAGTCAACAAGCCCAAAAGTGCACAATCGAAGAAATCGCAAAAGTCTCAAAAGTCCTCCAAGTCCAAAGCGGATGTGGTCAAAAGCAAAAGTTCGTCTACTGCTAAATCGGCGGACAAGAGCAAGTCGAGTGTCACTCGCAACAGCTCGAAGAGTCCTGATCAGCCTCATGAGACTCGAAAGTCATCGTCGGAGGGCAAGTCGTCGTCGTCGAGTAGCAAAAGTTCGATCTCGCCTGCAGACCATGGTGGCAAGGCCAACCCGACGCAGGTCAGTTCCATCAAGCAGCGCCACTCGAATGAATCGAAAAAGTCTCGATCGACTTCGAAGACTGCCAAGCCCGCTAGCGGCAGTGACGACAAGCCCAAAAAGAAGCCTAAAAGTTCCGATTCGAAGAAAGACAAATAGATTCAATGACTATGAGACATTGACATGAGCAGTGAACTTGTTGGCTCACTAATTAAATTTTAATTATTAAATCTTATTACCTACCAAATGAGTTCAAATTATTTATATTATATTGTTTATCTAACAAAGATCGCTAACCAGCTTGATCATTCAAGCAATCGTATGGCACTTATGAGGATAAGCCAATCGATCGATTTATTGTGCATTAATGCGAACTATTCACATGGTCGTTCATGTATTTGTGCAAAAATCTAAGCATTGACCAATTGATGAAATGTGTAATGTTTAGTAATGTAAATCCTTCGTTAGTGACTCGACTGATTAAGCATTCGTTTGTTTGCTTAAATGCTAGGATGTTGGGTAAGGCTGCTTCCGTCACTGCCAATAATTTTCTGTTCGAGTTCTTTTGCCAAGGCCTCGAGACCATGTTGCATCTTGGAGATCCAAGTGTTGTTGTTGTTATTGTTTGCTTTCACTCCAACGTTCTCGTGCGCACCATCGTTACTGTGCTCCAGAACCGATCCCGATTTTGTGCGAGAAAGGGCCTTGTTGCCACTGAACCAGTTGTACACATTTTGAAATATGTGCCGCGGTGAGGTGCTTCTCAACTAGATCCTCTGAAAGATTGACATTTTGTAATCTAAATAATAATGATGAGTTCAAATTGCAGCTGGTTTTAAATGTTCATGTTTGGGTTACGCTGTTCAGGTAAAATGGCCCAATTGTGAATGCGCTTTGCATATGGTCAATCTCTCACCCTCAACTCGACTCGTTACTGTCGGTGTCGAACGTTGCAACCTCATGAGGTGGGCACTGGAATATTGACAACGTGACTTATGGACGCCATCACCTCGATCACTGACGTCTCATCGATGCTGTTTTTGTTGCCATTTGGTTTGTTGTTTAATCTGTTTCTACTGCTCGTAGAAAAGCGTTGATGATTTGCGAATGTGGCGTTGAATTAATCTTTCGGTTTCGTTTGGCTACACTCAGACTGTTGATGGTCCCACTGGGCATTGTTTGCGATCGTCGACGTTCTTGATCTTGGGCATCTGCTTCATGATTCTCACTAGCGTTCGATGCCGATGTTGGTGGTTCTGTGCCTTGTTCAGAGTGATTCAATTTGTGGTCAGGACAGTGTGACCAGTCCCACTCTTGACTCATGTTGCGATTACTTAGTCTCAAGCACTGTTTCGCCAAAACAAACAGAACTATTCGCAATAAACAGACAGGCAGCCAGAAAGGTCTCAGTGCAACAGTGAATCACAGCACAATGACTTGTATCGATACTATAGTATACGGTCACATAAGTGATGACCAGTGACTCGATCTCTCGAATCACTCCATAGAATCCAACCAGCTGTGCAATGTAGATCAGGACATAGATGATTAGGTTGAGCTTCTCCATGAAGGCTTTACGTGTCAACAAATACTGTGCGTAATACTCCTGCTCCACAGCCTTCCTGGGTGTTTGTGGTCTCAACTTTGGTCACCGCAGTGGACCACTCGATGTCGTCGAAGAAGTCAATGACCAGCATGGTGTAGTTGAGTATCAGCATGGCCGTGTTCACCAGCACGTCGGCAAACATTAACGACAAAATGAGAATATTGTCGCGTTGGGCGAATTGAGTCAAACGAGCCCACAGCGACTTCAATGACTCTGATCGACACTGTTGGACTGTTTGAACCATCGTTTGATAAGTCTGTGATAGAATGGCACCTTCGAACTGGCTGGAGGCGAATTGGCATCGTGATACACCGTCACTACAGTCTTGGGCACCACAGCTGTCGCCTGACGGAGTAGAGGAACCATTGGCCGACGTTGAGGGTACTGAGTTAGCAGCTGCTGTGAAGCAATGTGCGAGTTTGACAGACTGTGATAGTTGACCCACATGTACATGGTGATGCTGACGATAATGGCGAGATGATGAATGTGAAAATATGGTTGTTGATGGTAACCACCACCAAAGTCGATTAACAAAGACTATTTATAGCCAATGTCGCTCGGTACAGGTGCATTAAGTTAATTCACTTGCACTGGATAATGTGGAAAATTTACGACTTTGTTTGGGTTGTGTTTGAGCTTTGTGGATTTGAGTTTTGTTTCAATTTGATTTTCGGGCCATTAGAGTGACTAATTGAATTGACTCGACCATGCGACTCGTTTCGTAGACGTTGCTTGCAAATGTAAACTCAATCAATGATACAGTCTGGACTCGGCTTGGACTTGAAGATTGGGGAGAGAGTGCCGCTGAAGAAACAAACACTGCTCCGTGGTTGTTATGACGAATGTTGTTTTGGCGCAATGTTGATGATGGCGATTGCGGTGCTGTTGCTGGTGGTGGTGCTAGCGGTGACCAGTGCGGAGGTGGCTCGACTTGTGGCACCATTACCATAATAATACACCGAATTGACTTGTCAAAGTTGACCAATTGGAGTCATTGTCGAGAGTGGCATTGATCGATTCGGTGGACATATTGCATTGGGTCACCAAAGAAGCACTTTGTCATATTCAACACAAGTGGCCTATGACAATATATTTTCAATGATTCAATTCAATTATTTACTGGAATGTCATCGTTAAACAATAAGTTAATACTAATAGTAATTAATTAAGTTGTACTGTTAATAGACTAGATTACTATCTAGAGACGCGTCTATACAAGGCATTTGTTTGTTAAATTAAATGTTGTGCTGAAAAGATTTATTGTGCCATCATCTAATCGGTGTCACAATGTTTGGCTAAATTTGTCTAAATGCAGATGAGTTTGATTTCAGTGGCAATCAACGCGACTATGTGGTAATCTTTATTGCTTTATGATTTATTTCTGTCATTATTGTTCCATTGAACAATCTGTAGCCGTGTAGAAACAGTGATGGTCTCATCATTGGCGACACTCCCACTCACAAGACGGAAAGACTCCGTGGCAAGTATCACTTCGCACTTTTGTTTGGATTGGTTTGGTTGGTCACAGATTGGTTAAAACACCTCTGGCGGGCTAGTGGCCAAAATGTGGCAAGTGATTAAATGCAACCAGTGCCCACGACCTGTCCAAGGCTTGCACTACAAGCCAACATAGTTCAACAATGACATTGCAGTGCTGAAGACGGCCACCAAATTGAGAGCATCAATGCCCGGGCAGCTTCACTATCCTCACCTGGCAGTGATACCTCCGAATAGCAGATTTTGGAACAGGTAGGAATGAAATGCAAGCAAAGGAAAAGGGACAGAGCAAATAGATACCACTTGAGTGGATCGATTAGTCGGTTGCACTGAATTGTCATTAGGAAATTAATTTATTTGACATTAAAAGTACAAATTAAAATGCAATAGTCTTAAGTGCCAACCAACAGTTTGCAGCAATTAATTAATCAAAGTTTCTTTACCAAAACCAAGTGCCAGGTTGGCACACCGACGAAATGGTTATCTGCTGAGACAAGTACATTCAGCGATTAGACTAGAACTCGTGACTTCTTGATTACCTTGTCCTTTTTCTTCTTTTTCATCTCTAATTTGCGCTTCTACATGTACAACCGAAGATATACAGTGATATTTAAAAACAAACAACTCAACAAAGCCAAACACACTGATTTAATGGACCACATTGAACTTGACTTGTCTCGGTCAAAATCAGGCCAACTTCACTTTGTGCCTGCCACTCGCTCGGTCCAACACATCTTTCTGCCACATAAGTCAAAGTTAAATTTGAGTGTTACGTCGTTTCACGTGGTGATCAGCGATCATTTCCATGGACGGCGCAACGCGTCTAATGAAAACAAAACAGTTATCAATGCTGAGAGACGCAAAGATGCAAAGAGACGCCACTTGAGTGGAGGCTAATGGATGAAACTGTAAGAAAAGTAACAACTATCAGTGATGCATTGCCATACATTGAGATTTGCAAATACAATTGGCAAATTTGTCAATAAATAATGGCCCATGTCAGATTCAACGTGGATGGATTATCACTCACTCGATAAATCAAGGTGATGGTCAGCAATTGTTGTGGTTGCTTAGCAGACCAAACCTTTAGAAGCAAACCTCGCCTCGAGTGCAATCCCGTGCACTACTTTTCCACTTCCTTAGCGTCGGACATCATAAATGGTCGTGGATTTATTCATTAACAGTTCTTTTCGGTGACCAGGACAAACGGTAGTTCGGAATCTTCAATGTCAGAACATCTTCATCAGACTGAAGTTCATCTACTGACCAAACAGACAAACAGGAAAAGTCACTAAGGACGAGTGCACCAAGTGACTCGTTTGAGCGAGCGGTCAGTGGCACTGCATTGACAGTCAGTCCAGTGGCCAATCCAGCATGAGCAATGAATCGATCGAGTATGTTTGCATGGTTATCATGTATATTATATTAAAACTCAACGCAATCAAATTCAATTTTAAAAAATTTGTACGTTGTTCTGTCAAATCATAATTACTCACCGAGGACTCTTGCTTGCCACTTTATTTTTTGGTGTACCAATTGATTTAATGTGCAGCCAATGAGAAGTGACACCACTGATATATGACACAGAATGTCAATTTGACCTAATTGCCTCAAAGTACACCCAAATAAATCAAAGTCAACACTAATCTAATTGCGGACATCGATGCAACATCTTTGCAAAAATTGAAACTCGTCAGATTGATTTTGTGAGCACTTTGGATCAGATTGCACTGTAACTACAAGTACACTGTAAGTCACAACACAACAAGCTGGCTTGTTCAATTGCAACCTATTGAAGCCTGGTTCAGTTTGCTAATCTGCCCACTGGCCACCGTGCTCATTAGTCCGTCCATTCTGCAAGTGTCTAATTGCGAATGCAATCGGTGATTTATCGCTGATTTGTATTGGTAAGCCAATTGTTTCCAAATAATCGACTACAGAGCAATGGCCATTTTCGCCCATACTTTTCGATTTGCATATTTGATTGACCACCGATGGACACACTCATAAGGTGATTGAATAGAATTGAATTCATCTAAAAGGTGCAATTAGACTTAAACACATGTTCGCTGAATTAATTTTACTAAAAGCTATATTTAGCATTATTGAGTGCACAAGGTTGCACCTAACCCCAAGATTTCCATGGAGTGAATATACAATGAAAGGTCTATAAATAATGCACTGCCGATCAGGCATTCTGCAGATGCCATGGCCAATTGTTCAATGTAATTTGTGTTGCGATAATTATGGACTCGGGTCCGAACAAACGATATAGATTGGCACTTGTGCAACATGAGATACCGATTGGCCATGGCCAATGCATTTGCCACTGGCCACAACCTATTTCTGCCAGTGGACATTCCGTGGTGCGACTAATCGTATCACCCAGCTGTACCCGAGCCTGGTGGAAAACTACTAGATTTATATTCAAATGTACCATGCATATTGGCTCCAGTAATGACTACATCCTACTGCCAGTCTACAAGTATGTCAGTTTTTTGTATTTGGTATCAGTCGTTCTTGCCTGAGCATTCAACGGCACAGTAATGTCAGATCTGAACTCATTCGCAAGAGAAAGCGCTAATAACAATACAACACAACTAATACAAAAGTAACAAATGTATACAAATACAAAATAGCTATTTATAATATTTATTTTAAGGTGCCATCTAGAGCGCTGTGCCTCCCAGAAGATGAGTACAAAGTCAGTAAGAAAGCTTGACATGCTGGAGATGCTTTCGTTCAACCAAGATGGCAATAGCGGTTAGTCTACCGTGCACTGGTGGTGCTCAACTGGTCTGACATCCGCAAGTGAGACTGTCCATTGATCTAATCGGATCTGTTGGGTGACGCGCAAATAGAATGGACACCGAGATCGATTCTCAAAGTACAACTTGAATTGACGCAATCCAATTAGGAAGAATACAAATATGGCAAAGCCTGCTAAATTTTATTAAAGCCAAAAGAAATGCCAGTTCTAAACGAATGCTTCCACATGCCACCGTTCGGGACGTGTTCCAACAGTTGCAAGCATCGAAAGTAATGGCAATGTTTGTTTATACAGCAAATTAATTCTTATAATAATTTCGAATCTCGCGATTGTGGCAGGCTAGGTAACGCAATGAAAATGAAATTAAAATGAGACGCAATTGAATTAGACATTGACAATTGGCAATTGCGATTGGAGCCATTTCACACCTCGATCGAGTCGTGTTTGAATAAGAATGAGCCGTCTAATTCGAGCCAATCTCTGTACAGGATAGTTAGTGTCACTCATGGCTTCGAACGTTCGCTGGCGAGTGACTTGATTGAATTTCCACCACTGATTTGACATGCCAAAGCAGCAATTTAATTTCAATTACTAATTAATAATCACATAATGTTGATAATTGCACCGAGCAAGTGTGCACCCGATCACAGAGTCTGGAAACCCGCGTGTTTGATGGCGTTTGGACATCATACTATGAAGAGACTGTCTAATCGAAGAATTGATTGGAAAGTGATCGCTAATCCAGCGAGACCGAGTGTGCGTGCCTCATTGAAGGTGTCCTTTGTGTGTGCACAATGGTGTGACATCCCGAGAAAGAATGTGGAGCCATGGCAAATGGTTGCGCACAATTGACCAATAAAGAAATTCCTCAAGCGTTCAACAAAGCAGTGGGCCAGGTATGCTATGTATGACCGCGATTGGGACTCAGTCTCGTGTTAATAGGATCTGAGCACAATGACCGATTAAGGTGAACTGACTGAGATTGAGATGTTTATGGTCAACACAAACACTCAACACAAATGAATAACGTGCCAACAGACTGACAAGTGGCACGTGGCATACATCTCAAGCATCACCTTGCCATCCCTGACATCAATTACAAACATCAGTAGTCAGAGATGACGTGTGGAGTGAAGCCAATTTGGCATTTTCGTCTGTTGCCTTGCAGAGCACCACTCAATGGGCACCCAGTCGACCATGCACAGTGTCGGTGTGAGTTGGCGGTAAAGTTGAATTTCCATGAAACAAGAGAAGGAATGAGTTTTTCCTTCTCGGTACTGGCAGGTCATGGCGATTACACTGTCGATCAGGGGACGAGGGTACAATCAATGCAAATAGATAGTAAAACACAAGTGCAAGTGTATAAATGGCCGGTGCGATATGAATTTCCATCATAAAGAACCGTGCACGAAAATATTCGAATGGACCGAGTTAGGACGAGCCAATTTGTCCAAATATGATTTACATGCATAATCGAGCAATATCGATGTATTCGACTCTTTACAAATTGAATTGGTAATTGCTGTTTATGAAAGCGGTTATTGTATTGCAGTGAATGCTTTCGATTCCACTTTGTGTGATTGTCTTCCTTTGTTTTGTGTGATCTTACATTTGGCAATATCGACTAGAATCTGAATTTCATTTTGTCAATTTATTCCGAGCTGTGCTTTATGCGAGTATGATGTCGCTTAAATGAATGATCCTAACTTTGATGCAGAACGACTGAATCGACTTGGCCAATATTCGTTTAGCTCGTCAGTCGCTGGTCGCTGTGTTAACTTGCACACATGTGTTGCAATCAAACACGATGAAGAATTGAAAGATTTGTTTCCAGACAATTGAACTGTATATTTTATTGAACTACTAATGTCTAATAAATCTTATTGAAAGAGTAATGATAATAATGATCACTTTTACTGTGACATATTCCCAGCAGAAATTAGATTACGGCAGACTACAGAGAGAATGCACTGGCGGTGGCCATTTCTAAATCATTGCGGGCACGATGTAATACTTACATTGTAAGTGGCCATACTAACCATCTGACCAAATGGGTGGATAGCAAGTGAGCAATGCTCGCTAGACCAGAGAGGATCATTTGTCATTAATTAAGGACCTATGCAAAGCGAATTCGCCACTGATTGTGCTACTCACACTAAACATTCAACATTGAACACTGGACTGACTTACCCGAAGCGGCCCTGAACCACGGTTTCAATTGGTTAATCAATGGTATGGCAAGCGCCAAAGTGCTGCTACTGGATTACTTTGATAGATTTAGCACCGATAATTATAATTATAATGACCAGATTAGCAACTGTCGGACACGACTTAGTGAGGACCATGTTGATGCGATCATAATCTACTTGATTATCATAATGAGCTGGAAGGATGTGAAAGGAATTGGCTGACCAATGTCTTGTCATGTTATTGGTCAAATTGATGGATTGTTCACTGAATGACCAGTGCTGTTGCAGTGGGGCAAAGAGGCAATTGCCGTTAGAGTGCAACGCCTTTGATTGACAGAAGGGTCCGCATAAAAGTATTATGAAGTAAAAAAATTAATATTTAAAACGCCATGGCGCTCGAAAACAGATAGGCCACATATTAATTCGGTTCAGTGCTATCACTGTGACAGCTCTTTTCTTCTGTGACGCGTCCTTCCACCAAATGAATTGCTCATTTATGCCGCATCACTGGCAATTATTGCTCCTTGCTGACTGTTTGCTTTATAATTTATAGCATTCATCTGGTCCACTCTCGATCAAGCCAAGCAGATTCCGATGCCAAAGCGAGATCGAGTTCTTCGGTTGTCGATTGTGTTAGTCGAATGAGATTCGCTTCGTGTGCAATCTCGCCTTAAAATGGTCATACACCGGTGGGCCTCTGGTTTCCTCACAATTATCCACTAACTAATGGATGCGGAACAAATGTGACTGCTGTTTGGCAAAAATATATAGAAGCGGTCACTTTAATTCTACATGTGCAGGCAAACTTGAACACAAAGACTAGTTACTCGGAGTAGAACGAGCCGAGTAGAACGACGAGGAACAACTGTAATTTTGAAGTTGGTAATTTGATCAAATGTTTAATCTGTCCACTGTCGGCCTGGTCATATAATGTGATAATTTAGCAAATATAATATTCTCTAAGTTCAAGGTTTGAGATCACTTTAAGAAATTATGCTCATCAAAGCAATGTTTAAGGCGATTTGAAAGCATTAAGCATTGCAAGCAAGACACAATTAAAATTTCTCTAGTTTCGCATGTTTGCCTTCTCATACGTTGTCTCACTCGAGACAGTTCTGTTTGTCTTCACATTGGTCATCATCAAATGTAAGACAATGCACATCTCCACCATGCAACACTTTGCACCGAATGAAGCTCAATATCATATTAGTGCCACTGTCCATAGTTTGCATTATAAATTGACCGATGAAATACATTGAATTGTCCACTGTGGCACATTCTCACATTGACACTGCTTTGATATACGGCAATAATTCAATTTGCGACAAAATTTATTGTGCCGATCAGCGTGCAAAGTAAAAAAGAGAAATTGCCCACTTGAGCCACACTAGACTCGCATCACTACCTAGGACAATCGACCTGATTGTGACCATCGATGATTGAGACATGAAAAATGTCTATTGGACATACACCATTCGCCAACAAGCAGGAAAAATCATTTGTGGAAAAATAAACACAGCCAGAGTGAGTGAGTCAGGCAGGTGACAAATGAAATTCCACTGATAGACCGAGGAGGCAGTGGCAAGGCTATATAAACTAAATAGCTTGTTTGTGTTTGTTGTGTTTGTTGTGTGTTGCGATATTCACATTCAGTCCATTCGATGGTGAGACAGTCTTCGGTGACTGAGTAGTTCAATATTCGCTTGGTCACACAAGCACGAGAGCCAGTGGAGAGTGCATTGCTTTGGCGCTGCACGGCAAAAGTCGATCGAGTTAATTCAATTTGGTCGTTCACACTGACTCGCCATAAGTCACGACTCACCGATCTATATCGATCGATCTCGACTTCGATTGCCGTTCTCGATTATCAAGTGAACCGATTACACGATCGAGTAATACAATCCGATAATACAAGTGTTTTGAGTGCACGGACTGCACTGGACTGCACTGTGCTCGGTCTCGCTCGAATCATTTAGTGATTAGATGACATGCACGGCCAATGCAGACTACTGCTCAAAAAGTAAATCATCACAAAGGTAAGGTTGAATGGCGCACGGTCATTGCTCTGGACCAGGAAGGCGTCTGCTTCCTCTACAGAGATTACTCCAATCTTACTAACTTATGACGGCTCAATGAACGAACTGGCGCGTCCATTGTGCCACAAGTGCTCTCGTACCATTCAGAGACAGTTGATAGAACGAGATTATTTAATAAGCACGGCTCGGTTGCTGGTCCAATTACGGTCACTCACTACAATCACCAGTTGAAATTGCCCCAACAGTTGATCCAATTGTGATCACAAGCACTTATACGGATAAACATTTTAATCAACTGGAAATGGAGCCAGAAGTGGAACCAGAAGTGGAGCCAGAAGTGGAGCCTGAGGTGGCTTCGTGCGAATTGGTGCTTTCTGGGCAAATTGAACTTGCTTTGTTGAGGCTGGTGTAGGTAGAACTGTACATGCGAGCGATTCGTTGGGATGGATTGTAGTAGAAGATGATGATGATGGTTAAAAGAATAATCATTGCCACCAAGACCAGTAAGTAGTAAACTGGAAGGGGACAGAGGCAAGAATTAGTCAAACAAAGTGAATCACCACCACCCCTAAATGACAATCACTCACAGAAAGTCATGCCAAAGCCCCGGGCATGTTCGAGCACTACTTCAGGCGGAAAGATGGCCGTCTCCTCTGGGTCTTCACCTTTACAACCAAAAAAATGACCATAGCTCATATTGCCCATAGACATGACCAGATTGAAGTGACCGTCGTGCTGGGACAGATTTTCCATTTTGAAGTAGAACACACGACCAGCCTTGTGGCCAGACAAGAGATAAAGATGCGAGTGGAACAGTGCAGCACGCCACATTTGCATGCTCAACACTAAGTGCAGTGGCATGAAGTCTGAATAGAAGTGCTTGTGCTCAACCACTAAATAGAGTTTGCTGTACTGAGTGGCGGTACTGCTGGTGATGGTGCTGTTGGTCAGTTGAGATGTGCCAAACAGACGAGACTGGTGGGAGTACAGGTGCACAACTCCGTCAGACATGGACAAACTCATTGTGCCCTCTTGGTAAGAAGGATCGTCCAGAGTGATGAAATCTGAAAAATGTTTGCATAATCAAAGTTTATGTTCAATTGTACTTCAATGAATCACTCACAAGTGGGCATGGTAGCGGTAGCATTGGTCACATTGGCGGAAATGTCTTCACTGAGATGATACAACAACACCGAGTGGCTCGCCAGACCAGTCTCCCTGACTACCCTGTCCTGTTGGACTTTTTTGCCTCGAAGGAAGGTCACGAAGAAGACCTGTTGAATGGTTAGATTAGTTGGTTCAATCATCATTTCATACTTTCAAACTCTCACCTCCCACGGATCTCGAAAGAAAATGACCACCATGTCCTGTTGAACATAAACCAACTGAATGATGTCACTCTTGTCGACATACTCTGCCACACCTTCAAACAACTTCACCAGTGGTCCATCTTGTAGTACATCAGCGTGCTCAAAGTTCAGGCCCGACAGTGGTACAGTTCGGTTGGCGATGGTCGAGCCAATCGGTCTGAATCGGTAAAGATAAGTGTTGGTACTCTCGTTGGTTTCACCGTACAGCAGCACCACCTGATCGAGATAGAACGATATTGACTTGATCGAGTAATTCGAGGTGACTGAGGTCTCAATAAGATTAGCGCAGGTCGGCTTCAGTGCTTTCAAGGGTGGCGGTGAGACTGATTGCTGTTGACTTGTCGATGTGCTGATGGCTTGTTGACTGGTCGTTGCCTGGTGGTGATCATTGAGGATGGTGTTCTTGAGAATAAAGAGAAAATGATTGTAATTGGATTGATCACAATTAACCTGGTGGTGAACATACCTCGGCGGAGTTGCACTCAACCAACAACAGCACAGTACAGAGAACAAGTTGTTCAGTTCGAAGCAATCCCATTCGACAGTGCTATATATTGTAGTGGTGAAGCAAGTAAACAAATTAATTCAACTTTACCAAATAAATCTCTTATGAACTAAACGGAGAAATTTAGCAATCTCCTATTTGTTGCCGCTGATAAGGTAAATTGATTGAGAATGAATTGAATTTCATCGAGTTCGATCAGGACTTTCTGGGAGTTTTCAATGGTCATTGGCATTTTCAGGGTCGACGTTCGGAAATCGAAATCGAAATTGAAACTTTTATTTAGTTCAGAAGAAATGCATAATTATTACGTGTTTTGGTTTAGTGTTCATTTGTGGCTCTCCTCCCTGTCCGCCAACTCGAAACTATTGCCGAAATGAGCTCGTCCAGTGCCATCCTTCTGAATGGGAGGCGAACCAAAACTGACTGTTATAGCTTAGAAATGACAACACACTGCTATAATCTTGTAATAGCGGTAAATTATATGATTTCAATAAAAAAAAAGTGCCATCCTCCGAGTGGACATCTCCTTTCTCGAAATGGCCATTCTTGTGCGTGACCTCAACCTCACTTGGCAGACCCAATCTCTTTAGAATGATCACTGGACATGTGCCTAAAAGGGTCAGGTGCAAACACCTTGCGAATAGAGCACCTCACTAGTAGGGCACACTGGCAGTTTCTATTGAAGAACAAACTCGCGCCTCGACCAGGCGAAGTCTGACATGCCTAGTTGACACATTTGTATGCGTGCAGTGATCAGTAGAGAGTGATTTGTTGACGGACAAATCAACACGACAACCAGTGGATGGCAGAGAAGAGATCGATTGGCATCGACGATTGCCTTATTGGCAACACAATTAATTGTGGGCGAAAATGCCATTGTCTTTTTCGTCCACCGCGGCTGTAGGATCACATCTTCCGGTGCTTTCGAGTGGTTGTACACTGTACAATGTACAGGTAAGTAAAGAATCTTCAGCATGTACCTTTGTGGCTCGCATCGCCATTCGTGCCACTAATCGTACGGCACGTAAATGATCAGTTCAAAGTGACATAATGTCTGACAGCTTCTAGCTGTGATTTGGCTTGTTTCCAAATTTGCTGACAGAGAGATTCGTCAATCGGCCTAATGTTTGTGCCACTGAGCAATCGGTGCAAGTAGTGTATTGTAAAGTGGAACCCAAAAGAATTGGTCCTTCACTCTGTGGCACACGTTCTCTTCGTGCTTGGACTAAATTGGTCAATTGCTGACGAAATCAATAACTACGAAAATAGAAAATTACTCAAATTCACCGAAAAAGTGGCAAGCCTGTGAGAGCGATTGGCACATCTGAGAAAAGCTGACTGCGAGTTCATTTGAGGTTATGCCACTGGCAGGTATAAATATGGTGCAATTGTGGTGGTGGTGTAATCTGCTCACTCGGACACTTAACATCTCGTTTGTTTGCATTCTACAACCCAATTCCTGTGTCTCACTAGGCAAGCCAGCGTTTTATCATTCTGAAACAGAATCCTGATGCTAATGAGATTACCAGTGCTGCAGTGCAGTGCACTCAAGCACTTTATAGACTAATCGCCTGATATACTGATAGACTGCCACTAGTCGATAATTTAGGCCATATTTAAAGATGAACACATTCGCTTATTAGTGCTAGTGCTTGACCCAATTGATCGGTTCCTCGGTTGGATGCAATTGACTCAAAGGGCAATTGTGTAATTGTCCAGTACTGCAGTGGCGATGTGTTATAATGAACTTTGTCTGTCAATATCTTAATAAGCGATTTAGCTATTTGTACATTTCTATTACTGCCAGTAACATGTTGCATGACCGACCACATGAGTTTTACTTAATTGTTAATCGATCGCCAAATGACGATGGCAATCCAGCAGTACGTGAACCCATTTGTTTGGGGGACAAATTCAAACCCGATGTTACGGTTGCGGTGTGGCCAATTACCATCAAGTCATCAGAGAAATTGTCCTTTCTGTTGCTTCTGTCCGAGCGCGAAACGAGTGACTTTGAATCAAAGCATTTGATCAAAACGTCGGTGCAAACAATAGATGCACAGAGACTTGATCTAAAATGCTGGTGCTCTTGTTGAGTGCGATATCGCCAAATTGGTGATTGTGCTATTGGAATGATTTGCACATATACAAAAGCATTCATTCGGACGAATGGTTAAATCTATTGGATTTGACTTACAAGATGCTAATTATCCAAAAACAAGTCTCTCGATGTATAGAAGAACAGTCTTTTGCCAAACAGAAAGAGAATCCTTTCATTGTGAAAAGACTGGTCGAGTCTAATTTGCATTGTTCGCTTTGTTGTTGTGGTTGGTGCTGATTGATTTGGTCGCCCAAATTTGCTTAATGACAAAAATAAAATGGTTAACGAATTGAACATGTCTGTCAGTAGAGAGAAGTATTACCCGAGAAAAAGAATGGCCGATCTGATTGAACAGTAAAAGAAGGGGCGTTGTGAGCAATGCCGCCAAAGACCACTTGTTCATCTCACCCAAAAGTGGCAAATTTAAATTGTGCGAACAAGCAGTGAGATTATATTTAGACAGCAAACGAATAATTATCAGCTTAAGCAAATGAGGAGTAAACTGATGCCATTTACTTTTAGAGCCTTTACACTTTTAAAGCGAATATTAGTTAGTGCTGTTTCTTCTGAATTTCCTTGCGTATCTTCTGGAAAGTTTTAGCAATTACCAATTCGTGTTTCTTTAGACGTCCTTGGACCTGTTTGTTTGGTCTGGAGAGATCTCGAGTTGCCTGACTTTGATCGCAATTGGGACGGATCGTTGCTTTTCCAGCCACAAACAGGATATGGTCATGGCCACTAGTACCAGTGCTACAATAACAACACCAACTATGATCAAAATGGTAGTGATGGGGCTAGATGTGGGTGAGCCTGACTCGATTTAATCTTCATTGGAGGCTCAAATTTTGATATCCGCTCGAGAACAGGTGAAAAGTGTTCCTAATTCCGCACGGCAAAATTCACTAACTTTCCACCATTATGCCATTTCGGAGGGCAATGTAAATGCGGTCACTTGAGAAGAGGTCCAAATTGGTCCGGAGTGAGTGAAGCCATTCCTGATCGACCACTGCGCCTTTGCCACTGAAGAAACAGTTTTCTTTGCAAATGTTTGAGGCCGAAATCGATCACTTGGCGACCTTGTGAACAAATGAACATAAACGGACTGATTCCTGGTCGAGTCGAAGTTGGTTGATTGGGCCATGCTGTCGAAATTGAGCCACTTGCATAGAGAAGTTCGGTATGGCCACTTTGCAGACGAGTACATCGTGGCTATAACAAAAGAGTCTAAAATACAATCTCACCGAATTTGTTTCCTTTGAAGCTTTCAAACGTTGCAAACCAAGTGAAAGAAAGAAAAGAAAGTGCAGTTATTGACAAAGAAGTTTTCTCCCTTGGTTCGAGGGATTTATCATTTTCGGCATGAAACGACCCGGTCTCAGGCAAGTCCTTCAAGTCCTTTGAAAAAGTTGTAAATGAAGCGGCTTGGTCTTTCAAGTGCAATCGGGTGACGGTGATTTCTGGGTCAACGAGATCCAGGCAGCGACATTTTGGCCATAAACTTTTGAAGGTTATTTCGGAGGAGGCTTTTATTGTTATTTGACTTGGCAACGTTTTCTTTTGGCCCTAGAAGAGCTTTCTTCCGACAAAGCATCGGGAGCAATACTTTTCGACTTTGAGGGAATTTCTTGGTTCATTTTTTGTTGGAATTAGCAATGTTCTTCATGTAAAAATAAATAAATAGCATAAAGCTCCAAACACGAATGCAATTGCTATAATAATAATCGGCACAATGATTAATACAATCTTGCTGTTGTTTCCTGTAAAAATACAAAAGTGAATATTTACCGACATTACTTGTTATAATTAATGCCAACCTGTTTTGGTAATCAAATCTGAACTCGTTTTCAGTGGCTTTGCCAAAGTAAACAACTGTACAAACTGTTTATACGGTGAAGGCCTGCTATAATGAACTTGAATAGCTTTAACTCGATTTTTTGGTACAGCTGTTTACTGATGAATTTACTGAATCAATGAATTGCATCTAGACTCTTTGGATTCATTCATTCCACTGATGTCGAAGATAGTTTTCCTGGCTCAAATGGAATCATTTACAATGCATTCTGCATTCGCTGCAATGTTGACAATGTTCGCTGCCGGTTTGATGAACTTTTCCCTAGAGGGATTTCCGAGAAGGGTTTTGCAGGTATGTTTTACATTGATTTTTTTATTTGGTTTCTATGACAAGTAATAAAATAATGTTTTTTACTTTCAGGATTGTTTGGACACACTCAAATTGCTCTCAAATGTACTGTTGGTGTAAATTTTGGCAACGCTTTGAGTATCGATAAAAATGAGCGCGACTTTGGTGAAAAGTAATTGATTTATCGTGGAAATAATGATATTATGAAATCTAATTGATGATTTTATTTCATTTTAGATCGTTATTGTGATTGTTGGTGTAATAATTTGATTGCCACTTTTTGGTGAATGAAAATGTTGCCGCTGCTTAGAAATCAAGTACGGTGCATCTATGGTATCAAGAGTGTTTGCTCAAGCGATTCACCTGTGAAGACAATTTGAGGCACAGGAATCTGAAATATCCAACCACCGAATGAAAACCAAATGCAAAATCTTTCCCACCATTTTATATGACTTAGAAAACAACAAATGCAACTTCTGCATTTGAAGACCATTTAAAAAGCATTCCAAAATACACATACAAAAAATTTATTTCCACTACATTTCAAGACATTTGAATGAATATTTTGTTATTAATAATAATTAATACTCAGTTGATGGATTGATGGAAACTCGCTATTATTTAATTTAACGATATTGTTAGAGTTTAACGTGTTTCTTTTTGTTTAAGAAAATAAGAAGATTCTCAGATGCACAGTTCCGAACACCAGTTTCACATCAGCAGAACCAATGGCGACTGAACAAAATGGCTGTGCCCGGGCTACAACAGCCACGGTCTGAACAGGTCCAATCAGACAAATGAGCACAATCGAAAGAGGACGAAACCATCTGTGTGCAAGTGATCGGTGGCTAAGATCGACAAGAATGGAGTGCTAATTAGTAGTCTGACCGATAAGATGAAGTCATCGGCACCATCAGAGAAACCTTCTGACAAGCCACAAACTGCAATGTCTCCAAAGGGGCATTCACCTCCCGTGAGTTTTCATTTGGATAGGTCAGCGCGCACAACACTTTCCATTAGTTTTTATCGCTTCCAGTCGGACATATTGTGCGGTTCGAAAGACTTTCCGTCGATTAAAACCAATATTTCTTTAGCCGAAGTGAAGCCAGCGAACATAAATTGATAAGTGAACAATTGCAATTCATACAATTTGTTGAATACAATGAGTTGAATGCCACCGAATTTGCCTAGACGATCAGTCGCGACTAATGTCACCCATAAATGTGATTGATTTGTCGCCTTAATTAAACTACACTTGTTAATTGCGCTTCACAGTCCAATTTCCCACTGTGGCCCTATGGCAATACATGTGTCTCTCGGCTTAATCCATTCCTCTCGTGTTCGTCACACTAAAACATCACCACTCGTTCGAATGATCTCACTCTCCGACTGAATCAATCAAATTGAAATCAATGTGTGTAACACTTTTATTAATAATAACAAAAGGGTGCTGCCCTCCTATGAAGGGGGTGCCATTAGACTCAGCATACTAATCAATCCTCATGAATAACAATCAATAATATTGATTTGTACTTTTAAATAATCTTGACTATTTACTTGACGACTGAGCATTCATATGATGATGGACCATCCTTATCGACACCGAGGGAACTTTCTCAGCGATATCCACCAACCAAACTCCATCGAGGCTAAACTTCTCAAAGAAATCGACCATCCGACGAGGAATAGCGCCACGAGAACCAACCCATAAGCCAAAAACCTCGAAGTCTGGTCGGCCATATTGAGGATATCGACTCATATTATACTAAAATCATTAAAATTACATTAAGAGCAATTATTGTGCAAACAAAATAAAAATATAAAAATAAAACAATAGATTGACATTATAGTAGATTGAGACAATAAATATGTAAAGGTAATCTTCACAGTCGTATGTCTATCGACATACTCCACCTCTCCTTTTATGTAATACAACTGTATGTCTGTCTCTCACACGATACATCACACTACACGTACATGTATCGTGTTATATACTCTCACACGTTCACTCTCTCGTCACTTTCGATTAGAGCTTGAACTTGAACAGTTCTCTCTCTGTATTCAAATAAAACACTATTCTTGATCAACTGACTCTATTTCCAACTTATCACATCGTTGGGACATTGGACCAAGTACCCAAGGTCCTCTTTTCCCTACACTGGCGCGGTTACCGTTTACGAACTCTACTCAATCAAGAAACCCTTTCTCTGGTGGTCGAAAGTCCGTTCCAAACACCTTTGAACGAAATTCCACCCTTTTTCTCTGTTTTTTTTTTGTGCTTTTCCACGCTCAAGACAGTGATTTAACTTTCTCGTCCTTTGAGACGACATCGGATGCTGAATCGATCGTTATTTTCCACCTGTTCTCTCATTTGGAATACTTCTCGTCCCTCCTGCTCAAAATCCTGTTCCATCAGTTGGTTTTGCAGTCTGTCCAGTCACCTGTACCCCGTGGTCCGTGACATTTTGGCTCATCAGATCTGGACTGGTCTCCCCATCGAGCTGGTCTTTTCGCACCTGTGGCACTTTGGTCCCCCCGTGCTCTTGCCTCCCTTCGAAGCTAGACTTTTGGTCTCCTTCTCTGTCAAGTTGAGTAAGTTTCGTCTTTTCACTTGCGTTTTGCATTCAAATTGGGTGATATCACTCTGTGTGAGTCATTTCCCGTCGAGCCTTGTTTGCCTTCGTGCACGGCTATTTGATTGCACTTGTTGTCTGTTAACTTCTTGTTGACAGTTACAACTTGGTGGCTGCTGTGGTTGTTGTGACTTCTTCGTATGTTTACATTTCAACCGACAAACATTTCTGATTCGTGATCACATTAGCTTCTATGAGTGTTTATACTTAGCTGTGATTCACTTCGCCATTTTTCTGATAGTTTCTGTCTCCTCATCGGATACAGATCTGTTTTGTTTTCCTTTCATCTTTCGCTCCTGGTAGCATGGATGGCTAGTAACCAAGGAAACGACGACGACGACGATCTCTTTCTCTCTCCGTCTGATCAAAATAAAGAGCAATCGAGTGCAACAGACGACACTGGCCTCGATCTTGAATTCTCTTCTCTTGTCGAATTTAGTCAAAACATAACAGTCACCCAACCTAGTATTGTTTATACACCACGTGGCCCCAAATCAGCCTCTGAATTAATTGATTCTGCCTCGGCTTCGGCGCATGTGCGTGATCTATTCGACGCAAAAACAGACGACAAAGGCTCTACGCCTGAGCAATTGCAGTTACCTCTTCTGCCTACTTCTGCTCCGCTCCCGTCTACCACTGGTACAGTGATCTCTCCTGTTACCTTACAAGTTGCTCTCTCCTCTTCGGGACAGTCAACTAACACTACTTCTTCTACTACTACTACAGCTAGTGTTAATTCACCAATTACTTCTACACAAACCTCTACGCCACCCGGCACTCCTATCACTTCGCACTCTTTCACAATGGCAGTCCGCGACGATGATCTGTTGAATCTGATTAGAAAGTGTCCTTTCCCTAAATTTGAGGGTTTGATTGACGAGAATGCAAAAAAATTCTTGACAAGCTACAAAAACTATGCAGGGGCTGCTGCTTGGAACGAGGAGAAGTGCTTCAAGTATTTTGTTAATGTTTTGGGTGACAATGTAGTGGACTGGTATAATGAATACGACGCCGCTCGTGGCCCTAGTCGCACGTATGAGGCTGCCGATCTGGCGCGGTTGTACACTGATTTCCTTAATCAGTGGGGAAACACAGCCGACATGCAGTACATGAGCAACAAATTCGCTTCTGCAACTCGCAAGAAGAACGAACGCATTGATGCATACTTGGATAGGCTCAAAACAATGCTCGATATCGCTGAATCGGGCTCGTCTCAGGCTACTAAGATTTCTCTCGCTTGCGGGAAACTTGAGCCTGGCCTTGTCAACCGCATTCGCCAGTCCACAATGGTTACATACAAAGATTTTCAACGCGCGGCCATTATGGCCGAGACTGACCAGCAATACATGCGCAGTCAGGCGCTTGAAGCCGTAAGGCCCAATAACGGCAATGGCGGCGGTAATCGTTCGAAATTTAACAACAATAATTATTCGAACAACAATAATTACAATAACCGTCGGCCCAATAATAATGGCAATGGTTCCAACCATAACAATGGAAACGGCTCAAACAATCGCAATGGCGGTAATGGTGGTGGCCAAAACAACTCCTACAACCGCGGAAATGGTTCTTATAACCGTCCTCAGGGCTCAGGTGGAGGTGGCCACTACCAGAATCGGTCAGGTAATCAACCGTCCGGTCAACAATCAGGCAACACCGGCAATCAGAATCGCTCGAATAACAATTCCAATTCGGGTAGCAATTCTGGCTCGGGTTCTTCCTCTAATAACAACAGTAATAGAGGTCATAACAATAACAACAATAACAATCGTGGCCATTCTAATAATAACAACAATAATCGAAACAATTCAAATGGTCAACAGACCGGTGTTCGCCGCACTATTAACACGATCCATCAACCAATCAATCGTGACGGCACTCGCCGATGGATCGATGTTCGTGTCAATGGTCAGTGGGTCGAAGCGACTTTGGACTCGGCCGCTGACCATACGGTCATGGCAAAATCGTTGGCATCCGAGTTGGGCCTCAAACTGCGCCCCGACCTGATGCTCCCCTTGTGCGGGCCTGACCACAAGCCGTTAGCTATTACTGGCGCGGCTGAAATTGACATGATTGTCGCTAATCGTATCCCATACACTCTGACGGTTCAAATTCTTGAGAATTCGGTCCACAATTTTTTGTTAGGTATCGATTTTCTTGACCATGTGGTTTGTGATTTCCCAAACCAGAAGCTCTCTATTCCGGCTTCGGCCCCTTCTGTTGGTTTCACACATGCAAATTCTGCAGCCACCATTGGCCCTCACGGTCGTGTGGACATAGCGATTCACACTTCAAAGCGATTAGCAGACAAAACTGATCAGGCATTTGTGTACACTCCTGATTCGGTCTACAACAAAAACAAATTTGTGATTCAAAATACTCTGATTGATACCAATCCAACACAACCACCGGTGATCAGTGTGATCAATCTTTCGGATTCACCTATTGAGATCTCGAAAGGTCAAATTCTTGGCTACGCTGAGGAGATACCTCCCGAACGGATTACCCCATTTCCATGGGCCCTGTCCGATGAGGACATTGACTGTCCTCCCGAGGGTTCTACTCCGGTGCCCCTTCCACTGCACCCTGCCGAATTAGCCAATGTTGATCAGTCACCTGGGCAACCCATGCCCTCGGTACCTTCAATAAACGCCATTTCCGACAAGGGCGCAACGGCTACTACTATCGCCACGTTTGCTCCTGTTGATGACGTACAGACCCTGGATGACGAAGATCCAGATGATTTGGAGACATACCGCTCGTTGGATGACTCTGACACTCGTTTGGTTGATTTCCGAGGCACTCCAATCCGTATTGGCCTCGATTTGACGGAAGACGAAGAGAAGGTGATCATCGACATTCTCGATAGACACACCAATGCTTTGTCCGCGTCTGATGGTCGCCTTGGGCGTACCAAAGACATCGAATATGCTTTGAACATTGACCCTTCGGTCAAGCCTGTGAAGCACAGTCCGGCTCGCATGGCAATTGACAAATCTCAAGCAATCGATAAAGAAATGGATGCCCTCGAGGCAAAAGGTCTGGTTGAACCCAGCAATTCCAACTGGTGTTCCAGAATAGTCATGATCACTAAACGAGATAATTCCAAACGCATTTGTCTGGATTATCGCAATGTGAACAAGGCTCTTATCCCAGACGCTTATCCTGCCCCAGACGCCACGATGTGCATGCGCGCTCTTAAAGACGGCGTCTTCTTTTCACAACTCGACTTGAACAGTGCGTTCCATCAGGTCCCTCTTGCTAAAGAGTCACGTTACATCACGGCTTTCGCCACACCTTCGGGTCGACTTCTACAATGGACCGTGATTCCGTTTGGTCTGAACGACTCAGGCACTGGTTTTACTCGTGCAATTGACTTGTTCCTTTCTGATTTGCGTTGGATCGATTTGATTTCATACTGCGATGATTTCGTAATCTTCGGCCGCAGTCTTGAGGAACATAATCTTCGTTTGGATCGATTTCTCGGTCGTTTATGCGAAAACAATGTGACGGTTAAGCTCTCGAAATGCACTTTTGCCTCAAAAAGTGTGGTGTTCCTGGGCTATTCAGTCTCTGCAAATGGCATTAAACCAGCCGATTCGCTGGTTGCCAAAATTCGTAATTTGAGACGGCCTACAAAGATTGCTGAGGTGCGTTCCATTCTTGGCCTTATGTCTTATGTCCGCAAACATGTGCCTCACTTTGCAAGTGAAGTGGCACTCATAACAGCTCTTACCAAAAAACATGTTGATTTTATCTGGACAGAGCAACACCAAGCGGCTTTCGATAAAATGATCAAATTGATTTGTTCTCGTCCAATCATCGGACATTTCCAACCTGAGGCGGAAACACGCGTTTACAGTGATGCAAGTTCTGTCGGTATTGGCGGCTGCCTTACCCAAATCCAGAACGGTGTCGAAAACCCCATTGGTTACTTTTCACGCGCCCTGGTTGATGTGCAAAAACGATATCCAATTTTTGACTTGGAGACACTCAGTGCAGTCGAGACTGTTAAGTTCTTTTCAGACTTACTCTCTCCTTCCAAGCCTTTTGTCTTATTCACCGACAACAAGGCACTGTCTTATATGAAAAGTCAGCCTAATCCTTGTCTTCGAATTGCTCGACAGTTAGAGACTCTCAATCGGTACAACATGACCGTACAACATCTGTCCTCTGCCGAGAATTTTTTCGCTGATTTTGCTAGTCGCTATCCTGATAACCGACCTGAATTCAAACCTGTTTCTTCAATTAACGCAATTTCGGTTAATCTAAACGACCCTCTTGCCTTGTTGATCGCAAAACAGGGCCGTGACCCATTCTGTAAAGAGGTCATGGAAAACCTGAATTCCCGCAAATACAAAGGTTATGTGATCCTCGATTCCGGTGTCCTTGCTCGTAAGGTTGGTAATGGCCATCGTACTGTCATCCCACTTGTGATGCGTGATGAACTTCTGTACAATACACACAAAGCTGTTTGTGGTGGCCACCTCAACTTTCGTAAGTTATACCCGATTATGGCAGAAAAATACTTCTGGCCTTCAATTCATGAGGACACGAAGAAGTTTTTTACTACGTGCTATGAATGCCAGATTAACAAAAAACCTCACAAACCTAATCCTGGTGACCTCCAACACATCGTAGCCACCGCTCCTCTTGAGCTGGTCGCTATTGATCACATCGGACCTTTTATCAAAAATACATCTTCTCGGTGTAAATATATCCTCACCTTAACATGTGGCTATTCTAAATTCGCGATTGCAAAAGCAGTTCCGGATGCAAAAGCCAAATACGTGGCAAAATTTTTGTTCGAGGATTTGATAAGTCCATTTTGTGCGTCACCACAACGTCTCCTACATGACCAATCAAAATCGTTCATCAACGAAACGATTAGTGAATTGTGCAGACTGTTTGAAATCAAACAAGTAACAACAAGTGGTTACCAACCAAGTACAAACATTGTAGAACGATACAATGGTACTTTAATTAACATGTTGCGTAATTATGCCAATACACATCAAACAAATTGGGCAACCAAATTGGTCCCATTATGTTATGCTTACAATGCATCAGTCCATGCAACGACCGGTGTTACCCCATGCGAATTGTTTTTCAATCGCAAGGCAGTACTTCCACCGGACGTGAATTTGCGTGTCGACGCACACAACAACACCATCGTATCAAACCTCACTTTGGTCCATGAGATGGTGAAACAAAACCAAACAAAACGAAATGCGACAAACAAACGATATTTCGACAAACATCACACGGTTCCGGACTTTACAGTCGGCGACGAGGTACTTGTATTCGACAAAACAGAGGCTCCTAGTCACTACAACAAATTGGCAGCCAAATATCTCGGCCCATTTGTGATTAAGGAGGTATTGGGCCCTGCCCTCATGCGCATCGACGATCGCAAATCGTCAACCGTGAATGTTTCTAAATTGAAACACTTCTTTCGAGCGCCAGGCGAAACACGTCGTAATACCAAAGCCAAACGAACTATCAAAGCTATCTCGTCTAATTACCTATCTTCAACGATGTTATTCGTTTGTTGTATCATGGCACTTTTTGTGCCCGTGTTTTCTTACGAGGCGGTTGATCCCGTCTTGTGGCAAGAATCCACACATTTTGCTACTGTCGGTGAAACCGACACCACACTTTCGGTGCGTATTTTGAACACCTGCGCTTTTCGTGACCCCCACAAGGCCCCTGGCCTCAATGCCCATTGCCGATCCTTGTTCAATCAACTCATTGTTCCCGTTTTGACGCGATTCTGTACCACTGTGGACCAACCTATCCACCTACCGGTACGTACCCGCTCCAAACGCCAACTTTCATTGGCAACAATCTTGACCGGTGTTACCTCGCTTGCGTATTCAACATTCCTTAGCTTTCGCGAGAATGACAATGTAGCAGCCTTGCGCGCACAAATTTTGCATAACGATGGTAAGGTCGACGCCAGGATGGCAGCATCCTTCAAGCAGCTTTCGGCAATTTCGCAGATCTTACTCAAACAACAAGATCACCTAGACCTACTCGCCTCGGAGATGCAGTCAGGTATAGCTAATCAGTCCCTACGTGACCGATATTGGATGCGGGCCGAGGAATCATTCAGATTCATTGCCCACGACCTCGAATTGTTCTTGATCGCCTATAACAACTCCAAAACAGTTGATGGCCACTTTGATTCGCTTTTTCGCGTTCCGATCTGCAAAGACAATGATTGTCCTCGATCGTTATGGTCAGTTATTGACCGTTGCCATTATAATACCGCCGATCGCATTCTCACCTTGCGATTTTGGACTAAGAAGGCTTCTAAGTCTAAGACAATTTTGGAAGCGGTGCCTTTCAACCTTGTACAACCGCACGGTGACAACTTTTGCTTCCTTAAATACACTGGCCCTCGATTTGTCATCGACGATTCTACCAGTCACTGCGCAAATGTTATCTCTTTTAATCCGATAACGGAAGCAGAGGAATATGTCACCTCTGATAGACCTATTCAATGTAAGTCCCACGTGGACCAAAAATCCCTTTGGATGGTCCATTCTTGCAAACCTAAGAAGGACACGGCAGCCGAGGAGCTGTACCAGGTCGTATCTTCGGCCGCATCTCGTGTTGTCTACTGCTCATTTCAGAACATTACTATCAAAGGCGCAATCACCCCATGCGACGGAAAAGTATACAAACTAGATCGGTCCCGTTCTTTCTCGATCGGCGATCTACCTTTTCCCGCATCTAACGTCTCAAAGAAATTCGATCTTAAAGTGGATATGGATCAGTCTGGCCGAATTAACGAGGACTTGTTTCCACACCACCAGTCCGGCATACTTCCTTCGGAAAGCCGTCGACAGATCGAGGCTATTCTTCACGAATCTTACAATTGGGGTTCGTCTATCTTTTCTGACGTTTTCGCCAAGGATGCCCCGCACTATATTGCATACGCAATCCTTTCCCTCGCCCTGGCACTGGCCGCCGCTTTTGCAACCTTCTGGTATTGCAAATCACGCATTTCCCCCCTCGGCGCTCTCCTCCTGGTCGATCTACTGCCTTCGACTGGTTCAGCACCTCATATGCCACCATTACCTACCCCCCGAAGCCAATCGTCAGACGACCCGGCTGAGTACTGGCATATTTCTAATGCCAGCCACGGTGGTCATAATTAACTTCCAAACACTATCGACCGGCGCCATCACAATATCCCATGATCGCGCAATATTCGTGTCGACATAATTTGTTTGGGTTACTTTTCATTCAATCCACCATTTCATTTCCTATCTCCGTGTGCGGCTTATCAATTTTATCCTTTGGTCTCATCTTTTGGCAAACTTTATCATCGAAACGACTTCCCTTTGTGGTTGTTGTCATCATTGAGGTATTATAGTTCCTAACAAACTTTTTTTTCCCATATTAGGTCCTTACCTGTCCACCTGACCATCATGTGGTCGCTTTCCTTGTTGACACCGCAATCTTGTTTCATCCAGACTGCGGCTTCCGTCCTTGTTATCCATGAGATTGCTTCTTCAGCTCTCTCTTTTGCGTTGATTGTTTTCCCAACAATCTTCTGGTATCGACCCACTTTGGTCTCGATCCTTAACACCAAGGCGGCTCTTTCAATTAGTTTGTTTCCTGTCTTTTCATCACTTTCGTCTTTTGGGTTTGCCTATGAGCCATACCTATTCCTCTCTTGCCCACACAATTTTCGTTTTCAATTTTATATATATTGTCCACAACCAGTCCAATCGTCTTCATTTCGACTTGTCAATCTGCCTCGTCTCGCTCTTACAACCTTTTGCAATCCGTCCAAATCATGACCGATGCCACTCCAACCACTCCGTCTGCAAGCACAGCTCTGCATACCTCGGACCCTGGACGGGGTTCACCGTCATCTGTTGCAGAGGTCGCATATTTCCCTGGATCGCCAATATCGCCTATGGCCCAACACCAGCAGGACTCGGCTATTCGCGCACCCATCCCCGATGCGCTGAGGACCCTGCGCGTTTTGTCTGGTTCGTTTCCATCCGAACCTACTTACACTTCGGCGTTCGCCTCCTTCAAACCCGAGGGGGCCAACGATTTTAATGACGTCTGGCTACCTATGGGTCCCTTCGCGGTGGACGCAGGCGAATTCGCTGGCCATATCAGCCATGCAACACCCAGCCCTACCTATTCTACACTATTCCATCGAGAAGAGGATACTCGCGATTCTCCATCTCCCGTGCTGGTTCCACCTCGGACTCTTTCGCCACCAGCCCCAACACCCAGCGGCATGGTTTACCGAGGCCGTTGGTTCCCAGATGGCCCTCCAACTCTGGCTCAACGCGTGTTGGTCGACGACCAACATAGAGCCTCACGTATGAGACGAGATCGTATGCGATTGGAGGAGATTGGATTCAACACCTCCTCCATTTGGGTCGTGGCCAAAACACCAGAGGCCTTGATGAAAATGACCCCAACTAATATGTTGGACCTACTGGACCACATCGCCTTTCTGCTTGACGACGTCACAGAGCTACGAGCTCATCTTGGCCGCATTTTCTCAAAATCTGAGTACGTCACTATGATCAAATTACAATTGCTGAAGCTCCAATTTGCGGAGTTCGTTAAAACCGATGGCACTCGCCATCCAGTGGCATGCTTCTTGCCAGGTGATTCGTTCTTTGACACAATTACCATGCCGACCTGCACTTGGGTCGGCCCCACTCGCATGCACACCAGCAAACCCTCTCACTTCCAACTTAACAATGTGACCCGTCGTCTTCAGCGTCGTCATTGATGCCTGGTCCTCGTCCCCCTTCGTCTCACTTTTCGGACTCGGTTTGGACACACTTGAGTTGGTATTAGGGCGTTCTTTTCAACACTAGGGCTCCAACTCATGTTAGACATCAGTTTATTCACACATCTGTTTGGGTGCTGTCATTACATGACACCAACCCATATACTTTTTCTCCTTTCTCACTTGTTTCTGTTCTGTTGTCTTAATTTAAAATTCAAAATTTTGTACATTGTAACATTTGTGACATTTTAAATTCATGTCACCCGGGGAGAATGTAAAGGTAATCTTCACAGTCGTATGTCTATCGACATACTCCACCTCTCCTTTTATGTAATACAACTGTATGTCTGTCTCTCACACGATACATCACACTACACGTACATGTATCGTGTTATATACTCTCACACGTTCACTCTCTCGTCACTTTCGATTAGAGCTTGAACTTGAACAGTCCTGTCTCTCTATTCCAATAAATCACCATTCTTGATTCACCGACTCTATTTCCAACTTATCACATCGTTGGGATATTGGACGAAGTACCAAAGGTCCTCTTTTCCCTACAAATACTTAGCCAATAGGATCGCCTCCATCGAGAAAAGCACCGATGACCTCGGCCTGACCATCGCCACCCTCGGGCTGACCATCAACTATTCGAATTATCCTTGACAGACGAAGATGCAATCCAAAGATTCGAACCGACGAGTTGGCAAAATTGTCCTTCAAAGGGCGCTTCAAAAGTCGGTGACATTTCTTGAGCGTCCTTTCGGGTTCAACGTGAGATGCCTCACAAGTGGAACATGCACCATCGCTATAAAAGAAGATTGCCTCAACCGAGGGAAATATCTGCTGGCCAATGGACTCGAAATAGCGGTGTGGCCCGTGGCTGGTGAATGCAGCCGTGAAAATGGCCAATTCGAGGTACTTTACTTGAGGCAAGGAGATTGCACAAGATTGGTCTTCGTCGCCTTCGCCACCACCAGCCAGAGCAAATGGATTCTTGTCATGAACAGGAAAGAGGCTGCTCAACTTGAGTCGAGTCAAGTGGGTGAGCTTGGCCAAATTGGACAACAGCACGCTCAAGTTGATGTTCGGTGAGCACTTGATTTGAAGTGTAGTCAAGGAGCCAAAACGACCACTGAAACCGACCAACTGCTTGACAGGCTCGAAGCGCCAAACACCATAAAGTTGAGACAATTTGGTTGTGAATTCTATTCGTTCAGGATTGAGCACATCTTCCAAACGACCTCCCAGGGTAATTTGACGCAAATGTGCACTATCGAATCGGTGCACAATGTCACAAATTGGAATGCCACCATCGTAACTTCCAGTAAAGAGTTTCACCACTTTGAGTTGGCCAATAAATGAAAAAAATTCCTCAGGAAATGTGAACTTTTGCCATCGATCAGTATCAATGTTGAGAGTAAGTTGCTGTAATGAGGAGTGCGGATTGATGTTGCACAGTAGACGGCCAACAGGATGCTGCTCAGCACGATGCACGTATCTCTCGTCGATGGCCACAGTGTGAAGCCACAGTTTGAGAGTGACCAATGGCCAGGATCGAAGAAGATCAACCACCGAGAGCAGATCTGCTTCATAGCAATTGGGATGGATGACCACGAGGGTGTTCACGTTCGGGAATAGATTGGCGAGATAGATCACCAGACGACCTGAGAGGTGAGCATGGACGAGGCGAGCCATTTCGGTACTAAAGTCCTCCTCGATGAGAGCGGCACCACGAGCTGTGTCTGGCATCAGGCACGACACCGACAACGATGCATCCTGTTCCACCACAGGAATGTCCACAAATGGACGTGGATTGTCGGAGGACAATTGAAAGGTGTCGCAGTAAGGAATGCAGAATCTTATCTGCTCCATTCGCCTTCTACCGACAATCAGGACCAACCTGCGGCGCCTGGCACAAGCACTCGGCAGAAGCCACTTCCATCGTGGACACACGCGATCGAGCTCGAGTAGATCGATCAGTGGAATTCCGTCAAAGGTGAGCAAAAAGAAGTTCATCGGGCAGGGAATTTACATGGACACACATGGTGGTGAGTATGGCACGGTTAAAGTTGGTTTAGAGGAGACAAGACAAAAGGTCGAATCGGACGGACGAAAGGTGCAATGAGATAATTGAACAGTGTGCTGTGGCACATTAATCAAGGCAATAGGAAAAGTGGCAAGGTGCCATCGCCATTCACCGACATGACAAATTATTTTCCACAGAAGTGACACACTAGACTTTTGTGGCGATTCAAGTTCGCTCAAATCATCAATTTGCATTGCAACCACACAAGTGTAACTAATGAATAGTGTCCCTTTATTAATTGATCGATTCGCAGTAAGTTCGTGTATGTGTAGTTCAACAGTGTACGACAGCATTGAAATTTACGAATTTAATTTAATGAAATTGCCCATTGTAAATATAGTGTGATATTATCACATCTCACAGTAGTAAATGGTGCACTTCTTCCTCTGCAATGGCAGCGGTGACAATAAAATTGTCATCGAAAGACACCAATCAGAGAGAAAATGGCGACAAGCACACAATGCAAAGATGAATGCACACTGACCACACATTATGTAGCTAACAACAGTAAACAAACACACAAATGGGTCTATGTACACCAGCGTGCCAAAATTTAGCGTGCCGACATTAGGGTGCCGACATTGGCGTGCCGACATTAGCGTGCCGACATTGGCGTGCCGGGAACAGGGTACCGAAATTAGGGTGCCAGGTCATTGAAAGTTTTTAGGTATCCAAAATAAGAATCCCTAAATTTAGGCCATTGAGATACTAAAATCTGGTTAATGATAAATTTTCTAATAAAATGTAAATATTTGGTACATCCAAAATAGTCAAAATTTATCAAATTAGGTGTTTTCTTGGAACATTAATGGCACCCTAAACTCGGCACCCTGTTGCCGGCACGCTAATGTCGGCACTCTAATGTCGGCACACCATTGTCGGCACCCCAACAGTGGCACGCCAATGTCGGCACGCTAAATTTTGGCACGCTGGTGTACATAGACCAACAAATGGATGGATAAAATAGAAAAATGATGAAAACGGAGAGTGCACAGAATGCAGTGGCCAAGGGAGAATGAATTCAAGTGAGAGCACACAAGAAATGGTCTATTCACCAATACATCGACGATCTATTTGGCAGTGCAATGTGTGCTACTGCAAAAGAGAGCACAAGTAGAATTGAGAAGTGAGTGATGCTCGAGGGGACAGATTGAAGAATCGATTCGGAACGGTTTGAAAATGGCAAACACAGAACACGGTGCACAATGCAATGGCAAGCCGATGGAAAGACACAGAAATAGAATGGCAATAATAGAGACACACTCTATGATAGACATATGATAAGTGGCCAATGTCTAAGGGAGACACCTCTCAATGGGCGATACACACAAAGACACAGAATGCGACTGAAAGACATTGGGACACAGAGGCAAACACAACACACACACCGCATGCAGAGGAATCGATTACACCAAACCAATTGGAGCAGAATGAATGTCCCATTTGTGCCAATAAGGATTGTGTCACACAACACAGCATGGCTCGACAGAAAGGACTCGACACATGTGTGTATCAGACCTGGCAATATTGCTGTGTGCCATATCTGTGTGCACCGAACAGTAATGAAACATGTATGGTTGGCTTTACGCCCAGTTCTTAATAAACATAATGCTTAATTGACACATTTATGACTTCCATTGATGCTGTCCATTCAAACAACACATCGGTCCATTACAACACCAACAGCCAATTGAGACCATTTCCCAGTATTACCACTCACTGGCCGAATGCTGCTCAGTTGGTCATCGATTGCAAATATGTTCAATCGTGGTGTACGACAATAATGTCATGCCGGGTGGGAAAGACAATCCGTTATGAGGGACTAATTTCAGTGTGTTGCTGTTGCAACCATTCGAGTAAATGTGATCAATTCACTTAAACTTGCTTTAGATGATAGCTGTGTGTGCAAAGGGCAGAATGAGCCATGACGCGCCAATGGTGAGTGGCCAAATCAAACGGAAAGTCGTGAGATAAGTTTGAGTGTGACTTGTGTCGGTGTGGAGTTATAACTGTTTCGAGTAGTGACGAGTGCACTTGGTCGAGTGGCAAATTATTAATCGGCTCGCATCACTGGTGCAGGCAATATATCACGACAAACGGGACCCTCACCGAGCCAGACCGATCCCCGATTGCGAGTGGGGTACAGTCAATTCTTGACCATTTCTATCAGCCTTACATGACATGTTTACTAATGTAATTACAACTTAATCAGGCTGATAAAATTAGAAATTACTTACTGGACTATTCGTTAAATTGACAGAGTGACACAGACGGAGGAAGAAAAGCCATAGAGGAGCACTTGGAGAAATATTCAAATTGGAACTCAGCGGCTGATTTATTATCTCGGTTTGATATCGTTTGCACAAGAACAGTCAACACCAGAGCATTCGGCACATGTGGAGAAAATCAACCACTGACCGTTAGATCACCCTAAACCGGAAAGAATTGTCAACTCACAACTCGAGTCAGTCAACTGACTCGGCGTGGCAATTGGCCATATGGAAAGCGCAGGTCAAACCGAGCCAACGAAGTAACTATGTCATCGCATTACTTGCCGACACAGATCAACTTTGCTTCTTGGTCCAGCAAGCCAAAAGTGTGGAGTCCACTGGACAGTGCTGACCTTACAAGATGTCGACTAGAGACGGTGTAACTTGACACCCAATTGGCCAATAAAATGACTCCTTAATGAGTTGGCAAATGATGACAAATAAGCTTGAACTGAAGAGGAAGACGCCTTGCCTGGTGCATAATCGACCATTGACATCAGGATCATTAACAATTTACTTGGTTTATGATTTACATTAATAAACGGACGATACAAGAGCAACATGAGAGTCATGGAATTTTCCGCCTGGTGGTGTAGTGCACCTAAACACTGACCAATGAGAGAATGGGCACCATAATAGGTGCCACGTGCAGCCATAGTGGTGATTGAAATTTGCAATTTGTTTGTGCTACCGAAATGCGATAATGTTGGCAGTCAGTGACGGCCATTGATGGCAACTGTTCTACTCAGTCTGTGTAAATATTTAGAGCTCGAACAGCGGAACAGCAGCTAAATTGACGTTGGACGAAAAGCGGCCAAGTGTGACGGTGAGATGTGCCTTGCAGTAAGGTGAGTTGAGTGCACTACAGCCAGCCTGTCTGTTTCCGGTTAGTGAACACATTTGGTGCATATTCGGGCCAACTCGATTCTCTCTCACAAGGAGCCTTTATTGGCGGCAAAGAGCGCACCATAAGTGTCCAAAGCTCACATTGAACAAATGTTTCGTTTGATGACTCTTTGGTGGCGTGTGCCTTAAATGATCGTACAGATAGACTGGTATGGGTCAACTGGGCGGGTCGAGTGGCGAGACACCAATGTTCGGATTGACTACCACACGTTCTACCACATACAGAAATGCAACGGAAGGGGACATTTTTGGCATATTTGGACTGAGAGATTGGAAGACAGTTTGTCTATTATCGCTGATAATTTATCAGATTATCTAGCGATGAGAGGTCTGGCATTAATCCATCTGGACATTGCAATAAAAGAGTTCATTAATGAATATATACAGTGGGACAAAAGGTACCAACCAACAATGGCTCAGAAAGAGATAACACTCGCTCAGAAGAGAGACACCGTAGGCAAGCCCATCGGTAAATGGCACTGCAAACAGAATCAATCAAGCGTCACACGCACAAGGGATCAGCCAAAACAGAACGAAGTGAGCGAACCGAACCAGTTCGATCCAAAAACACACAACGCGCCGATAAGAAGAAGGTGAAGTAATTAATGACGCTCGGATTTGCCTCACAGGACCAGAGTCTGGTCATCGGCAGACATATGTCGTTAGGCCTGGCTGTACGACGTAGTGTACGTGCATGACACGTTACACCGGGCACCATCCACAGTTCTGACACAAAAACAAAACGCGCCCTTGTGTCCTTACTCCCAGACTGGGAGTCCCAGTGATTGTCGAGCCAGCGAACTGCATGCGATGAGTGCTCTAATTAAAAATCACTGTCAGACAAAAGATTGAAATAATAATTTATAGTGAGAAGGTGAACTAAAACGGGCAACTATCGACATTTCCTCGATAATCTTTGGTGCGTGTGCATTCTGTCAATGAAAACACTTGGTGCTGTCATGAGTGCACTGAGCATTGCTATCCACTACATTAAGCATTCAAATCAAAACCAATGCTCACTCGGGCAGTACATCATTGCACTCATGTGCTGGCCTAAATCATGAGAGTGACCAGATTCCAGTGCTAGTTTGTCAGGTCAATGATAGAGCAGTGCGGACGATGCTTGGTGTTACTGGTGATCACCTATCTCGAGATCGCCGAACGGTGGTCGAGGGTAGCACACCATAAAGTAAGTGACAAACGAGCCCACAGACAGACAGGAGCAGTTTGTTGTCATCGCTCTCTCTTCTGTGCGATTACAAGACACACATCGCGATGCACACAAATCAAAAATCACAAGAGAACTCATTTGGTCGAAACAATTGGTGCAATTGCCAATTGTGATTAGTGAAGTGGCGCAAACAATGTAGGCCGAACAATGCCTGTCTGAGGCTCCGTCGAGAATGTCGACTTCAGCCTGCTAATTGACAAATCTCACCTGTACAACAAATCTGTCGACCGGTTGACACCGAGTTCCACAGTTAGACCGATCAGTGATCGGCGATGTGGCCAGTGGCCACTGCAATTTCTGGAACAAACAGCGAAAGACAATACTGCGAGAATTATCTAATGCCCAATTTATAATTCACATTTGAACAGGCCAGTTGGCAGATTAACCTGCAGGTGTGTCGAACTGTCAACTAGGAAATGGTGTCAGCGATAAAGCTCACAAAAACGGACGATAAAAAGTGGCCAATGGGATTAATTCCCTTAAGAATATCCTTCATATGACAAGCAGATGGCAGAACGATGCTGAAGAAAAAAGAGGTAAGGCAATGAATGACTCACTCTCGCGGTAATGGAATCAAGATAATGTGCCAACTGTAATTAGCAGTTGTATCACTGGGACATTAAATTACACACATCCCACCAGTGGTCACAAATGGGTGAGTCAGAGGAATGCAACGGAATGGTCTCACAGAATGTCGTCAGTGGCCAAAAAGCGAGAGAAACAATCTCGTCCAAGTGAGGGAGTGAGTGAGGCACTCGGTAGATCAATCGGTGACGAGGTATGATAGCATGCTAATTAAACTGCTACAAACATGTTTGCTATCGAGATCAATAAATCGACTCTAAAAGTGAGTGGCTCAATGTCTCCAGGACAGAACAGTTCAGTAGTGGATGATGCACCATGCAGTGATCATTAATGGCGACACGAGTGCACTGGCACATGGTCCGTCGAGAGAACATTCACAGCACAGACAGAAACTGCACCAAATATATCTGGTGCAGTTTCTGTCTGTGAGAACACACTTGTCCCGCAGTAATGGCCAGTCGTGCTCCAACTATGCAGCACAGCAGTACGTGATCGCTCCTAATGATTAGTAATTCTGGTGTCGTTCCCTGAGCGAACTCTTAACCGGACAGAGCATTTACACGACAGAGCATAATTGTCAACTTTAATTGTCACCGGTGCATCGTCAATGAGAGATGCACTTTCCACCCAATTGTGCATTCATTCACTTGGCGCCCTTTATATATCGCCCATTAGAGCAGATATCAATTTACCGACCATAATATTCAAGTGAATATTACAGTCGACTAAGTGGCTCAATTGATTTGTGGATAGTCAAGAACAACATCAAAAAGATTGGCAAAATGATCATATTATATAATCATCTCAGAATGGTAACCACAAATGGCATTCGAGTAGATATTTCACCTGTTGAGTGTTGTTTGAGCATATGCTTGTGTGTCCAATCGATCATTTATTCACGACTTTGTCTCTGGTGTAATCGCATTAGTCCGATTAAGGCGAGGGCGAGTTCACTCATTTATAAGTAATTACCGAGTGATCACGATGAATGGGTGTGAGGCGGTTGTTCGTCTTAACGTTTTCCGATTTACCGCCGTGTGGGTTAAAACATTAGAAAGGGGACCATTGCCAATTGGTAGTGCATTCACGTGACCAAAGTGATTCACAGGGCCTGTGTAAATAACAACGTTATTAACAAGACATAAGTCAATAGACCTAGTCAGTGGGAAAACATCCCGAACTCGATTACAAGTGAATAAAGGACATAGTCCTTTCCACGTCAGATCAAAGCTACAAGGTGCAATTCAAGTAACCAACTTTAAATCTTTGCATTGTCTGGCCAGCACAGTTAGGCTCGAATGCACTCTCCTCAGGTACTGTACTGGCAAGAAGCTTCCCCTCGAGTAACACCGAGACAAGATGCAATATGAAATGTGCATCATCAGTGATGATTCATCACCAACGGAATGGCTGCCCTACCGTATCGTAATTTTCACTCATGGAATTACACAAGTGGATCGCACCCAGTGGGGCGATCCAGCCACAAGTTGACATTGAGCAATTACACCGACCGATTGTTGCATTGTCGATGCGGACAGGCAAAAAACAACTGAACATGCACACACAGACAAATGTTCGTGTTGCTTGGTGCAATCAAACAAATTGGCTCACTTCCAACGACGAGTGCACTTGCCACCGCTATATCCGTCTGTGGCCAATTGTAAATCAGAGACCGCAAAATAAGCTGAAAGGCAGATAAGTTGATAGGCTTGTTTTCCAGTAAGTGAGACATCTTACACGTTTACACAACCGAATTGGCCAATTTAAATGATACCAGATTAACAACAACACTCTCGGAAGGAGTGTGAAATTGGGAGCAAACAACACTTATTAGCACCACTATATTAATTAACCAAAACAAGTTTGATTGAAGTGGTCTCCATTGAAATACCTAAATTAGAAGAGAATTGATTCGGATGCAGCAATTGACCACTGACCGACATTGGACGAATCATGAGGAGACAAACATCTACACACAGGTACACAGTCGGTCAAGCAAACATTCCGTTCTCTCTAACTGACAGATACTTATGAAGTAACTTATCTACTTTACTTACTAGTGGCCAATGGTTCAGTTAGACAGACAGGAAGGTGAGACGAACCGACAAACGAACTCAACAAACATTGAACAAACAAACGAGCGGAGGACAAGTTTGCGTACAGGAAGACACTCGCACCGAGTCAAAAGCAGTAAACGGTTCGAAATGACTGGGTCAGCAGTATCACAAAGTGATGTATCACATATGGTTAATTATCCGAGGGACGTGCAGTCGATTACAACAGGATAATACACTGAGCAAGGACAAAAAGCAAGGAAAAAACAAAATGGGCACTAATTGATTCAACTCGAGTGCTCTCTCGTTATGATGCTTTCACAGCCAATCAGTGAATCTGGTAGAGTTAAGCAATGTTCGCCCAAGTTGGTCACAGTCGAGGAGAATCTTTTCATCCGATCAGTGACAGGGGACAAGATGACACTTGCGGAAAAGGCACAAGTGATGAACAAGTGATGGCATCGATTGGTGGCCGTCGAATGGCGCTCGATGCCAGTGGCCAAGCTCGTTAGGAAACCAAATTGGTTGGACACAAGACACCAATCGATGTGCATTGCTCGTGCCATATGATACACAAAGATTCGCATCAAAGTGAATCAATTTGAAAGTAATTTGGTAAAACGGAGTGTCAGAGAAAAGAGCAATTTAAGTTCGAACAAAAGTTTATTTAATGAATTTGTAGATTGTAATGCGAGTTGAACAAGCCAAATTGGCCAATCGAGTTTCGCCTTGAGAGAGGAAGGCGCCTTAAACTGGCGGAACTGGATGAATAGGACGTCTGCACGTTCTAACGTCTAACGTTAAAATACACAGACACAGTGAACGTTCCATTGCCAGTGGCGCAACTGCGCCAGTACTCGATCTTATCAAATGACGTTAACTGTTGGGATATACTCAAGTGGCTTCCTGTACTCAGTACAGTGGACTGGCACTGCAAGTCTTGAGGCAATTAATCACATCGAAAGCCGATTTCGCTGAACATTCGTTTGGTCTAGTAGACTCTAGTCGACTCGGCGCGTTTGCCTCAATGAGACCATTCACTTTTGTTCAGTGGCCAACTTGTGACTTTTGTGCTTTTGGACGGCCAGTTGCCAGACTGACAGACAAAATTAACTCGCAATTTAACATATACACATTATATGCAAGTCTTGTCGTTCGTTGATCAATTATGATTTACACACCAACACGAATCGCCAATTGACAACCAATTCTCGATTGTCCAATAAATTATTGGCAATAATAATGAACAGTTTAGTGCGATGCTCGACTACCTCCAGTGGAGGTCCTCCACTGCGATCCTGTATCAGCTGCTCGAGCCACATTCATTGCCAATTGCTGCCACTAGATAGATCACACAATCGATCTACATGTGCACTCAGCTTACCACTCGCTGCCTCAACCAATCAAATAATAATATAAATACAATTTTGCGTTTCAATCATTTATGTACAATAAAATAATAATGTAATAATGCAATGTACAGAGCAGGAATGAGAGCTTTAGATCTGTGAGGAATGTCAAATTCTTTTGTGGTGGCATTGCGCACTACTGAAATCGAGCCTTCTTGATGTTGGTGCGATCGCCATCTGATCCGTGAGTGTGACCAGCTCGGTCCAAGATTGGGCGGCAAAACGTTTCCAACTCTTTTCGCTGGTACTCGAATTCGTCCTTCTCGGCGAGTGCATTTCTGTCCAGCCAACGGATGGTCTCGGAGACTTTGTCCGCAATTTTGGCACGGTCCGATTCGGATATCTTTGACTTGATCGCCTCCTCGTCCAAAGTGGATTCCACCTGGAAGGCGTACGACTCGAGTGCGTTTCGGGCAACAATCCGTTTTCGTTCCTTCTCGTCTGCGGCTTTGTATCGATTGGCGTCTTTCACCATTCGGTCAATGTCTGCCTGCGAGAGACGGCTTTTCTCATTGGTGATCGTGATTTGGCTTTTGTTGCCGGTGCTCTTGTCCTCCGCTGAACAGTACAGAATGCCATTGGCGTCGATCTCAAATGTCACCTCAATATTGGGCACACCAAGTGGAGCAGGTCGAATGCCATTGAGGACAAACTTGCCAAGCAAATTGTTGTACTTGGTAATGGGACGTTCGCCTTCGTAAACACGAAACCCAATACTGGTTTGGTTGTTACAGTGGGTGGTGAACATTTTGGCATGTCTCGCAGGGATAGTGCTGTTTCGCTTGATAATTGGACACATCACTCCACCCACAGTTTTAATGCCAAGAGTCAAAGGAGTAACATCCACCAGAACAAGCTCTTGAACGGCCTCGGATTTGTCTCCATTCAAAATGGCAGCCTGCACAGCAACACCATAAGCCGTCCGGATTGATCGCCTTGTTCAACTGCTTGCCATTGAAATAGTCTTGAAGCATTTTCTGAATTTTCGGGATTCGAGTTGAACCGCCAACGAGCACAATTTCGTCAATTTGTCCTTTACCGAATTGAGCATCACCGAGTGCCTTCTCCACTGGTTCGAGAGTCTTGCGAAACAGGTCGGCGCACAATTCCTCAAATCGGGCTCGAGTAATACTCGAGTGGAAGTCCAGTCCTTCAAAAAGAAGTTCAAGTTCAACTTTGGCTTGGCTGGAAAAGGACAGAGTTCGTTTGGCACTTTCGCATGCAGTTCGGAGTCGTTGCAAGGCTCGTTTGTTGATCGATGGGTCTTTCTTGTGTTTGCGCTTAAATTCTTGCACAAAGTGGTGTATCATTCTACTGTCGAAATCTTCACCACCCAGATGAGTATCACCACAGGTCGACTTCACCACAATGAGACCATCATTGATGGTGAGCACCGACACATCGAAAGTGCCACCACCGAGATCGAAGATGAGCACCTTCTTCTCGCCTTTAGTGTTCTTCTTGTTCAGTCCAAAAGCGAGAGCTGCTGCAGTTGGTTCGTTGATGATTCGCAACACATTGAGACCGGCAATGGCACCCGCATCTTTGGTCGCTTGACGCTGGGAATCGTTGAAATAAGCAGGCACAGTAATGAAAGCGTTGGTGACTTTGGTGCCTAGGTACGCTTCGGCGGTCTCCTTCATCTTGGCAAGCACCATCGAACTGACTTCTTCGGGAAACAATCGCTTACTCTTGCTCTTGTAGTTAACTTCGATTTTTGGCTTCCCAGCCTCGTCCACCACATTGAACGGCCAGTGCTTCATGTCCGCTTGAACGGTGGCATCATCGAAACGACGACCAATCAGTCGTTTGGCATCGTACACAGTGTTGGTCACATTCGCCGCAAATTGATCTTTAGCGGCATTACCAACCAGTCGTTCAGTGTCGGTAAAGGCCACATACGAAGGAGTGGTGCGGTGGCCATGATCATTGGCGATGATCTCCACTTTGCCATAATGAAGCACACCAACGCAGGAGTAGGTGGTGCCCAGATCGATGCCAATTGCGGTATCAATTGATTATATGAGGATTTCTTAGAGATTATATTTTTCCATCGACACTACGAAAATCTCGAGCCAATAGCACAACTCTACAAGAATAATTAATTCGATTCAAATCTCAACATATGAAATGAGCATATTGAGAACGATTTCATAATGACTACTATTACTCTATTTGAGTGTGCAGTGCAATTTAATGATTTTTTGTTTAATAAAGATCGCCAAATGCAAATGGCGAAATGCCAGTGCCAGTTCATTCAACTAAGCAGTCGCCTATTTCGTCTCGGCGTGTCATTCTCTCGTTGGCCATTTGTGAACAGTTTGTGTAAGTAAGCCTCTGATAAATGATGTCATCGAATATGGAATACTGCTGCATCGATCACCCGATAACCAAAGTATCCTGTGCCTTTCCTCATTCAGGCTGTGTGACCCATTATTTGTGGGACAACTTGTCCATTTGCACCATTAGCCATTAGTGGACCAATTGCAGTAACAAGTTGTTTGGTCGTCTCGATGAATTACAGAAAGGCGATCGATTATAGCACATTTGATTGCCACTGCAATTTCTCGTTGCGATCATGATTTACACTGATCGTTATAAAAGCGCGCCTAATTCAATGTTTAACGAATATATTGTACTGTCAAGTAAAACGTTGCTTGAACTTCAATTGTTTATTTTGTATGGTTAAATTCGTTTTGACCGACAGATACCGACCATACAGTTCACCGCGGTGGTCTGTCTTTTCGATTGGAATGAGTGCATTTTGTGGATAACCAGGCCAAAGTAGATTGACAAGTCTTCTCTTTGATCATCTGCCTGAATGCGGTCGACTCAATGTCGTTCACCTTGAGCAGTGGCACCTCACAGGTTACATTGATCAAACAACCACATAGAAATTGCTCGAACCTTTCCTTGACGATTCCTTCCGTACCGATTCCGCGGTGAGACTGAGTATGGTGATTGCGTACAACTGATTGTATGGCTCCGAAAGAACTGTCCTCTGTAGTCTGGTGGTAAAAGTGATTTGTTTCGAATGGCCTCTTGTTAGCGTAGAGTGATCATCTGGTGATCATTTAGTTGTGTTATCGACTCTGACCGAATAGAGTTCTGGTGGCACGTTGAGCTCGTTGGGCAACACCAAGCAAGCAAGCAAGCACATGGCAAGTCCATTGTGCACAACAATGTGACCACTGTTATGAATGGACTGATCGACCAACTGAATGTGTCATTACTGCTTGTACTAGTGTAAGAATTGAATGGTAATATGAGAGCTAATGACACTAATGGCAACCGAACGAGTGAATGCACCGAGTTAGCGAGTTGTGGCCCACAACTTGTGGGGCATAATGACCAAGTGAGGACTGCACTCTATCATATATGAGTAGAGTCTCTATGGCACTGCTGCACACAAAGTGCCTAAAGGTGCTGGAGGAGGGATGAGGTCGACAAAGGGGAAAGGATGTACTCGAAATGGCCAATGGTCAACTGATCATCGCATAACAATCATCAGCACACACTCACACACCGACAGACAATATTACACATGTCACATGTAACATGTGTAATATGCAATGTGCAAAGTGCAGTGTGCACTTCGGTAATTAATTACAAGCAAACAAGCAAAGAGTCAAAGTGTCACGCTCAATTGTGTCATTGTGTGTGAATGAATAAACGCCTACAGTTTTGTCTGCTAAGGACAGAAACTCAGACTGACTGAAGGAAAAGTGGCTACTGCGTCGCGTTCTTGGGGAGCATCTAGTAGATTCTCCATACACTCGATCGAGCCATTGTTACTGAAACTGATACACACACACACATGGACGGAATAAGAGTGCAGTGGTGAGAGAGAATCGATGACTGTCACCTATTTGTCCCTCACTTTTTTTCTGTCTGGCCAGTGTCGATCACTCACACACACGCACATCATCATTTGCCATCGGTCAAGAGTCACTGGTCAAGCGAATACATAGGATGAGTACGTGATGTCAACGTGCTATTTAAGTCGGCCAACTGGCCAGTGGCCACACATTTTGTTCACTCACTTCTCACTCTAGGACGATCAACAACAATAAACTCGATGCCACTGTACTCGTTTGCTCTTTACTTAGGGGCTTTGTCCCAACACGAATCGATGCCATAGTGTCAATCAAATGCCACAGCCACTTGCACACAAGTGCCACACAAAGCCATATCCCACCTTCTCTGCACTGTCAGGTGGTAAGTCATGATTTGGAAATTTGTCATCTGCCACCATAAATTCATTACGAAGCAACACACTGACAAGGCAAACATCGGACAGTACCACACATTGACAACTGTACGACAAATCGTTATAACGAGGAAATGCACAAAAAAAAAAGACAATGTAAACCTGTCCGCCAGGTTCTAGCGTATGGCCATGGTTGTCTGTGTGGGCCAACTTCCTAGAGGACAAAGCAACACAAGGCGATCGAATTGATTGAAACACTAAGACAAGACGAAGCAAAATAAGACAAAGGCAGCAAGTCCGATTCGACAGAGACAAAGTCTATCTGCATATATGCGGTTGTGGAGCTGTTTAATGAGAGCAATAAACCAAAAATCAATGCAGTGAAGCCGATCTCGACTTGTTTTGTTATTGTTCAGTTGTGTTGATTGAACAAATCGGCCGTGGAGCACTGGCGCTGTGCAGGTTGGTCAAATTGTAGAGGGTATCTTTAATGTGGGTCAGTGGTATCCTCTCGGTACTGATCAATTCGGTACAGTGAACCCGACAGTACATCCTGAGACAGTCAAATAGAATTCGGAATGAAGGGCAACGTCTGACCGTAATAGATGACCGTATTTCACACGGACAAAGTTAACTAAATGTTACGCGTTTCCAGTGCACATAGACGACAAACATAATAGAAAATAATTTTAATGTTAAGGCATAAAATAAAACTAAAAGCTAGAGGTGCTTTGTAGAAACTTGCAATTTAGAGGATAACAATAAAATAGCTGCAAAAAGTATGCAGGAGCCTGGTGCGGAATTTGTGTGTGACAATGAGTGAGTGAGCAAATAAATGAGCCAACTAGATTAGGCCTTGCTCTTGCTGGCCACAGCAGCCACAGTGCTTTTGCTGGTCTGTTTGGCCTTAGAGGCAGTTGGACCAACTCCACTACCGACGTTTGACTTGCTACCACCGGTCACCTTGATGCCCGAGGAAACGCTAGACTTGACACCACTTGCAGTCGCCTTTGCAGTGCCCGACGCGGTTGGGCCAATTTTGGACTTGACCACACTGCTCGGAACCTTGCCGGCGCCAGTGCCTGAAGCGGCAGGACCCAATTTCGACTTGACAGCACTCGGTGCCTTGGTAGTGCCAGCGACGCCAGATCCAACCTGGCCCACCTTTGACTTGGTGGCCGCCAGTGAGGACTTGGAAGCCTGAGAACCAGCCACACTGCTGCCCACTTTGCTTTTGCCTTCAGCTGCCTTTCCCAAAGTAGACTTTGGAACTGGTCCTCCTCCTTTGCCACCGGTGCCAGAGGAATCGCCACCTTTCTTCTTGTCTGAGTCAGTCTCGGAAAGGCCTGCCCAGTAGAAGTAACTACCAACGCCGCACAAAATCAGGATCAACACCAGCACAATCATGCCAATGATGAGTCCAGTTTTGGAGGACGATGCCTGGGTGGTGCTTTTGCGTTCTGGCTCTTCCTGAATAAATGAAATAAATTATGAGTTGATGTAGTACAAACAATTAGGACTCACAGCGGTGGTCACTAGTGGTTTCCTTCTCGGTCGGGCCAAATGTTGGCGAGCTGGTCAGATTAGTCTGACACTCTTTCTTGAACTCTTTCCGGTCCAAATCCTCACAGCCCTCCCGTTGAATGGCCTTGTTGTACCAGTAGTACACAGCCCAGGAGCCAAGTTGGTGCACTTCTTGCAGAAGAGCTCGTTGATGCAGTGCAAACTGTAGTCCACAGCGCCACAGCTAGCAATCAAGGAAGCCATCGAATTGTCGGTGATGTTGTTGTTGGCATTGCCATCATCGAGACACTTTTTAAACTCAGAGTCATTTTTGAGTGTCTCGAAGCACTTCATAAAGTCTTCATGAAGCTTCAGTGTCGAGTCCTGCTCGGTCTCGTTTGCAGTGGCATTGCGGCTCACATTGAAGTAGCTACAGCTGTGGAGTGGGGCGTTGCTCAATGAATCATTTGGCTGAGTGCAGTAGCCATCCTCGTACATTAGTGACTCCTGTGCGATGGCCATTACAGAGGCAGCCGAGTAGTCACAGTGTTCACAGGCCTCTTTCATCAGACAGTTGCTTTCGGCCCTTTCTTCCTCGCATTTCTCGGCTTTGGGCTTCTGGGTCGAAGTGCTATTGTGGACTTTGGAGTGTTGTGGAGTTTTGCACTTGGCGATGCTGTCCGCCTTTTCGAGCTGGTCGAAGCACTTGCCAGTGTTGGCCTTTTCGAGACATCCACCCGCGGGCAGTTCCACGTCACTACCACTGCAGTTGGTCTTCCTCACATTGGCCTGCATCGTTCGGAGCAGTTCAAGGACGCCAGTCAAGTCACACCGGCCACATGACTTGTGGTGGACACACGATCAGAAGGTCTTCATGTCAGCGCAGTTGTCCGATTTGGCCTTCGTGTAGCAGGTGTCAATGTCGTTGCTCAGAATGGCCAAAATTAGTCGGTGGTTCGCCTCACACGAAACTTGGTAAACATTGCCAGTGCTGAATGGCCTCATCTAGCAGGACACAAGTGGAACATTATGTTGTGCGGTGAGAGAGACACATGAACAAGTGGGCACTTGACAAGGTCAGGTTGGTCACTCGATGCAGGCACTCAATCTGCTCATCTGCACACTGGCACTGTGACTGTCTCGCAAAGAGTAAATGCAAAAATGCGAATGAGTGATAGGTGAAGAAGTACAGTTCGGGTGAGGATGTGGCAAACATGCTGTCAAAGCAGTAAAATGCATGTGCTAAGGCAGTCACCGTGCCTCTCCCTCAAGCACCGGTCACTGAATAAGTTGACCACACTCTGAGTTGTGTCTTTTGCCGTACTCGTTTGTTACGACAACACAATTCAAAGGGTCAACTGCCAGAATGTGAAACGCGCAGTAGTGGCAAGCAAATCTGACTAACCCCAAAAAAGCCTTTTGCCCGACCGAGAATGAATTCCCTGAAAGTGTAATTGTGTTGATTGCGCACTTGAATTATCACCATCAGTGCTCCACTTCAGATTTGTTTGATCAACACAAGTTAGTTACACAAGACACTTTGTGCACACAAACTTTAAGAAAATAGTTCCATATGTAGAAACTCAAAAATGGTTGATCAGATGAAAGTCTCAAGCAAAGTAAATAGCATCGAATGAAAAGAGCAGAAAAAGAACGGAAAATGCAACTGCATTAGTTCGGAAAACGGTAATTAATTTGCCTTGCTTCTGTTTAGTATTTGTTTCAGTATTCGAACAAGATTGAGTCCATAAATAAGCCAACAATTTTTGAGCATTTGTTGTCTGTTATCCTTTCGATCTCGTTTCTCATTGTCGCAATGTCTATATCTATGTCAATGTCTCATGTTGTTTGGTGCTACTTGAACGTTGTTCTTCTCCTCATCATTGCCATCCCTCCTGCCACGCTTGCCGACGAATGGTCACAAGTGGCTAACCAAGAACCTGCTCAACCGGTCACTCCCCCACCAATTTTCTCGCCACTGTGCTGGACCGAACAAGGAATGGCAATAGTGGGGACAGTGAGGACTCGGTCTATTCATTGCCTTCTACTTCACTGGTTGGTTGTGGCACAGTTATTGCTGCGATTCAGTTGATACAAAGGCTTCAAGTAAGGCTTGTGCCACCGAGGAGATCGAATATATGGCGATCCAATGCAACAATGAGACTGCCGATTACGAGTACTATGTGGCCTTCAGGGTGGGCTGTCCGTCACCTAATTTCGACATGACCAACGGTTGGATCGAATTTGCACTGTTGATGAAAGGAAACGAGCCGATTGGCATTCCAGTCATGTATGTTTGCATTCTTTGGTTGTTATATTCGTATTTAACTTGTTGTTCTTTATCTTTATCTACTAGATTTGCATGATCCACTCTTGCCGATCGCATTTATGGCCAGTTTCTCTTAGAGATAGGCCGTATGACACCAATGCCGGACATTGTGGGCGTTCTGGCTCGCCACAACCAGGCAGACAACGCGCACATTTACTTGTACGAGTTTGCCCTGTACGATTCAGAGGAAGATTTGATCGAGACTAGACCCATCCGAAAGTACATCAAACGAGAGCCAACCAAATTTCGTCCACTCAATGAGGACGACCACTACGTTGACTATGTCTATCCAGTACTGCCTCCGGTCGAGTGGAGCACTATCGAAATGTTGCTGGTGGCTGGTCCGCTGTTGCTTTCTCTCGGCGCCTTTGTCATGTTGGTGGAACAGTGGAATCTGTACCCAGTGGGTGTCGCCCACCAGGATGGCTCACTGCACCGGTCACTGTTCAATGTTCTCTACTCGGTGCCAGTGAGTGTGCTACTGCTGATTGGCATTATCGCTGGCCAAAAGTTCACAATCAACCTGTAAGTGTGCTTGCAAGACATGTCTTGCCCTGCCCTTCCACTACTAATTCTTGTCTTTCTTTGTCTGATCAGTAAAATCCAACATTCTACTTTATCGTCCAATCCAAATGATGACCAATATTGGTGGCGAGTGGCAAAGATGATCGTCTTAGTTCTCTCTGTACTACAAACTGTGCTGTCCAGTGTGGTGCTCATCTTTGGCTCTTATCTCATACTGCTGGTTAATGCTCTGTACTGGCTCTTCACGGTGCTGGTCGTGTGGGTGTGTGCCATTGGCCTCTGGCTCACCCTGGAGATGTCCATCCATGTGCGATACTGCTTCGAGGGCGACAGTGCCATTGACCACGAATTGGCCGAGTGGTATAGTCGAAACAATGCTTACGCCAACAACGACAGCAATGATGCTAACAAGTTTGCAAACTATGCCGCAAACTCAAACGAAACAATCCCACAAGTCAAACAGCTGTACATGGACAAAGCGCAAACGACCACGAGGACGACTGCTTCTACTGCCAACGATGGCCAAAATCAGACAATCCTAAAGAGAGTTTTCTTTGCAAGCACTGCCAGCAATATTAAAGGTTTTACGCCATTGACAGTGTCAACATTTGCAGGGCCAAAGTTTGCCAAATGGCTAGCACCAATCAAGCACACGAAAATTCCGAAACAATCCAAGGAAAAGCTGGCAATCCTGACCAAAGTGCCAGCACCAGTGCCAAAACGGTCGGCTCCTTCGGATGACCACAAGCAAGAAGACAAAAGTCGACAATCGAATGTCATACGCGGAAAGATAAAGAGGAAGATGAAACACTCTTCCACCAAGTTGAGTTTGTTGAACAAATTCAACAACAACAAACGAACCAAAGTTGCAACGTCTCTCAATGTGAATCGCGCCAAAGTCAACAATCGTGGTGTTGTATCTCGTAAATAAAATATTGTATGCACACTTGTCAATTGCATTTTATTACTATTTATTATTTGCTATTTATTATTATTTATTATTATGTGGACAGTTGAACATTGTGGTTTCATTGCATTTTGAGTTCGATCCGAACTTGTGAGTTTTCAATGGTCATTGGCATTTTCAGGGTCAACGTTCGGAAATCGAAATCGAAATTGAAACTTCTATTTAGTTCAGAAGAAATGCATGAAGCATTACGTGATTTGGTTCTGCGCTCACTTGTGGCTCTCCTCCTTCTCCCTGTCCGCCAACTCGAAACCATTGCCGAAATGTCCTCGTGCACTACCATCCCTCGAGTGGACATCTCCTCTCTCGAAATGGCCATTCGTGTGCGCGACCTCAACCTTACCTATGGCGGATGTCTGCAAGCGAAGGCAGAGGTGATGAAGAACCTCTCGATGGAGGTGCCTCGTGGCTACATCTACGGTCTGCTCGGTCCCAGTGGGTGTGGCAAGACTTCGCTCATGCGGTGCATTCTCGGTACGTTGCATGCCAACTCTGGCGATATTAGCGTCTTTGGCACTAAGCCCGGTACAAGCAAGTCAAAGGTACCCGGTCCTGGTGTGGGCTACATGCCACAGGACATTACTCTCTACACCGATTTGAGCATCCTCGAGACCTTGTCCTACTTTGCCCGTCTGTCCGGTATGAGTCGAAAGGACATTGCCGGACGAGTCGAATTTCTGGTCACGTTCCTCAATATGCCCGATCGAAACCGAATGATCGGTAAACTGAGCGGTGGTCAAATGCGTCGTGCCTCACTCGCGGTGGCACTCATCCACAAGCCTCCACTGCTCATTCTGGACGAGCCAACGGTTGGCGTCGATCCACTGCTGCGCAAGTCCATTTGGGATCATCTCTCGGAGCTGAGCAAGAAAGACCGTCTCACGGTGCTCATCACCACGCACTACATCGAGGAGGCTAAGGATGCCAATCTGGTTGGCTTTATGCGCGACTGCAAAATTCTCGATCAGGACACTCCGCCAAATTTGCTGCTTCGCTATGGACTCGGCTCTCTCGAACAAGTGTTCCTGCACCTGTGCACCAATGCAGATGCTCAGAAAGCGCAAAACCAGAAACAAGGTCAGTAGTTAGTAGGTCACTTTATTGTCTCACCTTTAATTTTCACTTTTAAGATTCCGCAGTAAAAGTGCCTGAGCCCAAGCTGAAGGAAGTTGTGGCCATCAAGAGCACACCACAAGAAAGCCAAATTACTCCGTTTAAGTCTTGTGACTCTGTCGATAAGGACGGAAAGAAAGTTGGACTGAAAGAAGATGGTGAAAAGCCTACAGTGACCACCAACCCACCACGACTGCAGGTTTCTGGTTTTTCAGATATATCAAATGAACCTACTTTAAAGTCAAGCGTCAAGTCAAGTGCCAAGTCTGACCGCAAGACCCTCAATCCCGATGACATATCGCACAATCCTCCCTTCTACCAGTGCAGCACCATGATTTGCAAGAATCTGCGTTCACTGATTCGCAGTCCTGGCTATTTGCTGTTTCAGTGTCTGCTGCCACTGATCGAGGCTGTGCTGTTCTGCTCGGCTCTGGGTCGAGATCTGACAGATGTGCCAGTGGCCGTGTACGACGGTGACAATTCCACCTACAGCACAGCCATCGTCAAACAACTGAATCGTAAAATTCTCAAGCCCACCATGTATGCCACTGAAGTGGACGCAATCGAATCGGTAAGAATCGAACTGTGTGAAATGTAATTTATCTAATTTCACACATTTTTCCTCAGGTCCGCAACGGCACAGAATCTACGGCAATGGTCATCTATCCCAACTTTGCCATCTGTCTCTATGCTCGCATGGCCAGCTCAGACAACGACACTCAAGTGTTACGCAACTCGACCATTCAACTCTTTCCCGATCTGTCCAACCAGTTGATGGTCCAATTTGTGGTCCGTGAACTGCTCACTGCCTTTCAGAATGTGACCAAGCGCACTTTGCATGAGTTGCTGCCCGAAAAGGAAGAAATGGCCGAATTTCCAGTCAACATGAGCACGCCCATTTATGGTCTCAAAGATCAGCCATTCATTGACTACATGGCACCGGGCTCGATACTGTCGATTGCCTTCTTTGCCGCAATCTCACTCACCACCATGAATTTGGTGATTGAACGCATCAATGGTCTACTCGAACGCACGAACGTGGTGGGCGTGTCCATTCTGGCCATTCTCTCCTCGCACATGTTGGCCTACTCGACTGTGCTCATTATTCAGGTGGTACTGCTGCTGGGGGTGGTTCTGTGGTGGTTTGCCATTCCCTTCGCGGGCTCACTCGCTCTTCTGGCTCTGTTGACCATCCTGCAAAGCATCTGTGGCATGATGATGGGTCTGTTCATTTCGGCAGTGTCCGACACCGAGAACACGGCCACTATGTTGGCCATTGGTCTCTTCTATCCGGCCCTGCTGCTCAGTGGCACCATGTGGCCCCTCAATGCAATGAAGTCGTGGCTGCACAAGTTTTCGCTCATTCTGCCTCAAACTGTGCCCATCGAATCGATGCGCATTATGATGATCCGTGGCTGGGGCATGTCCCACTGGGAGGTGGCCAGTGGCTTTGTGGTCACCATCATTTGGATTATTGCATTCTTGCTCGTTTCCATTATGGCCATTAAGTTTAAACAGTTTTGAGCTGAATTTACTCATTTATTGTAATGTTTCTATTAAATTATTATTAACTCTTAAGCGCACGACGTCTATTGAGAGGCGTATTGTCCATCGTGTGTCTCGGAGACACAGCTCTGACAGTGTAAAATGAAGGAGGAGAAAGCTTGTTTGAAAGCGCGGTCAAGCAAAAATTGCTTAAGTTTACGAGCGCATAACTTTGCCATTTCTTACTGTTAAAATCACATACACCCCATTTTGGAAAGCACATTTTCTCTACTTTAAGAATATGTGATAATAAAATATGGTCACAATCTTAGATTTTCGAGAATATCGAATTTTCTGAAGTATCTTTTTGTGTGTTCCTGTCGGTCTGTCTGTCCTAGCTATGCTGCTTGTCGAGCACGCACTGCACTACCTTTGGTCAATGCATTTAAATGTCCTGTGCTTTCGCATCGAGTCCCTTTAAACTTTGTTATGTGTTCCTCGGAGGACTTTTAAATGCATGGTGAAAGGTATGATGGTGATGCTGTTGCTAGTTAGTACAGCCAAAGGCAGAAAGAGACATTTTTCACTCGACTTTGGTCTGGTTTTTTGGATCTCTGGATCGATCTATTGGAACTATGAGGTCAGAGAAAGCGGTAAATAGTTCTAAACTAATGTAAGAACACATATCTCAAACGGTTTTTGGCTAGGTTTTGTTGTTTCAGAGGAAGGCTCGATGAAAAACACTTGTGTGTCTCGGAGACACACGTCGTGCGCTTAAGAGTTAACTTGACTTCATTTTAGTGTTTAGGAAACACTGTTTACACCTGGCAATGTATAGAAAGAAATATGTAAGATATGATCTAGATAAAATGTTAAATTATTAGAAAAATTTATTTTACTACAATATGAAACGATCTGGTTGTGATTCGATAGTTTCAAGGAACAATTCTCGGCTTTCCTGCAGGGTTTTTTACTTTGTTTTAATATTTTTGTTCTTGTGTTTATTTTTTGTTCTAGTCCGCGTTTCATCTTCAAGAGTGTTCACTTGATGGTACTCATTGGGCGTAATAAGGATCACAAGTGACACTCACCCACTCACACACAGGATTGCAGAGTGCCTTCCATTTGAAACAAATGTCAGTGGCTCGAGGAGCCTTAACCAAACTAACCAAACAAGCCACTAAACAAACTAATCGTAATCGTAATTGCAAAGTAATTTAGACTGGCAACTAACGAGTGCGAGGACCCCCAAAGCTGTTCGGCACAAAGACGCAGTCCACCATACAAAAGTGCACTTTACGCAATTGCCCTGTTTAAACAAAGGAAATATTTATTTGCAAGTGGTCGGCCATGGCCATTCTGAAGTGTGTCAGAAATGGGTCACAACAATGGACACAGATCATTTGGTGAAATATGAGCTTGGTTGTTGTTTGACTGGCTTTATAGAGACAGATCTCAGCAATCTGAGCGAAACGACCATACACACGGCAAGTCAAATTCAATGCTGGAGAATAAATGCCACTGTCCACTTGTTTGGCTCGGCTGTTTGCCTATTCAATGGAGAACTATTGGCAATTGATTCAATTGCATTGCAATGGCTTCGGTTCTGTATTATGCATGTTGGCCTTAATGTTGTGTCCATAATTAAGTCAATCACAATTAAGCTCCATTTAGTGTCCAAACATCAGTTTGGTGCGTAAACGGCCAAAGTGTCAACTTACGCTGGTGTAAGACATCCACCTTTTTGCACAAACATATAAAATGAATGACACAACTCATTGTGCCTAATTGAAAGAGCAAACAGTGTGAGTTGCCTGGTGTCGTTGCCACTTGCTTTCCAGGCATTCATTGCCAATTAAACATTGACACTGCATAAAAGTGCTAGACATTGCCGTTTCATACCCAAGTCGAATAAATAAATTGATAATCACGAATTAACCGACAAATATTGTAATTACTCTTTCTTTTGATAATATAAAATGTCTAATTTATGAAAAACAAAGAGATTGTATGGTGCAAAATGAAAAGCTTCGCTGATATAAATCGTCGAGACATGGTGACATTGTTTAGATGTGAGTACTTCACGCGACATAGTGGCAAAACAGAACTAGGCATTGCTTTGGAGAGATCGAAATGTACTGCCATTGGCCATGCAAAGATTCCATTTCAAAAGAATCTCTGTAGATCAACATCGCTTTCAATCTACTTGTTGAGATTGCTGATATCAAGGCATTTCTTATTAGGCATTAGACATAGAAGGATGCGAGGTGAGTTGCAAGCAAGGAGAGCATCAGATGAAAAGTCACCTTTGTCGAAATGCACTAATTCGGTAAAGCAATTTCATAAATTGATTTGCGCACATTGAGGAATGTGAACAAAACTAAAAAGAGAGAAAACGTCAAATTATTTTGTGTCCACTCAAAAGTTACTTTACTTACGGTCCCTTTTTGCCAAAATAGATTCCACTGGTGTGAATGTATCAGCAAATTAATTTGGTGAGAAATGTTTTGAGTGAAAGACATAGTTGGACGATAGTTTCTGCTTCACATTCTGGTCATTCAAATCAGCATGATTTTCACCTTTGCTAAAGTACAGATAATTTAGAGAGAAGTAACTTTAGTAGATAGCCACGATCGGAATTTCAAATCATATTCAGCTCTTCAACAACGATTATACCATCAATTTCGAACATTCTGTTTTTTCTATCAATCTGTGAATTTTATTTTAAAATAATTATTATAAATAAATAAATAAAATCAAAAATCAGTAATGACATTCTGTTTTCCTTACCAAGTGATAGTGTCTTTCAATAGTGCAAACGGCCACAGATATAGAGATAGATAGACCATCGAGACTAATATGAGCATTAGAACTGCAGCCAAAAGTATCAATTTTGTATACCAATTCAACGAAAAAGCTGCTTTCGTGATTGTATATTCTCAACAGTGGCAAACAAATGGCAAAACAGTTTTGAACAGCAATATATCTGACACCAATTATTTGCCAGCATTAATCGATGCCGAAAATACTAAAAGCAGCAAGATTGGCACATCTGGCAGGCAAAGGCATTCACTTGGTAGAGGAATAGTTGGTTAATACCATTTTAGCGATAATATTCGTGTATTTCTTCTGGTAGTTCCCGCCATTAGATACTGCTTCATAATTTGACAAATATTCGTAAATGTTTCCTTTTCCAACAAATCAGGAGCCTGTTTGCGGTTGTCTACTCGAACTCATTTAAGCATAGTTTGATGAATACTGATGAATATTGATGATATCTCATGTTATTGTAAAAGCAATGCAGTTTTACGATATAAAATTGTATTTCATTTATAAGTTATAAACAAAAACTTTGACCATAGAAGCGCCTTAAAGATGCTAACAAAAAAACAAAATATTAGAAATCAAATTACATTCAGACAATAATAATTACCACCACAAAATGACAATAAATAAAATCCAATTAAATAAAACAATTATTTATGGCATTCAATATATATTGCAATTCGTTTATTCTTCAACGGAATAATTGCTAAAGGAATAAAATCTAAAATAGTAAAACAATTGAATTAGAGGTGGGATGTTAAATTGTAGATTGCAAACATATCAATCTTATTTACCTCGTGTAGTGAAGTAGTTGTTGATTAGATAAGGAGAAGAAAAGGCGATAAGGCAGAGAAGAAATGAAAAGGCGCAAAATTTTCCAATTTACAGAAGCTGTGCCCATGTGGCTGCCAGGCCGAAGCATGCAAAACAAAATGTATTGCCGCAAGTTTTCCGATCATTAATGCATTATTGGAGAAAGATTGCGACAGGGACAACTTGTTAATTTAATTATCGCTACTAACCAAGCAATCGCTATTGTTGTTTGACCGACTGTTTGAAACTTTCTTTGAAAGTCCTTCAACCCACGTGATATTTGCAGTATAGACTATATATACTGTATAGTGAACAAGAAAATATTACCACGAGATGACCATTGGCAATTGTAGTTAACTACTATTGGACGTTCAAACTGAATACTGCTGCTGTCAATACTTTATAAGAACGTTATGTTCGAGGTTTCTTTTAGCTTTACAACGGACAGGTGCCGATTTGTGTTGGCATTGAAAATTCTTTTACGTGAGCCATTTAAATGTCTAAATTATTTATTTATTTATCAATACATAGGAAGAAAGATGCTGCTATATCACTGCTTACTGGGTAAATGGTTGGACCTATTCGTGGGGTTAGCCTGGTGGGAACCGAATTGACTTTGGTCGAAATTGGTCAAACAAAGTGGCTATGCCGAAGGCAAAGGCAAAGGTGAATCGATACACATGAATCAATTGAAAATAGCAAGAAATCGTTGTGTTTGGTCAAAGGTAGCAAAGATAGATGTATGATATCGACCATCTCAAGAAACGATCGTCCGGGCTGATCGATTTGATTACTATCGCCAATATCAAAGTCAAACCTTGTTCAAGTGAACATTTGCAATCTCAAATGTGAAAACTCTTTGCAAATATTAAATCTATCGCCATGGATCTTCCTTTGAGTGACATTTTCGTTGTTCTTCCTCAGTTGAACCAGCTGACCACTTTATCAATTACTTTTAGCCAAGTTACTTCAAGTGATGAATATATAGACAAACTGCTGAAATCTATCAATTTGTGCACCACAATCAAACGACTCGACATTCGAGCTCTAATTTATTCTCAAATTATTGCCCCTACTTTGGCTCGACTGGAGAAATTTCCATATTCAAGTTATGATCTTTCACTCGTTCAGTTCGTTCGTTCATTGCTTTCAATTGGCACATTTAGTACTTTGGTCAAAATTGCTCATGAGTTTCGCTTGATATTTTTTTAATGAAAAAGACCACACACAATGGCACACAATCAACGGCGAATGGCTGGCAAATGTGACTCATCTCGACTTAAGATCTTATCTTTTCAGATCTAGGACTGTGCAAAAAGTGGCAACAGGATGATGGCGAGCACATTCCTTTCACTGGCAGGCAATGTGTCCTTCGACATGGCAAGCGGAATTCCAACGAAATTGTTTGTGAGACTAACCTTCTTAATCTTATTTGTCATATTGACACACAATCATTTCATTTACCCAGGCAAGATGAAGAAGACCATCACGCCAAATGTACTGTGCACCGAATGCACTTCAAATTTTCCTCCATTAACAAGCACATCCGCAAACTCGACGCTGACAAGAGCCACTCGATTGGGATAAAAGCCATAAAAAGAAACCGTTGGTTCCCAAGAAAAAGAGGTTTGTGTGTCTTGTGCCTTTGAGTTGTGTGACTAAGCATACTCATTTGTACTTATGCAACAGTAAGCGATCCTCCAACTCTGCTCGAAAGAAGAAGTCGATAGAGGGCAAAAGAATACTTTTACTTTTATAAAACCAAGAATGCCGATCACAATAGAAGAAATAAAGACGATGGTGTGACACTCAAAGGGCGCTCTTCGCCACTCAACTGCACAAGTCAACAATAGCTGACAGCATCAGCAGAAATTTATTGCCAATAAATTATTGCAATGTCAAATCAGCCATCAACCAAACATTGCAAATAGTGAACAACGATCTAGTTTAAAGTCAAAAGACGCTGAAGCACTTTGCTAAGCAATGAACTTTGTAACCTATATAATGTGTGTACTCTCATTTTGCATAATCAAGTGAATCGAGATGCATCTCGAATTGTGTTGGTTGTTGTGTCACTGGTGGACTAGTGTGACATTTGCGAAGACTTGTGTCATTGACTAATTTGCCAAGTTTGCCATTAAAAGCACTGCAGTGAAGTGTCAAGTCGAATGATCAGTCGAACATGGTCTGCTTGAATGTAGTCGTCAGTCTGGTAGCCGTTGGAAAAATGGGTATTGTTGAGCCCGAGGGTATTCAATTTGTGCGAGTTAAATTTTCGCACTATGATGTTGATGATAGCCACCACCGCGATGGATTTGTTCGACTCGGTAGTGATGCACGGCCAAAACACACTTGATAGCAACGCATTTGAACGAATCATATAAACAAATTTGTTGAGTTTGAGAAAATTGCGAAAGGCGCCAAATGAGAAAGAGAATGCATGGACATTAGTGGGAGTGGTTCCAACTGGAGGTATTCCCGGGCTTTGAAGGTGTCGGTGGCACAGGTCGATATGTTGGTTATCACCTTCTGGAGAGTGGCACTGTCTTTAGACACATTTTCAAACAGAATACTGAGGTGTGGCTTTGCAGCGTCTTTAGGAAACCATCGATTCATTGAGTGCGATGTAGAGCAATTGGTCGAACAGTTCATTGATAATCTCAAAACCGGCCTTCTCGATTCGAGCCTTCATCCGAGTCACAACGCATCTCGAGTACAACCACATTGGCACAGTAGTAAATGTCGTTCTTGGTGTCATCATGATGAGAAGCCAACTGGTGCACTGAATTGACCTATCAGTCGAGCAAAGAAACTCGCTATGTGATGGTGACTGACACCTGGCAGCATCTGTACTGTACTCCTTCCAATGGGCGAAAGGCGTGAGACCGAGTGGTTCGAGAATTGCCCTACAAAAGTCACACTTTCTAGGTCATCTCTACTATACGGTCAATCCAGATAGTAAAGCCAGAAATCGCCAGCTCATCTCAGAACATTATCCATCCGGTTCTTAGGAGAATCCATGCAAAAGCAATCCTGAATACGAGCAGTACCAACTGCCGCAATTGGATTGGCTAACAACATTAAAAAAGTAACCATTATTATGAACAATATGGATTAGAAATGTTTATTTGCGAAGTTTGCAAAATGACACCCAATATATGGGGCAATGTCGATTGTTGATTTGGTGGACATTGACTCAATGGTGGTGAGTGTTGCCTTGTCCACGATGGCTGCTGACATAGGTGCCAGTCTTCTTACTTTGTGAGTGACTGAGAACTTATTTAGTGGACCAAAACTTGACAATCATGATGGTCATGTTGTCTTTGCCTTTGATTCCTTTGATGGGCATCTCCTTGGGCAGTATCATGTCGATGATGTCCTTCGTGATGGTGGAAAGCTTCTTGTGTTCGATGTTCTTGCGCACGTACTCGATCACCTCGTCGTTGGTCATGCTGTTCCAAATGCCAGCGCTCATCAACACTAGGAACTGGTCCGTCACCGGGTTGTACGACAGCGCATTGTAAACTGGAAAGGCAATGATCATCTGGTTAGTTGGAGGGAGTTGCTCGTTTTGCTTGAACATGTGATCACCAAAGGCGCGTGACACATTGATCATGCCCTTGACGCGGCCTGAGACCACAAAGCCACCAGCCTTCTCGATTCGAGTCCTCTCTTCGGGGTCCTGGGGCTTGTTGTCTCGAGACAGGGGTAGGGCTTTTCCATTGCGGCACAGCACACATCGAGTGTCACCAATGTTGGCCACATGCAAGACATTGTTCTTGAAGAGGCAGACTACTGCGGTAGTGCCGCTGCTGATGCCAGGCGATAACTCGGCCAGTTCGGGATGATACATGTGACGGAGTTGACGCAACTCGTCCAAGACATCCATTTTCTTCATGGAATAGTCTAACAAGTAGAACGCTTCGGTGAGGCCAATCCTGATCTGTCCTTTGCGGTAGTTGGTGTTGATGTGAATGTAGTCGGAGATGTTGTCAGCCACATAACGTGCCACCTCCGCGCCATTGTGACCATCGAACACAGCAAACAGTGAGGTGTCCTTGTCGAAGTAGGGCTTCACCAGGTTAACGTCTTCTTGAGTGTTGCGCCATCCTTGGCACGTACTCACTGCGTACTCGAGCATTTGTTCATTTATATAGCCAACGAATGTTTCTTTGTCACGAATCGCTTGCTTCAGATACACAGCGTCCATGGTTGCTTGGTACGTAGAGGAAGAGAGCTCGAGGTGTCAAGAGACAAGTTCGGACAAAGACAACTTTAGGCGAGAGAGATCAACGATCAGAACATTACAATTTGGATTAACCCACTGAGTGGCCATTTTATGGCAGGCAGAAATATTGTTAACACGTTGACATTCGATTCGACAGGCGGCCTTGAATGTAGGTCTCAATTCGAAGTAAATAAATAAACTCGACACAAGACTTTGAGTCATTGCTTTCAATTGGCACATTTAGTGCTTTATTGCTTGTTATAAGAAAAGCTTCTCCGGTGGTGTCACAGGACTTTGTACTAGCAAGCAAATTTGTGTCACACGAGAAGTCATTTAAGCTAACCAAAAACTTCAAATGCTTGGTGGGAAACAACTAGATTGAATTAATTAATTAATGACGAGACAAAATAAATATACTCAAATATACACTCACATCGAATAAGTTCATTGGTTCATTCTGCCAATTAGTCGAATGTCACAGCGGTGCCTCCTTGACAATACTCAGTCACTGTCGAACAGCAGTATATTGGTTTGAGACCGATTTCGCTTTCTTGTGATGGTGTACTATAGGTTTGTTCATTAAATAATGGTCAACTAACCAAATGAGTCATTATTGTGTCTATGCTTGGAACTTAACAGTCGGAAGGACATTACATGCAGTACCAATTTAAGACGAATAGACAATTTTGGCAAAGGCAGTTAGCAATTTGAATGCCAAGACTGTGGAATTATACTGCAAAGTGAATAACGAGCTAAACAAGTGCCCACATGCCCACAATGATAACTTGCCATGAAAACAAGTGCTGCAAATGCAACAATTAACGTCATGCGTAAATTATCAATTCGGCCCAAATGTCTCTTCTAAATTCGGTTAAAGAAATATTAAGCTCATCAATCATAACACAAATAAAGCATATTATCTCACTTTACAAGAACAATAATCAGTACAAGATTGGCTTCCTCCCTCAATAATGACTTTGTCCAGTATACAAAAAATAGAATAAAAGAAATGAATTCAATGCACATTTCAAACGGATTGAACTCGATGATTCCAGTGTTGAAGCGAATGAATTGAATCTTTTTGCTTGAATTAATCTGTACGACCACTGTACGGTAGAAATGACAGAAATGCATTTTGGCAAAAGTAATTGAAAGTGATCGAAAGATTACATTTATTAATAAAATCAATTAAAATCAAAAAATAATCCACAAGATTAATAAGTGATCAAATTATCCCTTTTGTCGGTGTCCATCTGTTCTGGCTGTGCGGTGATCGTTGCAAGGTTAATGTCCCAGCCTCCGACTGTGCATCGATAAACTCAAGAGGCACTCCAGTTCGACTGTATCGAGTGTGCAGCATCGATTTCAACTCCTCCGCCAGTGATTCATAATGAATTTGTCGATTCTATTTAGTGATTCGGACCGGTGCAGCTTGAACCCACAGTGATGTTCGCCAAGTTCGGCTTTTGACAGTTCGTAGACTGGTTTGGCTTCGTTCGTTTGATTTGGCACTAAAAAAGCAAAAATAAGTCTATAAAATTGAGCAATCCATTTCACTTACCCTATTTCAGCATTATCGATACCAACAAAATGTCCAGCCATCACCTCAATGATGCTTCCCAACTTCATAGTAGTGATATCAGTAACCGAAGAAGTTGGCCACATTGGGAATGCATTGATTGCACATATGGCAGATGGAGGCCATCGTATTGGGTAAACATGTCCCATGCGATATGATTCAAAACATCGAGTCGGAGGTCAAATTGCAAATTGAGGGAAGATGTGCTGTCACACAATTTGACACTCTCCAACAGTGCATAGTAGATCCTTACCACGAGCTGTTTAGAGTACGAGACATTGTGTTCCTTGTGACACAGACATGTAGGAGACAACAAAGTTTTCCTTTGATGGCCAAAATGGATTTTCCGAAAAAGACGCTTTTCCAGTGACTATACAGTGACTCGAATTTGTTCTTGTTGTTAGAATCAGACGGAGACTTTGTTCTGCAAAGAGAAATTAATGAGTAAATGAGAATCAACATAAATGAAGCACATACCCAAAAAAAAGTGCAGTCGTGCCAAGTGCCAGAGGTCGAACTGAGATTGTGATGCATAAACACAGTCAAACAGTTATCGAAAGTGGGACAGGCGTCACCCGATGCACGATTGACCAGTGGTGTCATTAGTTCCTTTGCCATCTCGTGCATTCGAGATTTATTATACAAAATAGTTGTGCACCAGTTTGTTGATGACTTCATTGTTGAACGATTCAATTGCAGTTTGACTCAGTTACATCGTCGAGACGGGCCACTGATGTTGAAGGTTGAATGCATTCGATAAAGTTGACGACAACAGACACCGGCCATCAGTTGAATGGCATAGAAATAATATTTCCATTGGTTCACCAATTGACCGAGATTAAGTACAGGAATTGATTTCGGTTGAAAGCTCACACGTAAACTGTTTCACTTTGTTGGAAACGCATTCGAGGGAACATTTTTCTATTTGGTGAAGATTCTGCTGATCAAGTGGAATTAATTAGAGTGGAGTTGGTGGTAGTGTTGAGGATAGGAAAAGGCCTGCCACGGGTCTGACTTGAGTACTTTGGTGGGGCATTTCGAGGCAAAACAAATATCAACACAAAAACATGTACAAATCACATTTCGGTTTGTTTATTTCAGTTTGCCTCGAGCAAACATGTGCGAACTGTGCTCTGTGCTGTGCCCCACACAGGACGGACAGGCAATCTCCGACAAGGCAACAGACTGATTTAGCACAGCTAAGCACTGCAGTACGCAACCAAATTGGTTGAACCAATTGACACACTCTCGTTTGTTTATAATCAATGCGTTTGCCTTTGCAAGTGAGTTACCATTTTCACTCGCTCTAGATATTTCAAATTGGCACTTATTTTGTATTTAACCAAGTCCAACATCTGCTTTCACTACCAACCGATTGATAAACTTTAAAGAGCATTCTGCATCTTCGTCTTTGTCTGCAAGTGCGGCACCATAAAGTGCCTCTGTGCCATTAATTGCCTCCAATCAAAAACAATCGAGACCATAACAACATACTCACGTGATGATTCAGGAAGATTTTGATGGTGGTTATTTTAATGAGAACTCTGAAGATATTGAAGACAAATTGTTGCACATCGATCGATTACAACTTGTAATTTACATGGGAAAAAGTGCTCTGTGAGAATGGCATTTTCTATGACATAGAATCTATGTGGTTGCCAAAAAAGCACTTTTCTGGTGAGTTTATTTTGTGTATTATGAAAGTAATTTATTTTTGTCTATTTTCAGCAGTACACCAATCGAATCAAATCTGACATGAATATTGTTCTGGTTTTGGTCTAGTCGAGTACGCACCATGCCCGGAACCACTCGCGCATCATCAGATTTCAATCTCAGAACCATGAATTTCTTTCTTCAAAGGCTTCCACAAGCAGCACCAGTTTAGTGTGCTCACAATGTCATTGTCAGTAATGCCGCTTGTGTCAAATGAATTGGACTTATCACTAAAGTGCCGAATTAATGCAGTGGCTTTCGAGTCGATGACCTAAATTGGTATTGTGCGCAAATTGCCTAGTGCCATATTTTACCTGGGACTGCCAGTAATACTGAATGACATTTCTGTCGAGACTTCTACAGATGGGCTTCCACTGAATATGTCGATCAAGAGGTTTATCATAATGTTCAGTATACTTTGAGTGAAATGGCAACCGATTTTAGTTATTATAATTATACTTTTCGCCATATTAGGAATGCAAAGCTTCTTGAGGAAGTGCCATCCGACCAAATGTGGACCATCTTTATGGAGATGTACTGAGACCGTTATCCTTCTCTCGAAATGTTTTTGTGTTCAGTGACTTGTTCTCCAACAATCAGATTGAGCCACCCTTGGTCGCCTTCAACTGTCACTCATCAATAATCAAGCTTATTTAGTCTCTATTTTATTTCTTCAAAGTATTTGTTTGGTAAAACCGCAACCGAATTGGGCAACTACTTATTATTGGACTACTTTGAAGAAGTTATCCTGCTACAAACTGTTGAGGCAATGACACTATCTGGCAATGGTGCATTTGACCCATTAATGGAGTCGTTGCAAGATTGGTGTATGGCAAACATTGATTGGACCACTGCATATCTTTAATTACACGCCACTGGTGGAGGCAACTCTTCAAATGGTGGTCACCATCGTTCCGCTTGTAGACTTTTTCACCGTCATCATACTAACCACCAGAACCATTCACAAGGCCATTGAATTGACCACCCAAAAGTGTTTGTTGTCTCTCTATTTTTCTTATAACTAACATTATTATTATTATTTATTTATCTTTCATGGGCATAGTCATTGCAGTGCCAAATCATTGTGGCGATCGCTCTTGTTTTGGCTATTCTTGTGGTGGCCATTGTTGTGTACAATCAAAAGTCTTCCAATGGCAAAATATACAACAGCAGTCAAGTCTAGTGCCTAGTGTCAAATCTCGTTCCTACAGAGCTAAAAATACAAGCTAAAGCAATTGCAATTAAATTGCATTACCCATGATGCGTGCTTTAATTGTTTGCTTTATTAAACTTACATTCTACTTTCATTGTCTCTCAATGACTCTTTATTAATGATTGCTTACAAAGACGACTAAAATGATGAACAATTAAATGATTCAATCGAATCGAGAGCAATCTCATGCTCGAGTCGCAGTTGAGTGTCCACCTGAACATATTCATTCGCATCGAAGATTATCACAAATATTGAGATCATAATGACTTTTGAGGGAAAGAACCCGATGATAAAGGCAAATATTATTACTGTCATCTAATTCAGGTTCTATAGAAAGCTTCAGAATTTACCCCCGTCACAATGGCATCGGAAAATATAGCGCCAATTTAATATAAATAATAAAACATTGTTGCATTAAAGCAAACAAGTTTGTTACACTGAAATTGTTTTCAATATTGTTCAAGTGACAGTTAGGCAACGACAAACAATTTATTGTCGAAATAAATTTGCAGGTAATCGTACTCGACCATTATAATTCAATTGAATACTTTTGTGAAGCATCAATGGTCACTACACTGGCACCGCTCTAGTCGACCCAGAAGACGTTCACTTGGCCATGGCCACCTTGACAAATGCATTACATATTTCCAAGTCAACACATGTCTCCGTCAATAGTCGCCATTATTAGCTTTTTCTCATTTATTGAGACAATTCAATTGAAACACTAAACCAAACAATAAAGCGGCATTATTCGATCGCACTAAGTCTAGAAATGACTGAACAAAACAAGTAATTGAAGCGGGAAGAGTTTAATTAATTTAAGTTCGAGGCACTAGCTCGAGTTGGTTGAGTGCACATGAAGAGCCTCGATGGTGGCATCGTCTTGAAGCACTGGGCCAAGCAGTACTACTATCTCTTTTTGGGACAGGTGCGCTTAGTGTGCTGCAACTTGCCACACGTCCAACATCTCTTGCACTGAGCGCGAGTGTGTCCTGCTCGATTGCAGCCGGTGCACTTGCCTGCTTGTTGCTTGAGATTCGAAGTGTTCGTGGCGAAAGGCTTTCTTGGTTGTGCTTGGCTGAACCGAGAAGCACAGTTGCGTTGCATATGGCCAAAACCTCCGCAGTTGAAGCATTTAACATTAGAGTTTGCGGGAGGCCCAACCTGACGAGGAGTCCGTTTGGCAGTGTTGGCAGCATTCGGGGCACCACCGGTGGTTCTCTTGTAAGTCTTCTGCTTGGTACGACGATTGCCAGACTGACGACCACGTTTCGAGGTATTTCTGGTACCACCACCACCAGCAGGAGCAGCCTTAGCACCACTGCTCCAGCAGCTCGCGGCATCGTGACCAACTTTGTTGCAGTTCTTGCATTTGGGCTTGCGTGATGCAGACTGGGACTGGAAAGGGCTGGCGCTGCTCACACTGGCTCTTATCGAGGACATCTTGCAAGAACTTGGACTGAACTTGGTTCAAACCGGTCACTAGCGAACAAAGGTCTTGACTTTGAGAACGAGACGTTTGCAAACAGAGACTTGTCAATATTATAACAATCTTCAAACTTTCACAACAACTTATGACTCGAATAAGCTAAAAGTGATCCATATTTATAGTGATTTATTACGATCGAAAATGGTTGAGTTAGAGTGAAACCATTTGGAACATTTGGTTTGGAATGTTGATTCATCAAGACAAGTGCACTAATGATGAGTAATAAGTTATTACTAATAACAACTAACGTGTCGAGTGTTCAATTACGTGGCTAGTCAGATTGTGATAATTTCCAAGTTGTAGATTTTCTCTCAAATGAACTTACGTCAGCAGTGTTCTTTTCGATGACGAGTTTTCGAAAAGTGACTGTGAACAAATGGACTCGAAACAATTGCCGAAAAGGTCCTTAAATACGAGTGTCTTTTCTCCTTGATGGGTTGTAGTATTTGGTTGCTCTGCCTTGTTCTTTGCCTTCAGTCTGCCACAAGTCTTCTCGTTCCTTCGCCAAGCTCCCACTCTCCTGTCACCTCTCAACTCGATGGGTCCTCTAAAGGTCCGCAAGCCAAGAGCCATTCTGTTCGACATTATCGGAACAGCCACCAAGTCGCACTTCATCGAGCAGATCCTGTTCGCCTACATCCGCATGAACGTCAAGACCTATCTGGAGAACTACTGGGACAACTCTGTCCTTCAGCACGATGTCAAGATGCTACGTGAACAGGCAAAGAAGGACAAGCCACCAGGAAAGATACCTGACGAGGGTGCTGACCCTGAAAGCATTCGAAGTGCTGTGGCCGAGTACGCGATCAAGTCACTCGAGGAGCTCAAAGACAACGAAGCCCTCACTCAGTTCAAGTAAGTGTTCGGCTGAAGTGGTTTGAGTGTTACTCACTGACATCTTTCATTCTCTCCAGATTCCACATCCTGTTCGATGGTTACACCAAAGGTGCCATCGAAACGCCAGTCTACACAGACGTTGCCATCGCCATTCGCCACTGGGCTATTGACGACAACATCCAACTGTACGTCTTCTCGAACGGATGGTGTGAGGCCACCAAGCGATATCTACAGAAAACCAATCACGGCGACATGAATCTGCTCATTGCTGGTCACTTCGACACCATGGAAGGACCACTCACCGATGCGGCCACTTACAAGAAGGTTCTCAAGCAGGTCAAGCACCCGGCGGAAGATGTCCTCTTCCTGACTCACTCTGGTGCTGAGGGACGAACTGCAAAGAAGGCCGGTCTAAGTGTGGTCCTCATAATGACCCACCGACGAGACCTGACCAAGCTCACTGCCGAGGAGAAGAAAGAGATGCCGTACATTCGTTCGTTCAACGAATTGATCTTCACCGGCGATGCTCCCAAAGCCTGTCAACTTGATGGCAGTTCGGTGGTGGACGACGAGGATGATGACAAAGACAAGAGCAGCAAGAGCAACAAAAGTGCCAAATCTAGTGCTCCAAAGTCAAAGGACAGTTCAAAGACTTCCTCTTCTTCTACTACCAGTGCCAAATCGAAAAGCTCCACTGGTGGCAGCAAGTCAAAATCAAGTTCCGAGGCTGGACTGTCCAACGAATTCAGTGGAGCCAAGAGCAAGTCTGCTGCTGCTGCTTCCTCGAAGCCAAAATCCAAGTCTTCGGCTGGATCTAGTGCAAAGTCTCTGACCAAGCCATCTTCAAAGAAGTCAACCACCTCTTCCACCAGTGGCACTTCTACTGCGGCTAGTAAAGCCAAGTCAAAAAGCAAATCTCAAGTGAGCAATTCGAGCCAGGCAAACAAGTCAAAATCGTCATCAGACGCGACCAGTAAGAGCAAGTCGTCGACTGGGTCAGCCACCAGTTCTGCTGCTGCTGCTAAAGGTTCCAAAAAGTCCAAGAGCAAGGCTTCTTCTTCAAATGGTGGTGCTAGTGGCAGTTCCGCTGGTCCCAAGGATGGCGACGCCGGTGGCAGCTCTTCTGGATCAAAGGATGGCGGAGCCAGTTCTGCTTCAAAGAACTAAGAGCAACAGTCTTCTTTTATGCTCTCTGTAAATGATAGTTTTAAATTATTAAAATGTCACTAAAAATGGCTCGTGTAATAATGTGCAAACATGAGTTGGTCAATTTTAGCCTTAACTGCCAGATTCGTGCAAATATGCGAAAGTATGCTGTTTGTTCAATTAATGCAGCTAAAAACAGAACTGTAAGAGTTATAAATACATGTATCTAGATTTGTTAGTTGACTCTGCACTTGTGCGTACAATGTACAGTTCGGCTGACAAGTTAGTTACCAACGTTAGCATTACAACTGCTCAGACTCAGTGTCCATTGCTTAATGGCTACTAGTCGATTAATGATTATGATTTTAGAACTGATAGTGATATTTGAAAAGTGCAATTTTAAAGTCTTTAATAAACGGTCTCGAGCTGGACCAACCAAATTGTTCGGTTCGAACGATTACCACTCGAGCCAATCAACACAAATCGCGTCCTCGCTAGTCCGCTTCTGAATGCAGTCTGAATATTGCTTGTTTAAACTGCTAAACTTGCCACTTATTTGTTCTATTCGATGCAGCCAGTGCAAACCATTTGCACAATGGTAAAAAATTCACACCAAATGCACTCTTTCTAGTTTGACTTTGGCGCGGCAACACGCGTGTTCTGATAAGGTAACGTAACACAAGACAAGTTTAAACTAAAAGAAGTTTATTTTAGTGTCCATGACAGGACCAAGCTGACCGAGTGGCCTTAGTTAGGAGTTCCAGAGACCAGCTTGAGTACTGAATCTTTGGCCTTGGATGCCAAGTGGACCACCGACTGTTGCAGCTTGTCGATGTGGGGCTTGGCTCGAACGAATCCTTCCTGGCCAACATCCTGAGCGACACTAGCTAAACGTAGGGCGAGCTCTTGAATTTCGCCTTGGGCCACCGCTCGAAAGGTGTGGAAGAGAAAGATGCGCACACCTTCCCACACAGTGAGGCACACGGCCACGTACAGCATCATGGCAATCTTGAGCGCCAAGTTGTAGCCATTCCAGTCGGTGTAGTTCATCATGTTGGCAATGTGCAGCCACTGGAGAGGAGCCACCAGAAGGTACACAATCAGCTGGTTCCAGTAGCGGTCCAGGAGAAAGTGAACAGTGCTGCCAGCAGTCAACTGAGCCAACAGATAGCACTTTGCTTGCTCGTCGAGAGAGAACATTGCCACAGGAGAAACGAGAACGAGTTGCCTTTCACTTGGAGATGACGATCAACAAATGCTTGACTTGACAAGTTCGACTAGGCTCGGACTGTAAAGCAGTAAAAAGTACTTATAAACAACTATAATCTTTCACTAAATATGACCTAATGGCAGTCTGGTGTTGGTCACTTAATGGCCGTCAGTTGGTATTGTTGTGTTCATTGTAGTTGAGATGGTTCGAATCAAAGTGTTCGACGTCAATTGAACGATGACACGCTTTCATTGGGAAAGATGACACGCAATGTGCCAAAGTAAGTCGATCGAGGCAAATCAGTTCAATAAATGTTGTGCACAACTGCCAGTTTTAGTTAGATGTCCATTTAATGTGTAACATGTGAAATGTGTTAATAATGTGTCTCAGTGTGAGCACAGGTCATTTGAATAATATTAAAAGATAAATTTGGTGACCAACAAAAGGCCAACCACGACAGTCAATGCCATGTAGAATGCTACATTGGACGGAGGAGTGCACTGTGCAACCGAGTGGACATTTGGTTCGTTGTGTGCAAAGTTTGACTGTGCAGGAGTTTCACTGGGGGCAGGTTGTCCAGTGGCGGTGGCAGTGATCAGCTCGGCAAAAGAGTCACTTCGTCTAAGTGAATTCTTGTAACGTTCTGCAAATGAGTTCTGTCGCTGCACCAGATTGTCCTGTCGGCCAACTAATTCGTCCTCGGTTTCGATTGATCGAGGTGATGAGTCTTGTTCGATAGATGACTGCGGGTTGCATTCCTCCATAGTGCGAAGAAACTGTTCCTGGTTGAGGTAGAACTTGAGGTGCGACTCGAAAATTTTGTTTTGGCGCATTGGCTCCACCTTGTCCGTTGGTTGATTGTTCACTTGAGTGTGGTCTTTCTCTGGTTGTGGTTTCACTTCAGTGGGCACTTTGACTCCTTTATCTTTGGGTAGAGAATTAGCTTTTGGCTTCTCTGAAGTCTTCTCAGGAGTTTCGCAGCATTTGGACTGAGGTGTGAACGATGTAGATCGAATAATTTTCTCTCCACTCGTCACCACAGGAATGTTCTCGAGTTCTTGTGCACTGCGAGACTGTGGAATGCTTTGTTTGACCAAGGACGACTGCACCACGACCATGTCTTTTGACTGTTCGGGCACTTCTTCATCAGGATCAGTCTTTGGAGATGTGAGTGGAGACATTTCCTTTCTGACTTGGGCCTTGCCTTGCACTGCACTGTTCACCAGTTCGGTTCTGTTCAGTTTGGGATCGGATTTGGTGATTGCACAGGCAAACACATCAATTTCTTCCATTGACAGCCGTTCGAGTGATCGAGCCATTCGCAGTGACACATTCGATTTGGCACGAGGAGTGGTGGCCAACTTGGACTGAGAAGAAAAGAGCACCGATGAATCAGTGATGTCACTGCTCTCGCTAGGTGAATCGACCATTGGCTTGTGTTGCCACTTTCTGTTTATCATGGGACTGTTCTTGGGAGTTTTGCTGAGCAGGTCCATCGAGTACACCAAACCTGTGGATTTTTCCGACCAAGTAGACGGGGACGAACTGTTGCTGCTGCTTGCTTCGTTGACTCGTTTCATGTGAGGCTCACTTTGGTTTGCTTCTTTGATGACATTCACAGGCTGCTGAGTCTTCTCTTGTGGATTGACCGAAATGTTGTTCGTCAAATTATTTCCGGATTTCTCGTTTCGTTCCTGAGCTATTTCAATTTCGCGTAAATCCTCTATTTTCGCGGTTTCTTGTTTGTCCTCCTCTTTTGGTTTAGGCACGTCTTCAGAAGAAGTCACATCTACTTCTTGCTCCACTTCATCCAGAGTGACTTTTTCCTCATCTGTGGTGTCGCACTTGGCAACATCTTTCGTCGAGTCTTTGAACAGTTCTTCCTTCTTGTCTTGAGCTTCTTTTTGCCTTTGAGACCGTTTCTTTTCATACTCTTCCACTGCCGTGTGAATTGTGGTCTTCTCACTTTGGCTCAGTTCTCTGATTGGACCTTTAGCCTTTGGCTTCTCGGTTGTCTTCTTGTCTTTCACTGAAACATTAGTGCTCTTTGGTGAAGAAGAGTCGTTACTGGGCTGATCGTTGGAATTGTTTGAGGTTTCTTCCTGCACTGCAGCTTCGTTAACTGTTACATGAAATACACTCTCGATAGGACTTTCTTCAATGGAAGGCTTTATCTTTTCCTTGGGAGTTTCTTTAGTCACCTCGGCACTCGCAGGCTTGTCATCAGTCTTTGACTCTGGTTGTTGCTCCATTGGAGTCATAAATTCTAGTTCTTTTTCATCATCATCTGTATTATCATTTTGTCCTTGATTTTCTTTGAGAATTGCACCACCACCAGAAGGAGATGGAGATGTCACCGTTTTGAAATTTTCCCGCGGCGGCTTTTCGTCCTCCATTTCGCCTTGTCCCTCTAGTCGAGCCCAAATCACCGAAGTTCTATCGTCATTGTCTTGTCCTGGTGAACTCTTTCCAGGACTTCGTGGTGAAGGCGAAAGAGATGCAGAAGTGAGGATCGATCTCAAGGTCACTGAAGTTGGATATTTGCGCATTTGGCGATTCGGTCCAGGTGAATAACTGGGACTGGGTAAAGAATCGTCCTCGGGCACTGGCTTGACTTGTTGTTGTTGCTTTCGGGTGCCAGGCGGTGATGGAGTACGAATTTGATCCGCATTCGGAGGTATGCGAAAAACCGCAGATGTTGGGGATGATTTGCCTTTGCTACCGATCGATACAGACTCTTGTTTTGTCTGTCCATGCATGACATTCATCTTCTTGCGCTCATCTTCAAAGTAGCTTTCCATCTTGTACACCAAATCATCGGAAGGAATGGCGAACTTGACCGAACTGCATTCCTTTGGTGAGAGGAAAGCATCTAGACTAGACTTGGCTGCCATTTCGGAGTTGGCACTATCCACCAGTGACACCTTGACTGTCTCGTAATCGATCCGTTTGGGGACAAAGCGAACCTGACTGCTTCGTGCCTGGGGCAATTTGATGTTGGTTGCACTGACTGAGATTCGCGACATTGACGGTGCCACAGACAACTGCTGAGAACTCTTTGGTTTTGCATGTTTGAGCACAACCTAAACGAGTAGAGTACAAGTGAATTAGTCAATGGGAATAATTTGCGTCAATCAGACTTACCTCTTTGATAGTCTCACAGGTGGTCTCCTTTATCTTCTCGAGTAGTTTCTTTTTCTTTCGATCGCGTTTCTTTCGTTTCTTTTCTTTCTGGTTCTTAAGGCCCTTGCCTCCGTCACTAGGCTTGGAAGCATCATTGGACTTTGAACTATGATGCTGCTCAGGTTTGTCCACACTGGAAATGTCTGTCACTTGTCGATGTCCTTGCGAATGAACCAGTTTAGGAATGTAGTCTCGTGCCACCGAACTTTCTCGAATTTCATCGAAAGTACTTGGCGAGCCACCGATCACTGCCTCCACTTCAGAGTCCACTTGCTTGTGAATCGAGTACAGGAACGTTCCATGCTTGTCTCGTCGCACTTGCATCGTAGTTGTGAGGCACTGCTGCTTGGTTAGGTCCAGGACCAAACTGAGATCGGACTTTGTCTCCTCAGTCAGGTCAGACTTGGAGGGTGGACGATGCTGCTTGCTCAATGAAGGTGCCATTTGGTCAGGAGGTTGGTTTGAGGAAAATGAAGACATGAGAGGAAAGATGCTTTCAATAAAGTCAAAAGAGAAATCAATCAAGTCAAGCAATGGAAAGGCTTTAAATAAACCAAAATAGCGTTCGGGCTATTCGACAGTTCGTTTTCCATTTGGCTGGAAATGTTCGTTCTGAGAGACTGATAATTTGGTACTTTCCGTAACAAACCACACGTGGCGTTAATAGATTTGACTTAATATTTGAAATCTGCTGATTCATTATAAGTTTACTCGAGTTCTGTGTGACCAGTCATCATAATCAACTACGAACATGAAACACTCGATCAATTGGTTGGAAGCTTTCTTTTACTCAGCAGATCGAATGTACAATCAACAATGTCACACAAAGGTCTATTAAAAGGCATGCAGACTTGCTCATTGGCATTGATCTGGTTAGTTTTGTGCTTTCTCTGCTTTTGAACCGACTGACCGAATGGCTCCAAGTGTTCGACAAAGCTCGGTGGCTCGCTCACCATCGAAACGCCAAGCTTCCTCAACTGGCAAGTCTTCTAAAGCTCGATTGGCCAGTAGAAGTAGCAAACGATCTGGCAAGGGATCTTCTCGTGGCACAAGTGGCCGTTCTAGATCTGGCCGATCTCGAAGTGGTAAAGTCGAAGCGCTTCCGGAGATGGTGGTTACAGTCGAGGCTCACGCCGTCGCCGCAGTAGCCAAAGAAGCCGAAGTCCATCTGGAGCTTCTCGTAGGCGAAGTAGTCGTCGTTCTAGTGGTGGTTCCTCAGGTGTCAGCAATGGAAGCCGAGGACGTAGACGACGTGGACGAAGAGGACGACGAGGACGCAAGCGTCGTTCGAAGAAGAATCAATCCCAAGGTGCATCTCCAGCTGGAGTGCCATCTGCCACTGGCTCGCCACTATCTGGTCCCACTCCATCCAGCACTGGCAAGTCTGTCAGCAAACGATCAAAGGGTTCTAAGGGTTCGCGTGGATCACGGAAATCGACCTCAAAGAAGTCGACCAGTGGCAAAAGTCGCAGTGGACGCAGCTCTTCTGTCAAGAAGTCATCGTCTCCTAAAACGGGCGATGTAGCTCAGGCCCCTGATGCTCCACCGACAAGTTCGCCAACCGTTTCGTCTACAGACACAGGCTCACAAGTTGCACCACCTGCACCCTCTGCTGGTCAGTCTGGCTCTGGTTCCGCTTCGGCCCAGGCAAGCAGTCCAACTGGCTCTAGTCAAGGTGGTCCTCCTCCACCAAGTCCCACTGTCTAAACTTACAATGGGCCAACAGCCTCTCTTTCAGTGAGACATTGCTCAAGTTTAAATTGCGCTTTTCAAAGTCGCTCATGAGCCTTTGCTCAATTATTAAATTATTATTATTAACTCTTAATTGTTAATTTTGCAATTAGCAATAACTTGCAGTGCGCCACAGATTGTACAACATTTGCTTGCTAATGCAAATCTTTGCTCTTAAGCATTGCACAATAAGAGTCATTTGTTGATTGAATCGAGTCATGCTAAAACCTTTTCGTTGTTGACTAATTTATTTTATTTACCATTCGCATCAGAATTCGCGTTATTCACACTCACAAGTCAAGCAATAATAATGAAGTAATATACAAGTCAATTAGCCGAATAGCAAAATGCATTTAATGGAGGTAAGAATGAAGATGCTCATTCGCTATCCTCTTCATCGTCATCCTCCTCCTCCTCGTCCTTTGGTTGTGGCATTCGTTGGGCTGTCGGTGCCTTGTAGATGTTGACATAGTCATCGGGTGCAATGAGTGCAGTTGGCCCATCCGATGGAATGCGATTTGCAGCTGTGGCGGGGCCATTCTTCGCTTTCACTTTCTGTGGTGGTTCCTTCTTGTTGGCCGAGTAGAGATTCTGATAATCCTCTGGGGCGAACATGGCCGTGGGAGCATCAGACGGGATTCGCTGCAAACTGCCTCCTTTAGACACTGACACTTTTCCAACAGAGGTCTTTTTGCTTGTGAAAATGTTTTGGTAGTCGTCAGGTGCGATCATAACGGTCGGGAAATCAGATGGCACTCGTTTGGTGATCTCATTGATGACTTTTGTTTTCGGTGGTTCCTTCTTGTTGGCCGAGTAGAGATTCTGATAATCCTCTGGGGCGAACATGGCCGTGGGAGCATCAGACGGGATTCGCTGCAAACTGCCTCCTTTTGGAACAGCCACCTTTCCGCTAGAGGTCTTTTTGCTTGTGTACAAATTCTGGTAGTCTTCAGTTGCGATCATAGCGGTAGGCACATCAGTTGGAAAACGCATTACTGCCTTCTGCTTTGCCTTGTTCTTTGCGGTGTTGAAAATGTTAACATATTCATCGGGTGCAATGAGAACTGTTGGTCCATCTTCAGGAGTTGAGGCAACTCGATTGGCCAACTTGGAGTTACTCGCATTGGTGCCAACAATGGTTCGAATGACCTTCTCTGACAGACTCACTTTGGGTGCACTCTCGGCTCGATGCTTGACTTTCAACTCTGAATTCGAATTGCCCTCTCTCGAATTGGTCGATGCCTTCGATGCCTTCTTCTTCTTCTTCATCCTTACCTTCGAGTGTCGTCGGTGGAAGGATTTCTTGGCCACTTTGCTCTTCAGTTTCTTCTTTGGAGGCATCAGACACACAGATCAGACCAGAGGAAATTAGCTTGGCACACGGCAAGAAGTTACAAAAGAGAACAAAACAGACTAACTGCCATGATAAAACAAGGCTGCACTACTTATATACACATTTGTAGACGTCAATGCTCAAACTTTGGAGAACTGTTTGTGCTTTGTTGTTTCATTCAATTCGACTTTGTGACGAATAAGTAAATGACAACTCGCTAGTTAGTTTTTAATTTCCAGTATGACATTGATTTAAAGGCAATATTTAGTGACTTGGTCAGAGTTTTTTAGTTTGACATTTTGAGTTTGATTTTTGTGGCTTTATCGAACGATGATTTGTACATTGTTGACTTTGCTGTCCTTTTTCATCGTTGGAGAACTTATCGAAAGCACGAAAGAGAGAATGTGAGGCAAAGTAGAGCCAAATAGTCAAACCAACACAACCGAAGAAAAGTAAAGTAGAGTAGGTTATATAACAAAATGCGTAAAGTAAACACTCATTCGATTTGGTGTTTGGTTTCATTTTGGATGATGAACAAACTTCGATGCTTAATTTTCGATATTTTGTCGTGTCGCTCCAAAAAAGAACCAACGTGTCCAAAATGTCACACGAACATTGTTCCAACTAAAATCGAAAACTGGCCTCAAGTTTGGGCATATAAATGAAGTGTGCCTTCTCAGTCCGGTCAGTGTGTCTGTGTTAGTTCTCTGGTCTACTTCTAAACCCTCTTCGACCTCTCCCCTCTGCATTGCCCGTGCCCATGTCGCAGCCACCAGACAAGAGCAAGTCAACTGACAGCAACAACAACAACCCTTCAAGTGGTCAATCCTCAGGTGGTGGTGGTGGCAGCTCTGCGTCCAATTCGAGCGGTAGTCAAGTTGGTGGCACTCGTCCTGCACAGAACGACCGATCAGGCTCAGGTGGCACTGTCAATGCCTCCACTGGCACAGGTTCAAATCGATCCGGAAAGAGTGCTGGCTCAAGCAGCAAACAAGGCGCTTCGGGCAGCAGTTCAAAGTCATCTAGCCGTGCACCATCGAGTGAAAAGTCAGCCAACAGCAAACAAGACGCAAGTTCTACTTCCAAAAACGCCAGTTTCCAGTCCAACAAGTTCAGTACTGAGTGTCCGACATCAAAGTCAAAAACAAGTCAAGGCTCGAACAAGAGCGGTGGTGGATCGAAAGCAGCTGCTGGTGGTGGTGGTAACAGCTCTAAAAATCAAGGCTCATCAAAGACAAGCCACAACTCGAGAAAGAAGAAGAGTGCTGATGATTCAAAGACAAGTGGTAGCTCTTCAAAAAGCAATAGCTCATCGAAGTCAATTCAAAACTCAAAGTCGTCTACTACTACTACCACAGGCAGTGCCAACAAGGAAAAATCACAGAGTCACACTAACAAGGAGTCAAGTCAGACAGCCTCGAAAAGCAAGAACAAGAAATCAACCTCAAACAGTGCTCCAAAGGACAATGCGGACGCTTTGGCCCAAACCGCCGCCGCTGAGCAGGCCGAGATGGATGCGATTTTCGCAAAGGATCCCAAAATGGTGGCACTGTTCGAGCACAAAAAGTACAAAGCGATAAAACTGTTGGGCAAAGGCTCCTTCGGACGGGTGTTCAAAGTGCTCAAGCAAGACACTGACGAGTTCTTTGCGGTCAAGGTGGTTCTGCTAGCGTTACTCGATGACAATTTCAAGCAAAATTACCTGTCAAGCGAACTGTGTGCCTCGATGAAAGTGAAACACCCCAATGTGGTTCGCACTGTGGACATTATTCGTGCCGGCAAGATGGTCTTCATCACCATGGAATTCTGCCAGAACGGAGACTTGGCCGGCTATCTCATCAAGCGCAATGGACCGATCGAAGAGCCACTCGCCCAGTACTGGTTCACTCAAATAGTGAAGGCACTCGCATACATGCACAAGGAACATCGCATGGCCCATCGCGACATGAAGCTCAACAACGTACTGCTCGACAAGCAGAACGACACCAAAGTGGCTGACTTTGGCTTTGCCAAGTCGTGCTGGGACAGCAAAAAACACCATGCCATTCTTACCAAGACCGGCTGTGGCACCACTCTCTACATGGCGCCCCAGTTACTCCAGAAAGTCGAGTACAATCCCTTCATGGCAGATGTGTGGGCAATGGGCGTGCTACTCTACGCACTGCTTCACAAGTCATTCCCTTTTAAGAAACCGGAGGACTCTCTGCCTCCCACCAATGTCCATCCCGATTATGTCAAGTCACGCTTCACTGGGAACCACTCCAAGGCAGTGATCGACCTGGCCACTCGACTGATGGATCCAAATGAGCGCACCCGAATCACCCTACACGAGACCCTCACGCACGAGTGGATGGCTAAGCCTGTAAGCCGAGAGGAAGCATTCGCCAACACCAGCCAAAAGCAATGAAATGGCTCGGGTAGTGTCAATTTGATTGAGTCATTTGAGATCAAATAAAAAACCATCAAATGCAACCAATGGACTTTTTCGTTTGCGGTAACAGCAATGCTAATGGAGGGACTTTGCTTAGCTTGGCTTGACTCTGAGCTTTGGCAAAATTGAGAGCTAACTTTGAGGGAACAAATTGGACAAACAAAACAAATCAATAATTTGCTGTGACCAGTTACAACCGAAAGATATATCGCTGACTCGGGTAGGCACAGAAATACATTTGTTCGCATTTAATGATTTTTTTGTGGTTGTGCTCCCAATTGCACTATACGCGCTAAATAGCATGTGACGTTGTGAATGGCTACTTTACTCTAATCGAGTCCATCGAGTGGTCATTTATTGGGCATGTGCACATATTTCCAAAGGTCGTGTCTAGCAGTGCTAATGCTGATCTGTCAAGTGACTCTCTATACTCTTGCATACATGTATCTGGGAACGAAGACGTTTAACAAAGTGCCCATAGAGAGGCCAAGGTCATTTGTGGTCACCCAAAACCCGAGTCCGTTTCTCTCAAGGTTGAGAGAAAACCGAAATTGCCCTGCGAGTGGTCGATAAGTAGAGTTCGGCTGTGGTGAAGGTGACTGAGGCACTGTCATCGTAAGTTGTGGAACATTTTCATTGGTTCGAGTTTGGAGTGTTCTTTGATTGGTGTTGACTTGATGAATGATGTCATCTATCAAGCTGTTCCTTTGTGGCTCTTTTTGATCACCTTTTGGTTGTTGTCCATCGCCGTCGCCATACTTCTTCACAGGAGCCTCCACAAAGTTGACACCAACCGAACAGACACGATAGCCAGAGTAGAAGCCAGCAGGATCAGTCTTGAACACCTGAGAGGGGAAAAACGGTTAGCGGTCAAAGGTTATTCTCGTAATGCGGTAACTCACCATTCTCCGTTGAACCAGTGAGGCACAGTCCGCGTGCATTCTAGTCACCACACAACCAATACTCGGAGTGATGGCCAAGGAGGCAATAATTTCCGAACGGAGTATGTAATACCTGGCCAGGGTTGAGGATTGGCTTGAGGGACAGTGGATGACTGTCAGTTATATGACACGAGACTCGAATAAGAAAATTTCTAACTCGATAAGAAATTTGGACATTTGATTACGTGAATTCAAAAGAAACTTTATTGTGAGAACATGCTCTTGGAATTAACATAAATTGGAATTAACATTGACTGGTTAATTGAATAGATTGAAGAGCAATTGAAATCATAGAATATATTGTTCTCACTTGGACAGTTGTCTATCCCAAACATGAACCACCAGTTGGTGTTCATCTCGAGCAGATTTACGTCTAAAAACTTTGCCACAGCCCTCAATCGAACAAATATAACAAATGTGCACTCGGTCACAGTGATTCTTAACCTTTGACAGAGTATCTGCCTCAAAGTTACACTTCGAGTGGGAACAGCCGAACTGTCCTGTAGAGATCGCACTTGCTCAAATTGAAAAAAGAAACCCATTGAATGTTTCTTTTTAATAAGAGAACGTGTACAGAAAGCAGAAAGGTTTTCAAACATTAAAGCATTTTATTTAGAAACAAGTTCCGTTGGCTGTAAGGATTTGTGTTGTCACTTAACGACAATATTTGTGCCATATGAGCACAAACAGAGCTATGCCTCCAATGGCTGCAGTGGCAATGATAACATTGCGGCGATTGAGCAGACTTGACTGGAGACAGGCCACTTGCTCGGAGGAGCAATTTGGAACAGATTGGACAGCAGCAGGATTGGTGCATAAACCAGAAACTGAATTAGTCTCGTCAACACCACCAGGCTGGTCGCTTGAAGGTTTGGTAGAAGTGGGCTCTACAGAAGTCAACTTGGCCTCTTCTTCTTCCTTGGGATTGAGTTCCAAAGTTTCATTTTCCGGAACAGAACAATCCTTTGGTTCTTCTTTCGTCTGACTGGAATTCTCTGAGGCTGGCTGTGTAGTTCAGTGTGTGGCTCAGTAGCTGAAGACTTGACGTCACTGGAAACGGGTGCTTGCTTTGTGGCTGCGTCCTTCACTGAGACTTGCGAAGTCAAAGAAGAGACCGACTCGAAACTTTGATCACTCTGAATTGATGCTGAACTTTCCGGTTGGTCAACTGCTTCAGAAGGATCTTCAGTAGTGCCAGGAGTGCACTCAAAGACACATTTGATCTTGTCAATGTAAATGACTTCTCTCTGGGCATCAGCAAACTGTGAAATGTTGTAAATGATTAAACCAAACGGAATGATAGCCAGTTAGCTTACCAGGTCTGTCAGTGTGTCTTCAGGCGTCAGTGCAACCAACGATTGAACCATTAACTTTTGTCGGTTCATGTTGAAGGCAGCCAAATCTCGGACTGGTTTGCATCGAATGTGCAGTGTGACACAACTGGCCGGTTCGATGAAACCTTTTGAAGGTCGCACCACATAGCGAGACGGGTCGAGAGTCTTCATCTTGAAGCCAATTCGATCAGTAGACGAGCGATTGTGCAGCACCAGTTTGGCTATGGCCGGTCCAGGTGGGCCTAGAGGTCCTACACAAAACGAAGCTTGTTAACACGCTTTGATATGAGAAATGATAAAAGTAACAAACCTTTGAAAAGAAGGTCTCTGGGTGGATTGAGCGTAAGCAGTGACTCGTTCATGACTTGTGGCGAGTGAGGCAAATTAAGTTCAACACAACACACAAAGCTTCAATCGACTGCTCTCGAGAAAAAAATCACACTTTTATCTAGACAATCGCTTCGAATTATTATGTTTGAGGACATACTACATGCTCTAAATGTTCAATTCTATTCACTTCGGCATGACTCGTGCTAATGATGTAAATGACGTTAATGTGCAAAACTGCAAATCAACACAATTTGACGTCTAACAGTCAGGAACAATCGAGATTTGCCAAATTTGAGTTTAGCTGCAATCGTCATCTGTGGCAAATGTTGTCAGTTTAAATATTTAATGATCTTTTTAAGAAGCTTTTCACCGCCAGTATCGCATACATTGCCACATTTCACAGAAATGATTAAACTAAATAAAGTGGACGCAGTGCAGTGAGACATGCCCTCGAGGGCATGATCATTTTCGCTTTGCGCTACAATTCAATCAATTGCCTTTCAACTAGTGCATAAAACTTTAATGGCTGAATAGAGTTAAATTAGAATTGACCAATTGTGGTCAAAGGATCGCAATGATCGAGCCAAATGTTGCGTGCTCAAGTTAAGCGAAACATGTTGAGCAAATCGTCATTGTAATTACGAGCGAGGTCATCAACGATGGCGGCCAACTTCTTGGTCTGTGTCAAGGGAGGGAAATGTTACTGTTAGTACAATGTACAAGCAGCTTCTCCATCGCACTCAATTACTTACCCACAGTTTGTACTCGTTGAACTGGGCTCGATCCATTTTGACCTCGTACAGCGCGTCCCGGTCGAAGGAACCACGCGAGTCAAAGAAAGAACTACGCAACTTTTCGGTTTGCTTGTTGAGCTCATCGATCTCCTCAAAGAGAGCCTTGAAGGTCTCGTCCCGAGTGATCGGATTGAGAAAGCGCTCAATGTCGTACTTGTCAGTTGCTTCGAGACACGACTTGGTCTTGAGCTCGTTTGGGTCGGCAGTGGACATGGTGGTGAGGAAGTTGATGGGCTTGCCATCGGCAGCCACCTTCTCTTGAGCCTCCTTGGCAGCCTTCTTCTTTGAGCGTCGATTCTGCATGGCCACCAGTGACTTGATGATGCTGCCATACGAGTGCTTCAGCATTTGCACACCTGAGTTGAGGTCGGTGATCTGGCAGGACAATTCATAAGGTCATAATACTGCGATTAAGAATAGAAACTAGAAACACTTACACCGTCGTTGAGTGACTCGAACTCTCTGCCGGTGATCTTCTCGGACATGCTCAGTGGCTTCTCTTTCTTGTCCTTCTTGATCTGATTAATGGTCGGCTTGGTGAATTCGAGGGGCTTCTCCTCCTTTGGCTTCTCTTCCTCGACTGGCTCAGTTTCGGTGCCTTCCTCGACTTCCTCACCAACGGCTTCCGTTTGGTTCGCTGATGACTCGGCGGCACTTGTCTCACAGGTCTCCTGTTCGGTCTGACTTGGCTCTATTTCGGTAGCCTCAGCAGCACTAGTTTCCACAACCACTGGCTCCTGTTCAGCCTCCTCATCGGCTTCTTGGACCTCAACTGGTTTGACTTGCGGTAGCTGTGCTTTGTTCTTTGTAGCCTTGCTCGGTGGCGCCTTGGCTTTTGGTTTCTTCTTGTCCTCTTTCTTGGACTGCACCACTTGCACCACCTCTTCGCTTGGCTCTGACTCGGTGGTCTCCTCTTCTTCGGTTGGTTTAGGCTTAGCCACCATTTTCGCCTTTGGTTTGGTTTTGTTCTTGGCGGTCGACTTGGCGGTGCTGGCTTTCTTCGAAGCATTGCCTGTCTTCTTGTTGACCGTTTTGGCCACTTTGCTTTGAGGCGGCTTGCTGTTGACTGCTTGCTTCGAGGCCTTTGTCATCGAGCCAGTTGGCGCCTTCTTAGAGCTTTTAGTCTTGACAGACGATGCAGTCGAAGTAGTGTTCTTCTTGCTGGAAGTGGTTGTCTTCTTGACCGAGTCGCCAGCCTTCTTCTTCTTGGCAGAGGAGGACTTTTCTTTGGTCATGAGACGAGAGGGAAAGATTCAAAGGCAAAGAGAGGAAAAAGGAGAAGACCGAACTAATGGCACAAACAGTGGATGGTAGAGGTGGTTATATAGTGCCCATTCAGGCCAAAGCATGACGACACACTCGAACACTGGTTTCATGATTGTTCCACAGAAGATAACAATCAGTTACAAATCGAATTCTATCCTTGAGAAGGCAATGTCGAGTCACAATCGAAACTTGTAAAGAACAAAATTAAAATGTACGAATGTATGTGAACCTAAGTCTGCTTTACTTGTGAACACTGCTAATCGACAAGCAAATGAATGACTGTGAGTTATGATAAGTCACTGAGTTAATCAATACGAAACGAAAATAATTCACATTCTAATAGAAAGCTCAATCATCAATAATGCAATGCACATGACAAGAGAACAACTTGAAGTGCACCCAATAGACCATGGTTGCAATTGCCAATTCATTTATGGCCACTTTAGTGGCAAATCGAATTCATTGATTGAACAGATTGCAAAGGCAAATGCGTTTGTCTCAATTTGGCTTTAGCTTGTTCGTTTACTCGCTGACGGTGATAGGCCTTGCCCTATGTCGATGAAATTCCTCACCTCGCTGAAATGGTGCCTGATTGGTTTGCTGACCTCGAAAGCCATGAATTTGATTTTACAAAATGATTCAATTGAGCCACGAATGGGGAAAGATGGCACCAGAGAAGTGGTCACAAACATGCCAATTCGTGATGTTGCCCAAGAGAAAAAGTAGCAACAACCAGTACAGACACCGGCTATCCATGGTACAGAACATGAAAACGTAATGCAACTTTCAGTTGAAAGCACTTTTATCTTCGGTCATTTGACGATAATAATACTGGGTGTCATTCTTGACATTGTGCTCATCATTGGTATAATTACAGAACCATTGTGATGTCAATTACGGGATAATGATTATGCAGATCCATCGTTATTGGGAGAGTTTGAAGGCTTCAGAAGATGATCATAACAAAGTGACTTTGAGGATGGCTCACTTCACAATCACTTAGTAAAGACTGCTGCTGTTGTTGACATTTTAACGATATTGTCTAAATTTTGAATAAATAAAACAATTTCGTTCAAAATTATAAAAGCTATATTTACATTGACAAGCACGAGTTACCTTTTGCAATTGCTGAGGTAGTTTAAATATGACATCATACAAATTATAATGACATTAATTAGCTTTGCGGTATAGAGTAGAGTAGAGGCCACAGATTGATAATCAATTGATCAATGTAGGCGTTAGCACGAGCGAATTTTCAAATTGCGAGAAAAAATATAGAGAAAAGCGAAATGGCATATTTGGTTGTGAACTTGTGATCAATCGGCGACAGTCTGTCGGCACTGCCCAGCACAAAGAATGCATGCGGCAATAACCAATCAGCGTGCTTCCCTCGTTTTGTCCTCTTCGCTGATTGGTTACTGTTTTATGCGCGCATTGGTCAAGCGTAAAATCAACACATTCAACAACTGACGAACAACTTTGTTTGACTCGCTTTCTATTAGTAAACACTCGATCAATTCGCAATGGGCCTTCCAAGCACCGCCCGTCTCACAACAATAAGCGAACCACCATCACTTCCCGAGAGGTACAAACCGCTGTCTGACTTGTCTTTTGTCCGGCGAATTGGCCAAGGACGCCGTGTCCGAACTTCACCGACTCCGAAGGCACCAAGGCCGTCACCAAATATATCTCCAGCAAGTAAATTGATCATTTCGGTCCGCTCAAACGGTCACTTTTCAGGGCCGTTAATTATGACCAAATCGAGCAGTCTCTGTTTATTTGCGTACAAAATCATTTGTAGTTTGATTACATTTGATTTGACGTTCAGCTTTATTCGGTATTCGGATCACAAAGTAACAGTTTACTTTTACTGCCTTTACCGAATTTACTGATTTTGCATTCGTAAAGAATGACAATTGTGAAAAAAAACTTGATTCCAACTTAAATCATTACAATGTAGATGACAAATGCAATCCCTCACACAACCCTATTTGTCTCGTTAATCGTCAATGAACACGAAAATAAATAAAACGAATTTTATACAAAATAATATATTTTATTTAAATAATGCTCGTTTCGTCAAATTATTAGCTCTGTTTTTCTCTAGAGCCGTTAGGAATAAGTTAAATGAGGGTGATGGGTAAATGACAATCAGCAATTACAGGTCAAATGAGTTCTCACTTTTTGGCAGGAGCCTTCTTCGGAGCTGCTTTCTTGGGAGCGACCTTTTCTGAGGACTTTGCTGGTTTGGTTGCCTCGAGTTTCTTAGCAACTGGCGCCTTGACCGATTCCGCTGCTTTCGGCTTAACTTCCTTCGGTTTCTTTGGGGCGATGACCTTCTTGACTTCCTTCTCGCCAGCTACCTTCATTGGTTTGTCCGTCTTTTTGGCAACCTTCGGTTTAGCCTCCTTCACGGCTTTGTTCAGTTTGAACGAGCCAGTGGCGCCCTTGCCTTTCACCTGAATCAGATCTCCCTTACCGACGGCAGACACGAGAAATCGACGAATAAACGGAGCCAGACGTTTCACATCTACATTGTTGTTGTTGGCAGTGATGTGCTTCTTGATGGCACTCAGCGATGAACCACCTTTCTCGTTGAGAGCACTGATGGCAGTTGTGACCAAGGTTGCGACCGGTGCATGAGTTGGTGCCGTCTTTGGCTTCGTAGTTTTCGGGACCTTGGCATTCTTTGACGTACTGGGGGCAGGAGCAGCTGGAGCAGTAGCGGTTTTAGTCATGGTTGTTGCGGTCACTAAAAGTTTTAATAAAAACAAACGCGAGTCTAGTGAGGGCTTACTGAGAGCACGAGTGCAAATGAAAAGGCAACGACTGCGTGCTGACCTATTTATATGACACACACAAATCACAAACACGAGGGGAGGAGTCAAGTTGAAATAGCTAGCAGTGATAGCCTAGCAAAGCATTTTTGGAGGGAAAATGAAGAAAGTGGATGACAGGAGCCAGCCAATCACAGACAAGTACGCTGGCACTAGTCGATTGTGAGGTGCCATTGCCGGTCTCAATGTGATGCGAATCATCAACAAACCAATTGCGGCTGCTCTCGCTTTTGGACTGGACAAGAAAGACACCAGAGGCGAGAAGAAGTTACTAATCTTTGATCTCGGTGGTGGCACATTTGATGTTTCAGTGCTCACTATTAATGGTGGTCATATTGTGGTGAAGATTTCGATTGCCGAATGGTGAATCACTGTACAAGAATTCATGTGTAAACAAAAGAAGGATCCATCGACCTGCAAACGAGCCTTGCGACGACTGCATGCGAACGTGCCAAACGAACTCTATCCTTCTCCAGACAGGCCTCCATTGAAATTGATTCACTTTTTGAGTATCTAGAATTCTACTCGACTATTACTCGAGCCAAATTTGAGAAATTGTGCTCTGACCTGTTCCATAAGACCCTGGACATAATGGAGAAGGCTTTCAGGCTGTCAGTGATGCCAAATTCGACAAAGGCCAAATTGACGAAAATTTCCTTGTTGGAGGACGACTCGAATCCCGAAAATTCGGAAAATACTTCAAAACTATTTTAATGGCAAAGAATTGGACAAGTCAATCAATCCGGACGAAGCCGTGGCTTATGGCGCTGCTTTAAAGCAATTGCAAGCTGCCATTGTGACTGGTGACATGAGGTGACAAATCTGATGTTGTTTAATATCTTGCTCTGTTGGATGTCACTCCGTTGACACTGGGCATTGAAACCATTGGCGATGAGATGAGCTCAGTGATAAACCGAAACACTCTAATTCCTGCAAGAAAGGCCGAAATATTCTCCACCTCCATTGACAATCAAACTTGTGTGCCCGTTAAAGTGTTCGAAGGGGATCGAACGTGTCTTGACTAAAGACAACAATTTGCTTGGCTCGTTTATACTGAATATAGTGAATTCCCCCTGTACCGCGTGGTGTGCCAATTGAGGTTACCTTTGACATCGACGCCAATGGCATTCTGCATTGTGCACAAGGCCACAGGAAAACACAACGAGATCACCATCACCAATGACAAAGACCGTCTCTCGAAGGAGGACATTGAGCGAATAGAGAACGAGGCCAAACGACACAAAGCCGAAGACGATAAGGAGAGAAAACGGATTGTAGCCCGAAACGCACTCGAGTCGTGCATCTTCCAGGTGAAATCCACTTTGGAAAAGGATGAAATCAAGTCAAAGATTTCCTAAACGAACCGTGCCAAGATTACGGACAAAATGTCCGAGACTATCCGTTGGCGTGAAAATAGTGCACTCGCGAAGAAGGGTAAATTTGAACAACATCGCAAAAAGTTGGAATCTATCTGCAGACCTATCTTTTTAAAGTAACCATAGTAAGTGGTGCCAACAAACCGTTGGCGGTGCAATGACGGATCGTTCACTCATGGACTTGCTGGCGATCACGCCTATAAAAGAAGTCGCTTATATCACCAAGGTAGTTAATAATCATCATCTGGATACACTTACTGTTTTTAAATTCATTTTTTTTATCTTTGTCTACTTTTATTAAAATCTAATTTTTAAAATGGAATATTAAATGATAGTTGGTATTCAAAATTATTTCTAGCTATTTGTAGTGGTATTGATGGCACTAGTGGCACTCCATTTGGCGACTGCACTCGAGGACAAGCAATTGTACAACTGACTGCAACTGACGCCATGGCGATTGAGCATCACTTTAGATCAGAATTTGGTTTCCATCTCGGCCTCAATTGAACTGGAACGACGCTACCTGTCAGGCACAATTCACTGGTTGAGCTAATCGGGTATCAGTCCTAGTGTCTCAATGGTTCCCAATATATACACTGTGCTCGGAAGCATTTCGCATGCTAGTTATGATTAGACCTCGGTAGCCTTATTGTCTCGAATTGAGATTCGTTGATTTAGCCAATGATGAATACGATAGCAGTGCCCAACTGATTACTAATGGAGCAATTAAATTAATTACTTTAGATCTATCTAGTCTGTCTTTCGGCTCCATCCGTTATTATCACGGTTATGGTCTGGACATCTCCATCTCAGCAATTATAATTATAATATATTATATAAAATATATTAGGCCATTCTGTCGATTCAGTTTTTATTACTGCTGAATGAATGTGCTGCACTGCTGCCTGACTCGATTTGAAACTTTTCAATGTTAAATTGTTATCAATTAATGATTTGCGTAAATGAGTGGTGAAAACGAAATAAACTTCATTTCAATTGAACACACCACAAACAATACGCTAAATTGTTGCCAATTAATGATTTGATTTGATTTTTCAGGCATTAAATTTCTACTCAAATCAAACTGCATTATCCTCAAAGTACTCAATTCAAAATGTCCAGTTTGCCTCAATGTATCTGCTTCACAATATAAAACTTACCAATTGGTTACCAATGTTAACATTGTGTATATCACGCACCTGAGTGGTCAGTTTCAGGGCAATTTGGTGGGCGTCTGCGCCGAAGTTACGAACAGTCGAAACGATATTACGAGTACAAATCATCAACAAACGAAACATTACTCCGAATTGAAGCATCTCGAATGCACTCACCATGTTATGCTTCATTGGTATTTTCTTCTCATTGAAACTTCACTAATCAGCTCATCTCAACGTTAGACCATTCATTGTAGCTGGCCACAATGAATCAATAGCTCGAATCTTTATTCATATTTGGCACAACACATTCAAGTCCAACAATTTTGTTTGCCTTGGTCAGTGAAACAGCAGACTACCAAGAACATTCCAGTGATTCCTGAATGAATATGTCTGACTTGTAAGTGGGGAACAAAATAATTCACGAATAGATTCAACCACAGTTACTTTATTAATTATCTTCGTCAATGAATAATGCTGAACAGAACACTTCATTTCAATTTGCACAAACAATCAACATTGAACAAATCAAACAAGAAACACTCGATGATTCAATAATTACTCCAATGGGTCACTTCAGTTCAAATCACTTTCCACCACCGAGCCACCAATATAATATATTGTATATTATATTATCAAAAACAAAAACAAATATTTCGATTTCTGTCCGTGTCCCTATATCATCTCTACGTATCCTGATTCTGTCAACGACTTTGATTACCAATCAAAGTGAAGCTAAAAATAAACTCAATTCAAGACACCAGCATGAATGCGGTTACTTTAAATTCAAATGAGATCAATTCGTTTTTATCTTATGGAATAACTTTATGCAAAAATAAATGGTTAACTTAAAGTTTAACAAGCTGTCTTTCTTTATCGATTTGACCAATTTAGATTGAGTAATAGAAAAAGTAAAAATTAGATTTAAATATTTATGAATCATATAATTTATCTATGCTTTCAAAAAAATAAATTCAATCAAAAAATTATTTTAATTAGAAACAAAAATTGACAAATACTAAAATTTAAATATAGCCGACATAGACATGTGCTTAATAATAATAGTGCTCAATTAGTGTCCTAGTATAAATTAAAATCTTCCAAACGATTATTAGCTTTGGCCAAGTCCAAGGCAGCCAACGCTTGGCGTGACTCGCGTTGACCACGTTCAAGTTTGGTCAACTTTCCGATAAGAAGGCAATTGGCCCAAGTCTCGTAACGCTCTCGAACAATTTTGACACTCTTGCCAAGGACACTTCGCCAGATCGAAACACTTGCAGCACACCGCCATCATCATCATCACCTTCGGGTTCAAATCCAGGACAAAACTGAGAGAACTCCTTCAGTTCGACAATTTGCTCAGTAACGTCCATCGGTGGTAAAGATACGCCCGCACATCAGGATCGAGATCTTTCTCTAACTCGACAGAGAAGCTGCCACAGAACGTGCCAGCCCTGATAAATCCATCCCAGACTTCAATACCCATCGTAGATGCGAGTTGCTAAAAGGCAAACACAAATTAATAAACAAACAAAATGATGCATAAAGAAGAGATTAATAATTGAGAGATAGATTTGTAGTGATTGAGGCATTTGTTGGTTCATAAACACAGTTGAGGCAATTAGCTAATAGAATTAGTAGTCGGACTGAAGAACTGGAGGCCGTGTTTTAACCTGCCAGAAAGTGATGACAAATAACATCATTTGAGATTATTCAGACAGACATTGAATGACATTAGATGTGGAGTTATGCATCCAGCGAAATAACTGATTGAAATTGCGAGGATATTACTGGTGCTGCATTACTGGACCCAGTGGATGTTCACTCTAAAACATGATAAAAACAGTTTAAAACAGGTCACCACAATAGAGAGAACATACCTGAACATCGGGTTATTGTGCCTAAATAAAAAACCAGTAAAATAGAATCAAAGAATCTTCAAATCAACTTATAGGCCACATACAAGTTGCACTGGCATTCTTGAACAAAACAGGACAACTCCTGGCCAGATTAGTTTAAATTTAATTTGTTGACCTTTGATGGGCGCATTTTGCATCACCGTTTAAACAGCTAAACAATCTCAATGAAACGCTGAAGAAAGGGCAAGAATTCTTCCTTTAAAGAGACTAATGTGCTTTGTACAATGCAAAACAAAAACAATTGCCTGCTTCAACGCGACAGCTGTTCGTGTAGCGCTGCCGCCACCTTTTGAGTCAAAAGCGAAATTTCACAGAGCACATTTGCCAAGTTGATGTCAACTAAACAAACATTTGCACTTTTCTCCAATTGGAAGCTTGCAAGCTAACTCACGAGAGGCATTCCAAAGTATTCTTGCCCCAAACAGCACATTTCGTTTCCATCTTTTATCAATTCATATCATCACCAATGACTAATCAAATTTTATTTGTTCCACAGACAAGAACACGAACAAATTGTTGATGCCGTGGTCATTATTACTGTAATTGCGAGTCTGGCCTTCTCGGAATAATCCGGAGAAATAACCAACTAACAAATCGTGGCCTTCTCTTTGTGCAATCTACAGTCGGTCTGATCTCAAAATGTCAGGTAAGCGAGCGACACTGATCGTGCAATTCAATTTGTATAAACCGCTTACAAGCCGATAGCATCGATATGAAATTGCTTTGATTGGTGCAAATCGAGTGAATATATAGCATCGATTAGCCATTTGAACTGTTTCTCTCAAGTAAGCCATTCTTTTCACAATTTATTATTGTTCGATAGTGCGTGGTATGATTTGTGTCTGGACGTGATTCACTCGGTGTGACAAGTTGCTTGTATTGCCAAATCACTTAGTTATTATCGGAACGAAGACTGACTGTGTCTGATGGCGCCATGTGGGTTTTACCATGGTATTACATTCTGGTCGCATCGAGCCGCGGTGGTAACTGGTAGTCAATATTGGCAAATGGCAACTGCCTCGATTCTATTTATCCTGATTTACCCCTGTTCGAAATGTCCTTTATGGATGCTTGATCCCACTAACAGTAAGGACTGAATGAATGAGCAAATAAATTAACGAGCTCGGTCCTGGTGGCCATAAATAGAATAATTTGGCAAAGCCGTTCACTCTCGCCAGTTACCTGTAAGGAAGCTTTTCCGAAAATTGATAGTAAACGCATTTGATAGAACCAGAGTCGGTATATTGCGCCTTTTTATTCAGGACATTACTTAGTACCACGCTTGACATTTCCAGTTCGATGCGTTTGGTGGTCGAGGGCGCGATCGTAATTCATTGAATTCCGCCTATTGTTGGCTGGCTGGCTGGCTGGCTAGCTCACAGCAGCCAATTCAAACATTCATCACCATTGAGTCTCTCTATTTGAGCCATTAGTTCATTCATGTTCACTGTACGGCACCGTTTCTTTGTCGCCTTTGGGGCACTTCAATCGTTGTAGTGTAAGCGGCTGTGTTTGCTCGACGGTTCACATCTCTTTGATTGTGCCATTAATCTAGTGTGGATCGTCAGTTCAACTTGGCTTCAGTTTTCCCCAGTCTTTCTTGGCCGTGTGCAATGTCATTAGATGGTCCGCTCCGGACGACGATGTCTTGTAGTGCCTTTACTCGGGGTGTCCATCTTTCCACCGCCAATTGCCTCATCCTCAACTTGTGCTGAATGAGTTTAATTAATTTTTGATATTTCTATTAGTGAACACTTTAGTCGTTTTATTCCTTTTGCATTGATAAACTTTACTCTCACAAGACAAGTACGCAGCAATGAACCAGGCAATAATGTAATGTGTTGAACGTTACTTTACGTGCCACAACTTAATCACACACACATCGCAACACATACACATTGCATTGATCCACATTATTCCACATTGAGCACACTCACACCTTAGTTCAATGTTTCCATTTTGCACCAATGCAATCTAATTTTGTTACTATACACAAATTCCACTCGAGGCTTGTCTGTTTAACTTTGACCAATTACTGGCTTAGTGACCACTTGTTTTCCAAGGATTGGCATCTTGTTTACAACATATATGTTCTCTGTTGCTGTGGAAGGAAGGAATGGAAGGACGAAATTTGTACATCATGGCAGACGAAAGCAAATCGAATGACGACGACTCTGTTACTGCTGTTTACCTCGAAAGTTTAGACGAGGACCATGTGAGTCATCCGTATGTGGTCGACACAAGACAGAAAACACCAAATGCAGAAGATATTGTCGAACTTATAATGAAAGCCCTAAAACGACTTTTCCCGGTGGAAATTCCAGTCGTGAGGATTCGATTGTTTGTGTCCGATAGCGCGGCTACAACGAAAAAGGACTTTTGAAGCAAATCATTCCCTCAATTACTTGGAGTCACTTGCACTTTACCTTGTCTGTGAGGTTCAATAGTAATGAGAGAAAGCATTGCAGTAGTGTATTTTTGCGGACACTTTATGCATTCTAAACATGCTCGTGATTTGTTTTGACAGGCTCGATGCTCCCGTAGAATATTATTAGCAGCAGCGAGCTCTCTCAATTTAGTTGGCCATTATCGGCGCAGTCCACTTGTTCCCTCTAATTGGACCCCGCAAGCCACATACTCGGCATTATCGTAAAGTCATTGGCACCGAGCAAGACGATTTGTATTGTATTTGATTTGTGCCATCGAACAGGTGTCTGAATATCCATCCACGAATGTCATCGGTTACTAGTAACCTCAGTATAACCGGTAGTAGTGTCCTCTCTCCGAGAGAGATATGCTTTGCTAGGTACATTTTACAATTATTTATTTAGTTTATAAGACAAACAAGCAAAGTAATGTTTTTATTGCTTTCAGGATTGTCTATAGACACACTCAAATGGCTCTCAAATGTACTTGTGCTGTTGGTGTAAATTTTGGCAATGCTATTAGTACCGACATAAAAATGACAGGTAATGAAAGGTAATTGATTTATTGTGTAAATATCAATAATAAATCAAATTGATAATTTTCTTTCATTTCGCATTGCCAATTAAACCTGTTATTGTTATAATAATTTGATTGTCACTTTTTGGTGGATGGAAATGTTGCCGCTGCTAAGAAGCCGCGTACGGTGCACCTTGGACATCAAAGCTGAATGGATGGATGGCACAGGAATCTGAAATATCCAACCACCCAATGCAAACGAAATTCAAAAACGCTTTTGAAGGGAAAAGGTGCAATGAAACATTCGACAGAGCTCAATGCCAATGTGACACTAGCAGCAATGGCGCTAACTAATGTTTGAATTGTGATTAGCAGGAGTGCGTCAAAAACAAGACATCTATATTAATATCGTCGAATTCGACTGGAGGACTCGGTCACTAAACGAGTATGTATTTTGTTTGTTGTTTTCATTTTGTCCATCAAATGTGCGCTCGTGTTGTCTGATTCTATAATTTGCAACGCTTTTGGCGATTGTTTTTTTTATACTTGATATCGATTGTCCAGTATAATTACACGACCATGACTCTCAATACTATTAGCGATTTCGTTCATAATAAACTTTTTGAATGTTTCCAGTTAGATTATTATCACCAGTGGCCTTTCAGTACTGCATCTCTGCGGGTCCAATCACGACATGTCGACATGGGATCTCGAGCCTAGCAAGTGGTCTACTGAATTAATTAGACAAATAGGATAATTGGCTCGATTATTTGTGTTCCCAGCCATCTGGCCATTTGGCGGTGGCTTGTTGTCCGCCATTTCTAACAGCGATGAGCCTTTCTATGATTTAGATAAGCCGATCATGCATCCGCCACCGAAGCCCAACCATTTTGGGTCTGTTTATTATGAACCACGAGCTTTTGAATATTGACGATTTCAATTATATATCCAATAAAGGGACCAATAATGGCAGTCGAGGCATGCCTGCAGAGAAATGCATTCGATTTAAATGGGACAATGGGGAGCCATAGCGTTGCCCTTAATATCGCCCATTGCCTCGTCAAATGATTGAGTCTATTTTACGTACTATTATTTTTTATCGCCAGCTATTGCTATAAAAACCTAACGCATCGTTTGCTTTCAGTCAATGGTGCAATAAGAAAAGTTTCGGTAATCGAAACAAGTCGCCAGCAGATTTCGTCATCATTGATCGGCGAGTGTCACTTTTATCGCATTGCTCACAAGCCAGGGTCGCCAATCGTCGGCACCAAATCAGCCATTCTGTTTACTTCTGTCAAATAACCATGTATCTTTAATTTTAAGGTGTGTAAATTATTTATTCGACATTATAACGAATGAACAAACAGATTGCCTCAATCGATAGTGCGCACTTGCTCACCGTTCACTCTTCGCTTTACTTTGTTTGGCTTAACTCCTGCCTTGAAGTTGTTCGCACAGTGCATTGTTTGGTTCGTGGCAGAATAGTGCAATGTGGAGCGTGTTGTTTAATTATTCACTAAACCAAATAAAGTGTCGTTTTTTGTTTTTTCTGTCGCCGAGACAGGTTCTAAACAATGCAAACCCGACTGAAAAAGATACGATGGCAAATGTTGTCAAACTGTCTAATTTACTTGAATCTAGTAACTAGTAATCTAGTAATTTATTCGCTCTTTGTTTCTTGCACTTGCCATTTTCGCAGTCAAAATGTTTTCGATATATTTTTTTGCTATGCATGCACAAACCGATTTATATTTAAATTGTAAATGACTGGTTGCTCACAATTGCATTTGCACAAAGTATCAAATGTCGACTGAAAAGGGAACAAAAGTTTCCTCGATACACTTTGGGCATAATTATTTTCACGGTAATGAAGTCTGCCAGGGGTTCCAGTTTAGGCAGTCCAATTGTATCATTTGAGACACAACATGTTGTGACAAGTCAGATATTGCCTACCTCAACAGTCGGTCATTTGCTGTCAAGCATCTTTTGTCCTGCTTGTGAACATTGAGGGCGCACATTGTGAACACGCACAGGCACAAGTCAAATTGCCTTGCCTGTGCTACTTTGTTTTGGCAACGGCAATGATGCTTATAATTTATATGTTATAAATGCCATTAGGTTATTGCTTTGTCGCCTTCCCGTTGAGTTATGCCATCTCGAGTACACGTGTATCGCCGACATAGCATGGACCTAGTAGAGTGGCCAATGCCGAGGACAGCCGACTGGCCTACTGGCTGATAAAGGCAAGCGTGTCCTTTGTGAGACATCTAGCCTGATCCTATTTCGAGTGGAAAGCTTTCTTTGGGACTTATCGATAACGATCGTTCATCTGTGAGTGCTTCCAAAGTGCCTTCTCAAGGGCGATCATTCTAACAGCCAAAATTGCTGGGCTCAAGATTTTGTGCGCTGCTCGGTTTGAATTGTTTGAATTACTTTACTTTTTTGATCGATAAATCTGTCTAGACTCTAGACATATTTGTGTCTGTGAGGAAATAGTTGAGCTGTTTGCTTTTAATTAGTGCTAGATGTATGCATTGCTTTTTTGTTAGTTACTCCATAACACTGACAATAATAATACAGTCCTTCAGTGACTGTTGGTCAGTAGTTGAAACGAGGCACTGAAGATAGACGCACACGCACATACCTTTCTGCCAATTGGATCGCAGATTGCAACTGGCCACCGAGTGCGACTCGGATGGAGCAGTGCTGCTCCTAATTTGATCACCGGCCAATCGGCCACAGTCTACCAATGTGAGATGATGAGGCGATAAGTGTGATACAGATCAAAACAAAGCCTCCAATAGTGGTGGAGGTAGAGGTGCACCTCTGCACCTGTTGGTCCAATCATAATAAACTCGATCCATTGAAAGCAATTATACAGTATACTATACCGAGCTTAGCACTATCGGAACAGACACCTGCACATTTGCTCTCCATTCATGCATTGGCCCGATGCAGATGCAGACTGTGTGCCTCACTGCCTGGCCGACTCTGCTTTCCGTATCATTCCATTCGAAGGAAAAGGAAATAAATTGTTTTACTTTCTCACTTTAAAAGTATTGTTTGTTATTGCCATTGGTGCTCACCACTCGAACAGAATAAGCTCCATTGACGGGGACAATTGTTCGGTGGCACTCGAGTGTGTATCAAGCATCACTTCTCGCCATACCGAACATGTCCTTGGTGACGAGTCACGCTTCGTTCTCACCGCTGCTCGTCAAACTGATTTCTACCGTGGCATTGCTCTGCATTGGCTCCTCTGTTTGTTAGCTATGACAAAGACCGCACCGAACCGAAATTATTAAAAGTTGAACCCTTAGTGCAATTTGGCATCAATATTTGTCCACTTTGCACGGAAGTAGGTAACTTTCTTGAAAGTTTATCGATTATCAGAGGCAATCAAGTGGCGGTGGGCCGTGCTGTAGTGCCACAAAGCATTTTCATTAACAATTTAGAAGGCAATGATTGACGATTGATCGTTTGTTTGTTCGAGGCTTCAAGAAAAGTCAGCATGAAGATTAGTTTGCATTATTATCTCTCTCACAACTTTATATATTATTACATTCACATTATATCAACCAATACGATGTCGCAAACATTTACTTTATAATATAAATTATATATTTGATTCTATTTCTCTTTTGCTCACAATAAACTTTAGCATAACATAAATTTGAATGCAAAGAAGAGTGCCCTTTTGTCTAATTTTGTTAGTAAACATATAATATAAATTCATTTAACATTTGGTAATTAGATAATTCGTGTGTACGAAGATTAATTATGATAGATGGACGAATTGATTATACGATGATTGATTCGTTTAAATGGGAGTAAAGTATTATACATTGTTATTATAATTAAAACAAGCCGCATTTGGCTTTATTTACCATTTGTGCTCCGCGTTACGTCATCTATAAACGCTACAGAATCGCCAGTTCGGCAGAACAACACTGCGCTTGTCTCGTCTGTTTTGTCGGTGTTTTCTTTCTTTTTAGTTTGTCTCAATCGATTGTCATTTCTCCGCGCTCTTCTCTCGAAACCTTGAAAAAAATGTCGATGCCATTTCCGAAAGTTGTTGCCGAGGAAGCCAAAAAGGCGGAACTGGTCGATCCACAGGCGAAACTTCGGGCCGAGTGCACTACTGCCCACTGTCATGAGTTGAAGGACATACTGGACGAGTGCAATGAACGGGTCAGCTCAAAAAGTGCCACCACCGAGAGTTTCTTCCAAGAAGTGGTCGATTTCATGAATTGTGTGGATCACTGTGTGGCTCCGAAACTGTTCGCAATGCTTAAATGAGCATTTAACTTACAACTTACTGAACATCAAATAGCGAAATATGCGGCCTGAAATATTGTAAATATTGCATTTCGATTTTGGTTTTCAATTTATTGATTTTAAATTATGTTTCTTTCTAGATTTATGGAGATGAACTCGTCTTATTACTAATTCAAACTGTATATTTAATTTATTAATAATAAACTGAATTTGAATAAAACTATCTTCACAATGAACATTTTAGTTATTCTTTTGTATCTCAATGGGATCAATAAGTATTCGGAAAATATTCAATTTATCTTTTGTTTTAAAAATTTCCTATATTTAACGGTTGTTGCCCTTTGTTTTATTAAATATTGGTTGCATCTTGATATCTTGATATTGTGTCAAACAGGTCCTGTTAGCTCATTCCTCCAACCACCTTTATTCCGGTCATTAGGTTAAGCTAGCTTGCCTAGAAGTGAACCTCCACCGAAATGGCTCTGAGATCCATGGCATTTTGATGTGTCGTAATTAGCAAAGACAATTTGATTTAAATTAGATCAAACCTTTCTCTTGTGTTTACTTTAGTTCGATGTACTTGTACCTGTTCGGCATTACTAATTGCCGCATTAGCTAATAAGCATAGGCTTTGTACAAGTGTTCAGGGCAGGGTGGCAGACTGGCTCAGTTACTGTATGTTATGTACCAAATTCTACTTTATTATTACTGTTCATTTTTGCCGTGTGAATATCTCAACTGGCCATCTATCGTAATTTGGCCTTTGTCGAATGCTATTTCTCAATCGATTGTGTGTCTCTTGTTGGTGAGTTGTTGCCGCCAGTGTCCATGCAAGGTCATCATCGATCTGACAAGGCTTGTGAGGCTTAATCAAATACAAACGAATGGCTCACACAGATCTATTCGAGTATTGATATATTCCTATTACGGCTTGTGTCTGGCCACAGTGCAACACAGTGAGCAGTGTTCAGGACTAACACAACAACACTTCAGTGTACACTGAATAGAATGTGCGCAATTATGAATGTAACACAACACAACACATAGATCACCAAGACAGACCGTCATGTCTACCCTTGATCGGGCCGAGGTGTAGCCAATCGTTTATGTAAGTGTACTTGTGAGTGTGTATTTCACTGTTGGCAAAGCAAAATGTGAATAAACACAGGCAATTCTCAATTGACAATTTGTCCGCAATGAACAACATTGCTATTTGACAAGGTATTGCCACTCAATGACGTAACCGCGATTGGACTGGCGAACCTGTGTATTTGCGAGTACACCGAGCCAAGCAAACAGAAGAAACACTCGAGCGCCAGGACAGCGGCAAATAGAACCGTAATGATCTAATCCAGTGATTGGCAATGAGTGGGATGGATTCCGCCGCTGGAGTGGCCGCTTGGCCACTAGCACAGGAACTGGCACTGTCTGGCACTAGCCACTTTGTCTGTGTGCACTGTACGGCTGAGCCAAAAATGGCCACAACACGCACTAATCGATGACTATTGCCCAAACCAAACAGGAGAATGAAAGTGTGTGCACCTCTCATGAGAGAGTGAACGAGTGAACGAGCCAATGAAGGAATGAAAGACAAAAGCTAATGCGCGCCAATGTGTTTGAGCTAATAAAATATATTGCCAGCTAATGGAGCAGCTTAAGAACAGCTTAACTATTAGCTAGATGAATATATTACACAGATAGTGCACTCATTGTGTACAGTTGCCTTTTTGCACGCCAATTAATTGGGTTCAATTGATTTAATTAGCCCGGACCTTTCGGTAGGTGCAAAGAGTGACAACTTAAGAGAAAGCAATAATCGACCCGAGTTTAGTCAAAGTGCGCCAAACATGACTGAGCCCAATCAAATGCAATGAAAGTAAATAAATTGAACCCAAAGTGCTAATAATACCGAGACTATGTCCACGGTCGAGGTGCTCAGACTGTTTGGTAGGCCTTCAAGAAGTGAACTTCACACACTTAACACGGCACAAGACATTGAAATGTTGGTTGGGCGAATGTGGTGGACACTTTCCTACTTGAGTTGGCAGCCGTGGAGGTACTTTGGATACTGTACTGGTGACCGCGGTTGCACTGACACTCAACCAAGGCAATCGCTTGGTGTGAGCCGATGGTGGTCGAGCACGAGTGACTAAGTCGCAAAGCTTTAGTGCGCCGAGTGAGGCAGCTTGCGGAGACGATGTTTACTCGTCGAGGTGGAATTGGTGAATGGATGTTAGTTCGAGAATATTAACTTCGCTCGACCAACACGGGCAAATAGCAGAGTACAGCTGTGGTGACAGCGAGAGGCACTTGTCACAGTGAGCCACTGATAGTGGTGCAATGGATTCTGTGTGGTGAAGGTGTACTCTGGCAGCTAGTGTACGATGTTGGAGAAATACTCCACTGTCCACTATACAGTGTAGTGAACAGGTACAGTACATTGTACAGACACTGAGTGACACCTACACACATGACTGGCCCGAGATGAGATCGTAGGTGAGATACTTGCACGGCACTGTATCTCGGTACCAGCACCAGCACCAACGAGGTTAACTAATCACACTGATCAATTGCATCAACACAACAACAACCGGAGAAGTGCAAAGACACTGTGTTGTCTCATGTCAGACATGTTGAGACATTTCCTAAAAAGACATCCTTATCATATCTTGCATATGGTCAATTAGTGTGTTGTGCTGTGCAGTCAGTCACCACTCCAAGACACCAGTCGCAACCAAACATGTTCACAACCATCCTTTCATGAGTTGATTTATAAATAAAACGGGGGGCCATAGTGCTCCGACTAAACAACGCATGAAGTTCCTGAGAAGTACCGAGAGAAGTGAATGTGTCTTGGTGAATGTTCTCGTGGTGAGTGGCTCATGTGACATCGTCACTAGAGTGGTCTCAATCGTATCCGATCAAAGTGAAGTGAATTCAACATTAAACTCATTAAGTGGTCTCCAGTAAATTAATTGCCAGGCAGTAAAGTCGATGTTGTCTTGTCAGTAGTCACAGTGGTCGAACAAGCACTATCGGACAGAGTAGTCAATGACTTGTGTGTGATCGCCGATCAAATGACTCGATCGTTGGACCAGAGTAAAGGTGATGGCCACTACAAAGGGCTGCGTTTGCACATAATGCATAATCATGATTGCGTTACGCAATGGATGACTGAAATAGCCAACAAAGCGAGATATGGCACTATGGCAAGTCCCACCGAGTCAAACTGCAGTTTGCAGCAGTGGTTGTGATCGGTGGCCCGAGTGCACTGGTTGCCCAAATGTGTGTTCTGGTGCCGAGGCAAGTTTTCGGGCTCATTCTTGCCATCCATCACTTGAGGAGTTCAATATAATTCTATGCACATTGTACAGGGCAACAAATGCAAATGTGTAATGACCTCGACAGGATGACGACAACCAACCATCGTGTAAATGTCGTTCATTGCCTCTACGCCGCGCTCGGTGCCTTTGAACCGACCAGAACAACCCACTCGGTTCTGCAGCCTCCTTGCCACCACACAAGTCGCAAAATCTGTCCAAGGGCGTTCACTGAGTGTTTGTGCGATACTGTCGATCATCACCGTGGATCGAGCACAGTGGCGCCCAGAGGAGAAGTCTGAAGAATTGCGCTAAAATACCCGCGTAAATCGACTAGTCGTGAGTGTGAATTGTGGCAATTAAAATATCTTTTGGGGATAATGACTAGACTAGATAAATGTAGAGAGCATGTGAATTCAATGGAATGGATGGCCTTGCTCGAGTCTGCTGCAGTCTCACAAGTTTGTCAGTCTTAGCCATATCATTGATCATGGCTGATCATGATCTGTACATCAGTCCATATGGCGCTTTTGTCGATTGGTTAATCTTGACCATAAAGAAGCGACATTGCCAATGTATGGTGCTAAAGAGGAAGCCAGAAAATTTTAGTTGGGTTAGTGAACCAGTCAAGACATCGATGAGCACATGGAATGCAAGATTACTCGTACTTGTAATGGCAGTGCCACATTATGGCACACATGCCGTCGTACCAGTAGATCGAGTATACAATGATGAGACCATTGATCCACACATGGAGGATGTTGCAAATCCGCAACGACGACTACCACCGGCCACCACCAAGACGCGGCGACTCACAACCACCAGCACCACCACCACCACCAAACTGGCCCTGCAAATGTCAAGGATTTCTGCACTGGGGGGTAGTGAACACTGTTCACTGAACAGTGAGGCAGAGAGCAGAGAAAGCTCTATCTTTTTGGCCAGTTTTAGTGTTTTGCTTGTTTTGACTTGTTTGCTGTGAGCAGTGCCAAATGGCAAGCAAGCAAATGGGGCAGCCAATGGATGTCTCAATTCGGGTAGAGTTTAGCAAAGTGCACAGTGCAAACAAGCTCTAAAGGAGCAATCAATCACCCATCAATCACAGCTCACCCAGCAGGTTCATCGAGCACCACAGCATAAAGTGATGCTTTACCATTCTGCACACATTTACGAGCAAACACTGAGTGACACTGACAAGTGAGTGAGGCACTCTGGGAGTCAATCACGCGCTAATTATTATTTTACGATAATTCACAAAAGGATTGCTTGTTACGTAATACGTAATAGGAACGTCAATCGATTCGCAAATGGCAATGACACTCATTACATTTAAAGATTTTAATTGCAAACTAATAATCAATAATGTTAATTGACTTTTGTTAACAACAAATTGTTGTGCTGAATTCAGCCATTCGAAATGTTTCAAATTTTCTTTGGCACAACATTAAAGTTGTCCATTGCATGGCATTGCGTAGATGACAATTCCAATGAGTCCGAAGGAACGGTTTCAGAGCGCGATTCGGCAAAGTCAATTTCGCCCTCGTAGTATTGCACGAATTGCTTTTTTGGAATACTTTTGCCTTGCTTGATTGGCTTGTCAGGCGTTGCTTTGTAGTTCTTGTATGGCGCACTACTTCCATGTTCATTAGAAGATTCAGTAGTAATCGCGCCCAGTCTTAGTCTGCTGTTTCTCTAATTTCGTTCTCTTTGCGGACAACTTTAGTTTGCGAATTCGATTGAGCACTGTGCAAATCCTATAATGAGGCCAATTCATTTGACGCCTTTTCTGTGCTGTTTTCAATGTAAACTTTACACTGAAAGAATTAAATCTAAATTTAGTCTTTTGTACCATTTGACTGGTTTCCAGACGGTTTTTGTTCATTGTCGTATATTTTTAGCATCTGGTTGCAAGAGTCGAGATTAGTTCGGTCAATTTCGTAAAACATGTCCGACTCGATTAAAAAAAACAACTTGTTACCATTCATTGTCACTGCTTGCAGAACTACGTTGCTGTCCTTGGAATTTTATTTGCAAATGTGATTCTACATTGGATAATAAAAGAAGTATAATTTGGCTCGATAAAAGAAATTAAGAATTAAGTTACAACTTACATCAAACGGCCAAATCATACAGTGGACTGCTGCTGTACAGATGACAAGCAATTGGAAGGCCAATTGGAGATTTAGCGAAAACAGCAGATGCTTCATTGCTTGCAGGTAAATTACTCCTAAAATTAATTCAGAAACGATAGAAAAGAAATATGGCCATTTTTAAGTATTAAACGACAAAGTAAAGTACAGCAATTGACATAAAGAAATCGTTAGACCAAGCCAAACGACGACATTCACGGAAATATCTCTCACTAGAGCAATCATTATGTGGAAGTATGCTCACCAGCAACTATCTCTTCCTAGGCGACTTTGTCGATCGAGGAAAATGTAGTTTCGAGTGGTTTTTTACCTGATGGAGCTTAAATTTCTCTGCGCTACAAAGATTCCGTTTCTAGCTGAAGAGGCGAATTCTTCAAAGGCCAATTCGATTGAACATTTGCGTTTGCTGGAAAATGTGAACAGGAAAATATTACTGTGTGTGCTCATGTGTCAGGCATGGCTTTCATCAGAGCAAACAAATTACGAATAGCCAACTCAATAGGAGAAGCACACTCTAGATCGGTAAGTTTGTTTGTTTTTATTTGCTAATTTAGAACCTCTGGTAAAGAAGTTAATCAGTGGCACTGATTCAGTGCATTGCAGAAGGGCTTTTTACTCGAATATGTCACATATTATATGTGCGTTATTTGGCCACACTGAAGGCAGCTTCATTTAGCAAAAAGACCACCATAACCACCATAAAGTTGATGGCTCAATTCAGAAATGTACGCACGCGACTTAAACTAGCAGATCGAGTATAAGACTGGCACGAGGTTTATCTAAAACAAACGATAATTGTCAGATGTGTTATTCTATTCGCACTTTGATTGTCACTTTCGCAAGCATAGTTAGTAAATAAAATGTACGCAGATAACGTTAATAAGATTTGAGTAATTTTATTGTTTCTTTTGTATGTTCTGTTGATCGAGTTCAATGAGCAATATCGTGACATTGACATCTAGGGTAAAAGTGAGGCACGGTCGCCGTTCGGTTAGTCTGCCCGTCTTTATATCCCACCATTTTGGTACTCGATCGTCCCGTTGATCGTTTGCTTTCAAAGTCAATTAGCTTGCGGAAGAAGCCCACGTTGGGTCGAATGCACTTGCAGTGAACAAATGCCTCTTGCAGTGTGAGAGAGGTGTCTTGGTAGACCAACTAGGCCATGTTGCAACATGACGAACAATACGAAAGGAGAGAATAGCACTTGACTTGCTATTGGTGCAATGGCAACTCACGTTCATGATAAGGCTGATATTAATAATATCATATTATCGTTCTCGATTGTTTTATCGGTTATTGCGTAGAAGCATGTGAGGTACACTCCTGGCACGATCAGGTTTACGTTACTGCTTGTCTGCAAAGTCTGCTTGACAGTTGACACCGTGCTGACAAATGTCCAGGCAGAAGTCATTCAAAACTAGCTCTCCGCCATTTATAGCAGTACCAGATGAGCTTCGCCAGACCGGCTTCGCCCGGGTTATTTCTTAAATTATTATAAACTCAAAATTAATGTTTTGTGTAACCCTCACAGTAGATGAACCTCCTAAAAGGTCTTCTAGAACCTTCTATGGATGTATCCTCTTAAAAGGGATATTTTCTTTGAACCTTCTATGGATGTATCCTTTTAAAAGGGACATTTTCTAGAACCTTCTATGGATGTATCCTCTTAAAAGGGATATTTTCTAGAACCTTCTATGGATGTATCCTCTATGGATTTCTCGAATGTTCGATTGATTTTCTGGAATGTTCTACCAATATGTCCTTAGATTATTAGAAGTTCATATGCGCTATTGAATAAAATATAATAACAATGTTTTATATGTTACTCCTAATGCACGCTGTGAACAATGCGCATGCGTCAATAGCAATAATGCATTGGAATCCTAAGAATCTGAATATCTCGAGTTCCATGCAATATTTTTATACCGGACCTAGCCAATTATCTGACCGGGGGTGAAATGGGTGTCCTCGCAAAATTTCATTAAGATCGGTCCAGTAGTATCCGAATCCATAAAGAACAAACAGACAAACTTTCAATTTTATGCATATAGATAATAGTCCCAATGTCTAATAAAGCAATTTTAAATTACTACATCAAGTAAAGTGTACATTTTAATTACCGGAGATTAGTTGTGTGCACTACATACTCGCAACTACATAAGTGATTTACCACTTTGTAGTTGTGCTGTATTGTTCGAATCACTTTTGACCGAGTTGTGCTCACGGTCCCAGTCGTACTTGTGATCCTCGAACCGAGTGCCAAGATGAATGAGCATTCGGAGAAATTCATTCGGAGCATTCGGTAGCGTGGTCTGTCCTCGAATTGCAGTTCGCGCACATACTTCAGACAGTTGGTAAATTGCACTGGCATGGATGCACAGCTGCAGCTCATGATTTGCTGTTTGATTTGAGCTATGTGTGGAAGGCAAAGTTGTTTTGATTAGAAGAGGCTAATGTCGATGTCGGTGAACAAACTTACCAGTGATGGCGTTTTTCTCTTTGGGAGTGCCCTGCAGTCCTTGCCAGGTCATTTCGCTTTTGTGCAAATAAACCATCATGTAGAGTACGGCTTTGAGATCGTCTCGCCGACCGAGCTTATGACCAAGGTGATTGTTCACACTCATGTAGCGTTGAGTGCCCGCGATTGATTTGCCTTCCACGTATGGAATGTGTCGATTGTCGTTGTCGAGGCAACGCTTGCAGAAGCCAAGGTCTAAATGGTCAAGTAAAAACGGTCATCAATATATGAACACACACGAACAACAAGAGTAACTTACCAATCAAGTTCACCATCCACCACTTGTCGGTGTTGGGCTGTCCAATGAGAAAGTTTTCCCTCTTGATGCCCCGGTACAGAATGCCATGCTCGTGGATGTACTCGAACATGTTGATCATCTGAATGGCAATGGCAGTGGTAGGGCAGAGAGCTACCACACTTTGTCTCGCATGCCAAGCAGCGATGGCCTCAATAGATCCATCACCAGTCCACTCCACAGATCATCGGCTCCACACGGTCTAAAGTAGTGAACCTTCAGAATGAAAGTGAAAGTGCCCAGGCTGCGATAGTAGTACACCTCGAGGTGGAGTTGGGCTGAGGCACATCTCGTTTCTCCAACTTGATTGGCACCTTCTGTTTGGTGTCGCGTTCATAGTCAAAGTGGAGCGAACTAAACGAGCCACCGGCCACGAATTGGCCCAACGTAGAAGCGATTGCCAATAATCTTGCCGATCAGGTGCTCGGACGGGCCGTGGGGCGGCGGTTGTCCATCGGTGGTGGCGGTGGTCATGTTCGAGGGCAGAGAGGGAAGAACTAGACCAATGCGTCCGCAGACGACAAATTACAAGACTTTGCCTATCTGTGTGTGTACAAGGCGGTGAGGCCCTCACCGTGAGGGGCAAGTGCGACAAACAGGCCGCAGAGAAAATAATGGTCAAGTCGAAGTGAGATATAAACAGGTCAAAAGGTGGTCATAGATTGAAATAAACTATATCGCTATATATCGGGTTATGTTAATATTTTTGAGACAGTGACAGAGTGTGCCTCCAGTGAGGATATATTGTCTCCAATGCAATTCGTTCTCGTTCAGTGAGTCTCAGTGATTCACAGTGAGGCAAAGTGGACAAGTGCAATGTAGTGGCCTCAATTATATTTACATCTGTTTCTTTTTTATGTTAATGTTAATTATTATTCTAGTGTGCCCGAATCGAATTTGTAGTGTTTTTGCTCACTTGAGCAGATAGTAGTTTCTATTCGGCGTTTCTTTTTTAGAAAAGCTATCTCGTTTCTTTTCCGCAAGATTTACCATTTCGCTATTTCTGTCCTTTTCTTCTCTCAAGATGTCTCTCTCGGAGAATGACCTCAATTCGAGTATGGAGAGTTTGTTACAATTTGAGCGCCAACTGTTCCATAAAATTAAACAATCGAAACCTGTGGTGACTTCCAAAACAACCGTCTCGTCATCCACTTCTTCCACTTCAGTTTCTCCAAGTAAGCGTCCGACTTTGGATGAGTCGTCTGCTTTGAAGATAATGCGAAGTGGTGCTACGACTTTCTCTTCGGGTGCTTCGAAGCCTATCGTTGCGCCGGTCATTCCTTCGACTTTTTCCCAAGCACCGAATGTTTTTTCTACGTTTAATTCTACAAAACCGAGAGTGTCTTCAAAGACTTCAAACTATCACGACACTACCATTGGCGCTTCAAATGGCACAATAATTGCAAAAGGTAATTTACATTTTGTTTATATACATTGTATTATCTTATCTTTTTCAACATTATTCTATAGAAATATCTCAACCTAAGGTGACAATTGCACCCACTGTTCTCAAACTACCAACTGCCAGTGGTGTTGCTAGTACTGTGGCTACTTCGAAGCACCTACCAAAGCCCACTAAAAAGCATCAATCATCTATCATATGAACTGCACTGGCATATGAACTGTTCTGCACTGCCGTTGGAAGTACATCAATGCTTGTGTCCGAACAAACTGAGGACAGTTCTTTGATCATCCGATTCGACAATAAATGAATAAGACAATAGACTGACAATGTGAGAGGAGACAGACAGAGAGAGAGACAAGCATTAAGGGAAAATGAAGAAAGTGGAGGACAGGAGACAGCCAATCACAGACAAGTACGCTGGCACTAGTCGATTGTGAGGAGCGCGCGCTTTTTAATTCAGGCGCCAATGTAAATGAATACTTTGTAAAAATATGTTAACAATTGATGATTACCGCTTTCAATCAATCACTGGTCAATAGGCATCAACAGTGAAGAATAATCTCGGGTTAGCAATGATTTAATTGCATTTTAATGAACTCATTGTCATCAGTTGTGATAAGTGCTAACTGGTCGAAATTGGAGTTCCGTTTCGGGCAGCCAAACTGAACATTCGCTGAGCTTGTCCACCAAAAGCAGCACCAGAAACCATCGTCGGCTGAGTCAAATTTTGGTTTGGAGCAGAAGTGGACTTCTGTATAGGAAGCTTGTCCGAGCTTTAGGGCACTGGTTGAGGAGTAGCAACCTTTTCTTCGTCTTTCGAGTTACGAATGATAAATAAGGCTTCGCTTAGGGTGCCAAAATCGTCCATCATCACGAGAATGTTCCTGTAGGTGGTGAGCAGTGATGATCAAATGCGATTGCATCTCTCCTCGGTATCGTAGTACATGGGCACGTGGTAGGTCTTGGCCAGTACTACCACTGGTTTACGCATTGTGCGAAGTACTGTGAACGATTCGTATCATCGATTGATACATCATCACTGAGTAATACTGTATTACTGTGAAGGCTGATCGAAAGCATCACGCATGCTAATTATGATTAGACCTCTGTAGCCTTTGTCTCGAAGTGCGATTAGTTGATTTGGCCAATGATGAATACGATAGCAGTGCGGCAGCTGTGTGCCCAACTGATTACTAATGGAACAATTAAATTAATTACTTTAAATCTATCTAGTATATATGTTTTTCGGTTCCATCCGTTACTATTACGGTTATGGTCTGGACGTCTCGATTTCAGCAATTAGGCCATTCTGTCCAATCACTTCCTATTACAGCTGAATGGGTGCGCTATACTTGCCTGACTCGATTTGAAGCTTTTCAATGACTAAACAAATCACGCAATTTGACAGAGACAATAATGGTTACTATTAGTAATACTAATATTATCTCCATTCTGGGCGCATCAATTTGCCTAATTCCTACGAATAGTTCTCATTCAGTTGAAATGTTTGCCGTGTTCACTCGAACCGAATTGGCAACTCGGTTGACAGTTCGTACAAGAAAATGTCTCGATTGTTGGTGCACTCGTTGGGTATATTGGGGCTTCTAATGCTGCAACAAATGTGTGCCCTGCCAAATTAGGCCTCTGTCGACTGTTGGATTATCGCTGGATTTATTGAACTCGGTCAACAAGTGTTCGTCAATGTTCGACTCTGTCTCTGAGAGCGCTTAAATCTTCGCGTTGGAATGAAGCAATCACAAATCTATTGTTGACTATGGACCCCAGTTGCTTATGCAAGTCGATATCTAAGCTGACATTGATTGATCGAATCGATGGATGGTTGGTTGGCAGTCCACCAAACCCGCCTGTAGTGAAATCTATTCTCAAGTCAGCTTCTAATCGTCGTTTTCCTGATTGCAATGCAAATGAGAACGTCAAATTAGATTACCTATCTAGCTCTGCGAATGATCGTTATCAACTTTTCAGCTAGCTAATTAACTAAATCAGTGTTCTCAGCAGCACTACCAGTGCCAAATAGAGTTGAAACCATATTACCCATATTATGTAGAGCAAAGTGGCTCGTTCACCAGAGCAGTTGATCTGGCATGCTTGTACGAATTGGATTTCTATGTATTGGCTTTAGTTTTGCCTTCGAACACGCACACCAATTTGGTGTGACACCAAATTGTCATTTGTAAGCTGTTCCACCCGCAGCAAACTATAAAAAAGATAATTTGAGTTAGTTTAAAAAAATGATCAAATACAAAACGCATACAAACGCATCATGGCTGCTGATGGAGAGGCAGTCTCGAGACTGCTGCTTATAGACTCAATCATGAATTTCTGTTTAGTTTTGACAAATTTGTCAAAACTCGTTGCATCGTCAGCAAGTGGCTGTATTTCCACAGTTACTTTTACCGAGCACATGGAGACGATGACACCATTGGTCGGATTGATTACGTAATTGAATCGATAATTGACAGACACTGAAGCATCCGATTAGGTGGACGACTCTTTGATTCCTCACAAGTTGAACGAATCGATAATTGACAGACACTGAAGCATCCGAGTAGGTGGACGACTCTTTGATTCCTCACAAGTAGAAGGAATCGATAATTGACAGACACTGAAGCATCCGAGTAGGTGGACGACTCTTTGATTCCTCACAAGTAGAAGGAATCGATAATTGACAGACACTGAAGCATCCGATTAGGTGGACGACTCTTTGATTCCTCACAAGTTGAACGAATCGACAATTGACATAGAATGAAGCATCCGAGTAGGTGGACGACTCTTTGATTCCTCACAAGTAGAAGGAATCGATAATTGACAGACACTGAAGCATCCGAGTAGGTGGACGACTCTTTGATTCCTCACAAGTTGAACGAATCGATAATTGACAGACACTGAAGCATCTGAGTAGGTGGACGACTCTTTGATTCCTCACAAGTTGAACGAATCGATAATTGACAGACACTGAAGCATCCGATTAGGTGGACGACTCTTTGATTCCTCACAAGTTACCGATATCGCGGTTGCAAGAATAGATTTAAAGTGTGTTCGGTCATTTACAGCAGTTCTTTTTACCTAAACTTTTATATTTTTCTTTACTTACTTATCTTTATAATATTTGTATATTAATGATTCACTATTATAGGTTATCGTAAATATGCACGAAGAATTTTGTTATCATAATTTCTCTTTTGTCAAAATCATTTCTCCTCTCAAAATACTTTGTAATTCCTAATTATAGTAATTCGAGATAATGACAAGTGAATATGAAATGCAATCACAATGAAGAACATTCATTCAACGGAGATCGTTCTGTCAGTTCCACGATTCAAAATTTCAATTCCAAATGTTTACAGTTCAAGTCACTTGGTAGTACATATTATTATCCTAAAGCTGTTCTCGGGTTTTGAATAATGATAAATTTGAAGCTAAAAAAGTATTGGCGAGCTTCATTAGAGGCAGATTTAAGGGCAAACAGAAGGTTGGGGTTTGGTTGCTTAGAAACGCACGAATGCGGCTACTGCAAACCTACAAACTCAAACACTAGCGTAGTTTGTCTTCAGGGCATGCCATCAGACTACTAGTGAAGCACTCCACTCGCCGAAACTAAAGAATGACGACACTCACTTTTATAGTACGACGAACGTGTGCTTGCCAATCCTACAGGTGGTAAGAGTTGGGAATCGTGCAAAGACGCATTCAGGAATTTACAGTTACTACAGTTCATTATGTCCAGATAACTTATAAGTGATAAACGTAATTTGGAATTGGTTTATTGTGAAATGTAGGGAAAACAACTCAAAATTATAGTCTGTATCTCTAAATGATAGTCCGGATATTAGATATTGATTAGACGATGAATATTTCTGGTAAATGAAATCGGCTATTTGTGTCATCGATGTTGCAATCGATGGGGGCGCGCTCGCCTCTCTCTTTCACTGCAGTCTCACAGTGTTGTCACACTGCTTCTCGCGGTCAATACCTTCAGCCAGTTTGCTTGTACTTTCCCGTCTTGGAATGAACCACCTTCTGGAACATCTTTCCGCCCGATTGGATGCCACTAAGGATGACCTCAAGACATCACTGCATCAGCAGATTAATTCGACTGTGGACAGCAAACTTGCGCAATTCAAACGAGAACTCTCCTCGATCATTCGGTCTGGTGTGGTCGAGTGCATTCGTTGAGAAGGCGCAAATCAACATTGGTGAGTCGAGACCACATACACTCCTGTATCTCCTCATCCTCAGTATCTTCCAAAAGAAGTTCCTTTGTTTGCCACTCATTCGACCAGTTTCATTCAAGGCATTGCACCACCTTTGTTGTCAAAGGAAACCTCCAGTCCAGGCATTCTACCTTCAGATCACTATAGCACTGCAGATGTCTTATTTTCTATTGGGCATTTAATCACCATTCCATTCAACGATACCACTGTTCCTAATGAAGACGAATATACTTACGAGCCTACTGAAATACCAATGGATTCTTTAAATAATTCAAATGGCGAATTTAATAATGCTGAACAGAACGCTTTATCTGCACAGACGACCAACGAAGAACAAATCCAACAAGGACATGTAGATGGGAACATATGCTGAAACCCCACAGGTCGACGAAAGCAAGTTGGTGGAGGACACTTTTAATGAGATCTACGTGAATAGTCATTTGAAGCGATGCGAAAAACATCGATCCAATGCATTGAATCTATTCAAATGTGACCAATCGATATGACATTACTAATATATTATTACTAATAATAATTTATTAGAAAATAGTATATTAAAAGAATATTAAAATCGATAGATCTTTTCATTATTTTGTGCATAGAAGTGAATCGTCATTTGTTTATCAGAACATGACATGGCATTTTGTATTGCAAAGAGAACAACCGATATTTGAAACGTTTCTTTAAAAATAATTCGAATGCCATCTAGTCTTTCGTGTCTAGCCACTTTGACTATAAATACAGTGATGCCAGTTGGCTTTGGCCATTCTCCTCTTGGTTTTCCTTTCTGCCTCTCCCTTCTCTCATCATGAAGATAGACAGAGGAAAAATCAAGAAAACCCCTTGCGAACTGGTAAGTAACTTGTGCTCCAGTCGGCAGCCATCGACAACTTGTCTCTAATATTGTTTTTCTCTCCTGCAGCCGTTCAAGTCGAAAGTGTTAATTGGCAAGTTGATGTCGTGCAGTGATGACAACCAATTGACCGCTGCTTTGACCAGTATAGTGTCCTGGGAGTATGGATTGGTAAGCTTTCATAAATATGGTGTTTATTTCTCATAACTTTGTTTCTTCTCAGAGTGACCTGTACCACTGGGCGGATGTATTGGACAAGTTCGACACTGTCCTGGAGGAGTGTTGCACTCGCAATGGACCAAATCTGTGGTCTACATTGGCAGTGGACTTGCCATCTAACTCAAAAGTAAGTTCAATTGTATATTTAAAAGTCGAATAAACTCTGACATTTTTCATTTACAGAAGAAAGAGCTCGTGATGTCCATTCTAGCGTTTCTCTCACTTTTAGCAGAACACACTTATGGTGGCTCGATATTTAATTCAATCGAGGTAAGCGTATGCACTTTATCATTTGCTTATAGTGCTAATACGAATACGACACATTGCTTTGCAGCACTTGGCCACCTTGCTTTGGTCTGTTGACATGGAACTTGTCTCTCAGGCGCTCACCACCATGTACATGTTTGGCGATCGAAGCAGCTTCTTCCAAAGTCCTGGTAATGACAAGTGCGCTTGGATCACTTTGTGCAAGTACGTTCTCACTGTGGCCAAGTCTTGGGGTGGCAAAGAGGCAGACGTGGCACTTGTCGAGTGCATGAAAGATGATGTGCCACTTCCCATCTTGACTACGTCACTCAATTTCGAATGTTCACCGGTTGGCAAAGATGACTTGGTGAAACAGCAAGACTTGCTCATTCGAATTAGACTGGACAAGGCTCATTTGGCGGGCAAGCAAATTGGCACGATCATGAACGAACTGATCGAATTGCATCACGTGCCAACCGATTTCCAGTTTGAGCTGTTCAACAAGGTTCGATTAATTCAGTGCTTTGCACAGTACAACACTCGACTCGAGTATATCCGTGCACGAGTATATGCTTTGGCCTTTGTTGGTGAGTGTTGACTAGATTATTTAGATTACTAATCACTCACAACTTGCATTTCCTCTTTTTATACAGCCTGTTGGCGTAATGACTACTCTGCTACTGCATTCTATTCGGAACTGGCGAAAGAGTTGGTCGACACACTCTCGGTTACGCATCTCGACAAATATGACCTCACCAAAATTCAGGTTGCCGTGGTAAATACTCTTTCAGCACTGATATCCTCCGAGGACGCTACACGTGAGAAGGCAATCGTAAAGGCCACAAACATCGACTCTCCCACTGGGACACTGTCAATTCTTGTGCGCAAGACCATTCACGAGTTGACTACCAACTCGGACAAAGATCCAACCTTCTTTCATGAGAGTTTGATCTATCTACTGGTGGATATTATCTACAGCAAGACTGGTGAGTGCATATGACGTCATTTATGGCTTACTTATTCATTATCTTTGTAGGCCAACAAGCCATTCAAAGTGGGCTATTGAACTCACTGCTTCAACTTGTCAAGTGGGAAGGACCAACGGTGATACATCTGCGGGTAATTGGCCAATTGATTTTATTTGCTGTTTGTACTATATATTTTGTCTCGCTAGATCGTTCGCTTCGCAATGATCATCATTTCGAAATGGTCAAAATTAGATCAAAACTCACTACGAACAAGTGATGGTCTAACTATTATTGCCAAACGACTCGAGGTTTGTCTTCTGTTGCATTTTGTTTGTTTGCTTGAGTAAATTCTTTTTAGTGCGAAGTAAACAATTGTCGTTCGATGCTGCCCGACGTTATTTCCGATGAGCCATCAAAGCGGTACCATACTTCTGATCGTCTCTACGTGATTCACTGGGCGTTATTTATCCTGAGGAGTTGCATCCAACATTCATCGTATACAGACTTGTTACGTCGACTCATGAGTGGCTCAAGCCTTCCACAAAGTCTTGAGAACATTTTGCGCTATGGTCATTTCTATGGAGGCACTTTGTTTTCAGAAGCACTTGAGTTTATTACTGCGTACATCCAGCAAAATCCATTCAATCTCTCTTCCTTTCAAGAATCTGGCTTTTCTGATCTAATTCTTAACGTTTTGCTCAAGATGAACATTCCAATCACCAAAGACGTTGTCACTTCTATACCAGCTGTGTTTGGCGCTTTGTGTATTAATCGCCGTGGAATGGAATCATTTCTGGCCATGAAGCCATTCGAACGGATGTTTACACTATTCACTTCGGTGAATTTTCTTCGAGGAATTCGCAAACAACGTAATGAATCGGTTCAGGAAGCTGTAGAGGGATTTGGTACTGCGATGGCCTTGCTGATTCGACACCACTCAAACCTTCGACCAATGGCATTAAAGGCAATGATCGGTTTGTTGAATGAAATATGCCGACTGGGCACTGAGCCAAAGTACATTTGTTCGGCCAAGTTTGAGTTGACTGGAGACGAAGCAGATGACTATGAAGATCATCAAACGGTCACTCAGCCATGGATTGCCCACAACAAGGAAGTGGTGATGACTGCACTGGCCACTCTCAATGGCGAGTATCGAGTCAATTTGACTGAACAACGAATTCGCATTCCATTACACGAATATATCAAGTACTCTGTAAGTACTCTGTCTATGGATGATGATGATGACTAATGTCGTTAATAATACCTTTTTACAGACTAAGTTTATCAACATATTTCTTCATATTACTTCTGCTGAAAATATCAAAGAATTTCTACGAAGTGGTGGACTTGATTTATTGTTGAAGCTCCTCAACTTGCCAAATGCTTCGCCAACCGAACATCTCTTGACCACCTATTCAAGCGTTATTACAATGTACGATCGTATCGATACTGTGCAGCAACTCACAGATGGCAATTCTGTACTTCGAGACTGTCTGGTCAAGTTTGATAGCCACCTTGCACATTTCAATTCATTGATGAATCAAATGAATTGTTCTACTGGCAGTGCCATCTTGCAAGACTTGTGCCTCTGCATCAACTCTGACCAAGACTTTTATCAAGCCCCATTTCTGGTTACGCCCACTGTTCAGGCTTTGTCTGGTTTGTTCAATTATATCCAGGTTCTGCATTCTTGCGCCATGCGACTTAAGAATATTTTGATTCGACAACGAATGTCGAAATGTTACATGACTCTCATTTGGGAGAGACTTATTTTGAACAAGGTTCTAGCTGAACTGACTGCAGAACAGCCATCCAATGATCAATCGATCACAAAGGCTCAATTCGTACTGGAGGCACTGTCATCTCGACCACCACCACCACCACCATTCGATGTCAAAGTATTTGTTCGCCAACAAATTCAGAAGATTATTCATTTAATTGATCAAATTGAACAGGTATTTATTTATTATAATTACATTGCCGTACATTGTTTTGAGTAACCGAAAATTTTCACCATTTAGTTGTCACTCACTCCACTATCGGATACAGATTATCAATTCCCTAACTCATCAGAAGTGCTTCCATCTGCACTGATGAAACTAATCAAAGATGCTTTCTACTGGCAGGCAACAATGGACGATGTAGACATGAGGTTAGACATTTGTTTCAACAATTAGCATTCTTATCTGATTCAATTTCTTTCTTCAATGTAGATCCAAATTCTGTGTCTCATTCATTAAGATCATTTTGATTCTATTTGACAAGACTAAAGAAAATTCAAATCGCAATCTATATCACTGTGATCAAAGTGTTCAAGAAGCTTTCTTTGAGTTGCCCGAACAGATGACAGGCAACATTGATTCGTACTTGAAAAGTGGCGGAAAATTATCGAATGATACTTTGAACCTTCTCGACTCGTGGTTGGAGGTACTCGAACTACAGACCAACGATTTTACTGTTGGCCATTCGCTACTGACATTTTCATTGGTTGGCAGTCAAGAAATTACTGACAAGACCGAGTACATTATTTTAACTCTAAAGGTATGTCTGGTATTGGCAATTTTTTGTGAGCTTATAACTTTTTGTTTGTTGTTTTTGTAGAAGGTACTGAACTGTATGACCAAATTATGGAATGTTGATATGCTTCGACAATTTCGAAATGAAACTTTTAGTCGTTTGCTTAATGTTATCGCAAATGTGTTCAAAAGTTATGGTCACGTGGTTAAGAAGGTACAAGAGATGGAATATAATTTCATTCCATCGTCTGAAGATCAAGATGTGAGAGAAGGCCGCGAGAATTCTACTTATTTGCCTAAAGACTTGGAAACGATGAAATCCAATTATGAGAAGATGAAAGCGAAGAAATTGCCACAAATCGAGAAGAAAATTTCAAAGAATTTGACTTTCAAATCTAGTCAGGGTACCAAGCCAAAGCCCATGCTTGAAGTTCGGCACTTGCTGTTTAATTTGGATCTTCTGGCTATGAACATTCAGAATTCAGTTATATACCTTCTCGAGCAAAACCCTTCCATGGTGTGTGAGTTGGCTAGATTGCTTTGTACAATAGCCCAACACAATGAGTCAATTGGCATTGGTGGATTTATTCGAGGATTGATAGACATAGTGACCAAAAATGCCACATCTATTGTGAACTTGGCACAAGTTGTTCCAAGTGATGACAAAGAGAACATCAAACTGTGGGCCTCGAATCCAGAGACAATCAAACTGGCCAATCAAGTTCATTTGTTGGCAGTGCTCTCCGCAGAAATGCCATTTGCTTGTGCAAAGGAGATGCGTTCGGACAAGAAATGTCATTTTATGCCGAAACTTTACACCCTGCTTGAGCTAACTGTTCAATTGGTATCAAAAGCTGGTGACTCAATTACATCGATGCCTCAGTGGCTTTGTCCTCTCATTCTGCTAATCGACCAAAACGAGAAGAACGCCATTGCATACAACCAACGCCATCTGGTGATGAAACAGTGCTCAAAACAAACTTGGAAACTGTACAATGGGTACAAGACAATCCCACTAAGATTCGATGATTATAAATACAACCAATTTGTGAAGGCGTATCAAGATGGTCATCCTTATTATCGTTACAAATTTTTTTATATGCATTATTTGGTGCACTTTGGCAGCATGAATTTGTACTGTGAAGAAACTGGCCAATGTGAACAAATATTCATCGAAATGGAGGCGAAACAGTCGGACGGTCAAGTGTCTCAACTGACTGCTCAGTGCATGGAAAACTCATCTCGTGCCAAGTCGACAATCGAAACGATGGTCACCCTACTGAAGCTACCTTCGATCGATGCCAGCACTGTGGAAGCTATCATTCGCACTTGTCTCCGATTGACCCGAAACCATTCGAATGCATGTCACTTTGTACAGTTGGGTGGCATCACTACCTTGCTCAACCTTACCATCAATGTGCAATTCGATGGAATAGTGCCAATGACCACTCTTCTCATTCGTCATGTTTACGAGAACGAGCATGTGTTGCGATGCTCAATGAACAACGAAGTATCGTCTTTCTTCCGACAGTCCAGCTACCACAAGTATCCTTTCTCTTTGGTCTTTCAATTTCTCCATTCGATTGCGTGCAGAGACCAGACTCTCACCACTGAATGGATCAAATCTTTGGTCAACTCGGAGGGCATGATTTGTTTCTGTCCTCATTGTGTTGTTCCGCGCCAGCTAAAGCATGAAGAACAAAGTGAACAGTCGAAAGAATTGACCAAAAAGATGTTCAATGTTCTCGCAGACAGATGGGCCAACGAGCAGGACACCACCAGACCGAGGATGGAGTTTGTGTTTACAACTACTAAACTGTTGGCCATTCTAACAGAGATGTCTTATTTGTGCAAGCCCAACAATGAAGTGATATTTGAACACAAGTACAAACAAGGTGAGCAAACTTGAGTGCTTTTAAGTTGTACATGTACTAACCTCATTTCGAACCTTATTTCTAGGTCGCACTGAACAAATTACCAAGGACTGCAGTGCACTCAATTTCATTATTGACAACATGTTGCACGCATTCAAATCTACAAATGATTTAAGTTTTACTACAAATGTGCTGATCAAGCTTATGAGATCGTCCGAACAAGCATTCCACAAAGTGTTTGGAGAAATGGATGCCGCCTTGAGTTGTGCTCTGGCCTGTGCCGATTCTGCTGACAAGCATCGAAAAATTGAATCAATTTGTTCGTTGATTGAGCAGACCACTAGACACATTGACAAAGTGTCTCCTTCATTAACCGCTCAACTATTCAAGATGATCGAACAGAGTCGACTTATTTCCAAATTAGCATCCGCCACTGACAAGTTGGACCTATCTTCCGCTTATCTTTCCACTAGTGTCAACGCCTCACTGAAGACCATTGACAGTTTGATTAGTTTTGTAAACAAAATGAAATCAACCAATTCCGTAATGGCCAGCAATTCTAATGGTAGTAATAGTCAACAGTCTGTACAAATGCCACAAGTGGCCGCTCCTTCCGATCAAATCCTGAACCTGTTCACTCAACGACCGATCACTCCAGCCAACCAAACTCCCACAAACATATTCGACCAACCAGCAAGCCCAACAGAGCTTTTGTTCCGATGTGCCCGACAATCGACTAATGGCCTCACAAACTCGCCAATCGATGACGACAATGAAAGCAGCGAGGCCAAGAGTGAAACTTCAGGATGTATTGAAAGCACTTTCTGTCCACTAATGCATCCTTGTCTGCTGGCCGGCAAATCGTCACCTGCAAGCAATCCTGTCAATGTTGTCTTGCACTATCAAAACTGTCGAGTGCTGCTCACTGCTAAGGAGAACAAGTTTGCTTTAACGAACGATCAGATCACTGTCTCGTATTCGCGTGGCAATTCTGTTGCCATATTCCATGGTCTAGGTTGCATGTGCTCAATGACTAAACAAGTGACGCCATGTTCAATGTGTCAATGGTTCATCGAGTGCTGTCTGGTGGATGGACAATTCCAGTTTGACTCAATCGACTTGGTCAAGGCAGAGCTATTTGCACACAGACAGAAGATTATTGAGGAAACTGAGAAAGAGCGAATAAAAGCACTTTTGTCATCAAGCAAAGAGACCTCGAAGGCTTCTATCAACGAAGCTAAAGTAAACAAGACAAATGATGCCGTGAGTTCAGTCGTCCCGATCCAGTCCGAGCACACCAAAGAATCAAAATTGAATGATGTCAAGCAACAGTCAGAGTTGAGTAAAGCACAGTCGAGCAATGATCAAGACACCAGTGAGATGACAAAGGTGCCAACGAACAAAGAAGTTGTAAGCAAGTTGACAGCCGAGCCAGAGCAACAGCAAACAAATGCCAAACAGCAGATCATTGAAAGCATGACTACTGAAAAGTCAGTTGTGAACGTGCCGGCCAAGTTTGACACTATCAAAGAGGATTTGCCCACTCCGAAGCAAACTACTTTAGAGCAAACTAAAGCAGACGTTGTTGTCAAAGTCACTGAAAAAATATCAAAAGAAGCCATTTCTTTAGCATCTCTTCAGTTGGCACTTGATACTGCCTTGGACGCTAAGGGCAAGGAACAAATTGACAAGGTAGTCTGGGACTTTCCGAGCAAGTTGAATACCTTGAAGGAAACTGTCAAAGAGAGCCAACCTAAAGAACCAGTTCCACATGAACTCGAACAGTCAAAAGATTCTCCAGCAAAAGAGTCGCCAATCACTAACTTGGACCTCACTCTCGAACAAAGAGCTATTCTCGGTGATGAGCCAATCCCTGAAGGGCTCGATCCCGCTGTTTTGGTGGAATTGCCTGATGACCTGCGAATGGAAGCGATTGAGCAACAAAGACAAGCCAACAGCCATAAACAGCAACAAGCACAAGTGAAGCAACAAGATGCCATAGTTGGCACGAATGTCACTGGTTCAAATGTCACTCAAGTGGCTTCACCAATCATTCCAGCAGCCAGTCAAGGCCAACAGCAACAGCAGCAATCCCCACCGAATGATGCCACAAGCCCGGCTGCACAAATAGTCAGCTTCATCCAGTCACTAGAACCAATGGTGCGACAACAAGTGCTGGCTGAAATGGACGACAGTCAATTGCGATTTCTGCCTGCGGAAATGGTCACCGAAGTGAGAGTTCTCCGACAGGAAGCAGCTCGAAGGTTGCAAGAACTTGAAAATGCTGCAAACACTAATGCAAACACGACTGCAACCACTACTGCAAACACTAACCAACAGAACAACTCACCAACTCGAGATGATCCTGACGATGATGACGATAGTCCTCCTGAGGCTAGTCCTACCGAACTGGCCAGATCTGTTGCCCAAACTAGTGTCCCTTCTGTGCCAATGAATGGACCGCAATTGATCGAAATTAACGATCTTTCGTCACTTCTATTGCTGCTCTTTGTCAAGAACGACTCGATCGATCGGGTTCGCTTCCATTCAGTGGTGGCCTCTTTCTGCAGTCACCAGCCAACTCGCAAGTGGATGGTTTACTCGCTTCTAGACATTTTGGAGAAGGCCAATCCCCTAACCAATCCATTGATGAAAGATCCAACCGCGCTTGAGCGTGCAATTCACTCTATTCCGGGAAGCACCACTTGGAAATCGGTCACTATTGAGTCGACCTTTGGCGCACGATTGAAAGTGCTCTCAATCGATTCGACAACCAACTCGCTTCTTATTCTTCCACAAGCGGCCAATTCGGTCTATGGCAATGTGCTCGACTTGTTCCTATTTCTGGTAAAGACCTTTCCAGACTTTTGTTTGGAAACGAGCGAACCAAGCAGCTCCGAGCAGAAGCCATCTTCTAATGCTTCCATCTCGGAAAGCCAATCGGCCAAGTCCAGCTTTAATGCTAAAATGCAGTAAATTTTTCTGCCACATTATATTATACATTGATATATTTTTAGTATTTTATTATTAAATTCAAAGTTTAAAACACTTAAACAATAGACTTTGATTCAAATTCAGCGCTCGATCGAATGGAAATTATTAGATTCCATTGAAGTTATAAGCATGCTTTCCTGCAATGATTCAATATTGGAAGTTGTCTAAGTTTAGATCAGGCTTATTTTGATTTATTTCTATTCAATGTAAAGCCATTGACTGTAATCAAATGTAATTTGTTTACTTTTTGCTCTTTTGCACCAACTGTTCAATCCTCTCACAAGCCTTCTTGCTGTTGGATGTCTCGATTCGTCTAGCTGCTGTTTGTAATCGTTCATGAAGTGAAGTGTCGCTGAGAAGTTTGTCAATTGCTTCAATAAATTCCCGTTCTTGAAATGCATAAGCATCAAGTCGCACCCCAAATGCTTTCTCGTGCACTCTCTGTGCATTGTCGTACTGATCACCAAACAGAGGCATCACAATCATTGGCTTGCCAAATAGAAAAGTCTCGGTCACGGTGTTGTTGCCACCGTGAGTGATCACTAGGTCAACGAGGAGAAGGATTCGTGTTTGTGGCAGAAATGCTTCACCCCAACAATTGTCCGGTAGTTCATACTCATCTGCACGTGGGCCTTTCGAGATGATACACTTGTGCTGGGTCTTGCCAAGAACAGCCACAATGCGTTTCATCAGCTCAACATCAACCGAACCCATCGATCCAAGTGACAGGTAAATCAACTTGTCGTCGGGTGATTTTCTCTTGAACTCATTCGGCAGCTCAAAAGATTCCAACTCCACTCGACAGTACGCATCAACTTGACAGAACTTATCGCTCAGTCCAACTTGATCTTGATAGTCCAGCTCCAGTGGAAAACCATAAATATTGAGATATGGCGAAAGTTTAAACTCTCGATTGGTTGAATCCACTGGAGTGATTGGAGGCTGGTAGTTGAAGTTAGCGTTGAGTTGAATTTGAAAGTTTGCTGTAAGGTCAAGAAAATTCTCCTTGAATGCAGCTTGATACTCAACCCAAGTGGATGGATCACTATTGGTTGGGAAACCTTGACGAATATAAATCAACTCAAAATAACCAAAACTGTCTAATAAGCTTACCAGAAAATCCAGGTGGCATTTTGGGTGCAAACAGCATAACGGGATTTCCACTCAACAATAACACAAACGGAATGCCAGACATTGGCAATGCTGGTGGAATCAAAATGTGATCCATTATGATCAGGTCTGGTTGCACCTGTTGGATTGCTTGCTCCATCTGTGGATTCACTGTCACCAATTTGTGGTAGAACGGTGCCAGAAAGCCACTCTTGCCAAGTGCAATCGTTTTCTCCAATGAACTCTTCCCACTCAACAGTCCACAGGACATTAGTTGATCAGCGACAGCTTTGATTGGATTCTTGGCAGGTTCTACATCTTTTACATCGGTTTCTGATGACTTTGATGATGGCGGAGAATCAACAAGCAGAATCACTTCGAAACCGTACTTTTCCAATTGTGCCTTAAATCCGGCGTTCATCAGGAAGATGATTCGATGACCTCGTTTGGCCAATGCTTGTGCCAGTCCGATACATGCGTTCAGATGGCCTGCTCCGTCGATTGAGTGGAAGAGAATTTTTAAGTGAGAAGAGGAGGTCATGATTGTGGTGAAGGAAATAAGTGAGTGAATTGAAGTTTTCAATAGTTTTGCTTATATAAATCAATAACAATCAAAACGTTTCCAACTGCACACCAAAACGTTCAAATCGTCGAATGCAACGTTTAGCTTTTGCACATTGTACGACACTTTATGCGCATTGTGAATTGCTTTGGTGATGGCAATCTTATCTTATGGATTATGTGCTTCAATTGGACGTCATTGAGTGTTATCACTTATCAAATATTGCGTATCATTGATAATATAACATATCACTAAGGTCCTGATTCTCCAGGATGACGTTATGCGACTCTCTTGTTCTTGACTCTTGCAAACTTGGAGTCAAGTGAACCAAATGCAAGTTCTGTGCCATTTTGTATTTTATTTAACTTTATTTCAGTAACGAGAAATGCGGAAATTTTATTAAAGACTGATGTAACAAATTAATTAATTTAAGACTAAAGAGGCATAAGATATTTTTAAAAAATGGCGAAATTGGAAAAATTAATAGTCTATTATTAATAGACGAACACTGTGGTTCAACATAATATTATCAAAATATTGATTATAATGGATTAGTTATTATATAAAAATTCATTAATAGCTTGTATAGAATCACATAAACAAATATTGTGTATCGAAAAAGTGTACATAATGTAAATAAATTCATACAAATGAATATCAAACAAGCTCATTCATTTGTGAGCTCACGAAAGTAGTCCTTTGGATCGCGCAAATCCTCCTCTTCCCTGAGTGGCTTGAAGTGATGCACTCGAACGTGGTCCATCATGAGATTCTCCTTCATTGACTGATGAGTACAATCTCCGAATGTGCACTCAAATCGTTTCGGTAGATGCACTCGTCGATGCTTGCCCAAATCACAACTTCGCCCAAAGCATGCAGTACAGCCTGGGTGAGTGCATACAAACTTGGTGGTGGGTGTTGCTAGTGTCGACGGTGCCGGATTCAGTGATGGTCGAACAATGTTGGGCAATCTGGAAGCACTTAACGATCGATTCCGATTTGGCGGTACTGCTTGGCCAGCATAACTGGGCAAATCTCGATGCTGAATACGTTGGTGATTATAGATCTTCTGTCGAGTGTTTGCCTCAAACTCGCATCCATTGCCTGCGTTGCACGCAAATTGACCACTCAAATGAAGGCGATACCAATGGGAATAGGCCTGCTTTTGTGATATATACTCTCGGTGACACACGAAACATTCATATTTGACATTTTCTTCATCACTATGTCGATCGCGAAAGTGACCTTCAAATTGAGACCTGAAACAACAAATTGCCATTTAGTACATAATTTAAAAAAACCATAATAATCAAACATTCAATGAACACATACCAGTCACTGAAACGAGATTTGCATTTACTAACAAAGCAACGAAATGTTGCAAGTCCGTGTTTAGTGTTCAAGTGATGATTCAATTGTTCACCCGAACAAACTTTTACTTTACAATGTGATACGGTGCAGTTCAGTGAGCACACTTTGACCAGCTTGCTTGATTCATTGTTGTTTGTCACTTCGTTCTTGCTTCGCTTGCTTGCAGAGCCAATTGGAGGCGATTTACGTTTTGCGGTTTTAGTGACTACACATGGCACTTGATTTGGGTTATCGAGAGACGGTCCCGGTCTGTTGTCTTCTGCCGCTGTGGCTCCTTCTTCGCCCGTAGTTTCATATATCAATTCAAGTAGCTGATTAGCAGCTATGCGAGCTGACGAACGACGTCCAGTGCTGGTGGAAGGCAACATCAATTCGTTGAGCACTTCGTTTGAAATATCTTGTCCATCGTACAGTTCGTTATCTTGCAGATTGTGACCAGCATCGCCCGAATCTCTAATCAATGTTTCATTTATCATTTCATTCTTGCAAGTCAAGGGAGAAGTCGATTGGGAACTCAGTTGAGATGATGTAGCCCCCACGGCAACAACAGACGAAAATGAACAATTGGGCCCGTTGAGAGCAGCATTTGACAATTGGCTGAAGCTGGTTGATGCCGGAGCAATGGATGGGTTGACCTGCATAGAACATCGTCTATCAACATCGTCCTCTTCATCGTAGTCCATTTCGTCTTTGCGCATTGCCTCGTCGCAATCAATGCAGTCACAGTAATAATAATCACTGTGATGACAATGAACATGCAAATGTTCTCGCCGCAGTTTGGACAATTCTTCCTCATCAGTTGAAAAGTGTTGATTGTTAATTGGCTGTGCAGTTGTCTGTGGTGACTTATCGGTTGGCAATACAAACTGAAATGTTGTAATTGAATTTTTATTAGTTGTTGAAGCAGCTGCCATGACAGTGGATGATTCATTTGGCTGTTTTACCACCGGTGTTTCAACCGGAACAGATACACTCGGAGTGGCAGTAGAGGTCGATGATTGTCTACTTGATACGGCGCCATTAGGGTGGACATTAGATGAATTAGAGCAGTCCACTTCAACCACTGAGGAGGTATCAGAAGTATCCTCGAGTTTCACATCTTCGGCACGGATTGTGATGTCTTGTGGGGTAGTGGTGTTGTTGTTGTTGACACTAGTTTGGCTTGACGATTGGCTTATACTGGCGCGTGATTGAATGTGATGATTGGCAACGTTGAGGAGTGCGGAAGAACTACCCAAAAGATTGGAAAAAATCCGTTGACCATCAGCTGGGATTGCAACCTGTCCACTTTTACACACAGAAGTGACTCTCCGCTTGACACGATCAAAGAAACGGTCCACCTTGTTGATCACAGCGGCAAGTTCGTCCTTGAGGTCATTCTTCTCTTCTTCGAGTTCTACCCAAATGGCTTGTAGCTCGTCGGAGCGATCCATTTCGGGTGCACTTAAAACCAAGTGGACAAGTGGAAGACAACAAACGGAAATGTATCAGCCCTAATGTGAAATGCAGCAAGAAGACAACGTGCGAACTAGCACACCAGCAAATATGAGTGGTAACAAAGGCTATGAGTGGTATATGAGCGTGTCGCTCTAGACTGCTCTAATGGGGTCACACGCCTCACCATGGTACCTTGCAAGCTAATAGCACAGTCAAAGGCATACAAGCGCCACTTGTGGTTGTGAACAATCGTTGCCTTAAAACATATTTTGAAGTAAGCTGTTAGCCACCACTACAACGTCGATAATCGAAGATTAGCCATGTGCACATGGTCAACTAACCATGGTCAGCTACTAACAATGTAAGCTTGACTCAAGCTGCTTGTGCAAACAATTTTGTTAAGGCTAAGACTCTTCCACTAGATGACATTACAAGCCTCAATTTGTAGAATTCCTTCTTGCCTACATTCGGCGATCTGCAAAGTTAGTAAGCGATTGAACAAGTTTCTCCAATGAAAAAAGCATAGGACAACTTGTGTGTAGATAAGATTGCTTATTAATTTTAGGCCCAAGAGAATGAACAAAATATCTAAGCTTGATTGAAAAGTGAATTGACAAAATATTAAATGTTTAATCGTTACAAATAATGCAAAATAACAATAGGAAAGAAAAAACAAAAGTAAAAGAAAAAAATATTCTTCGAAATAATTAAATTCAAATTTGATCACTTAATTACATTACAAATTTTGAATTCAATCAAATCTGTTCAACATCAAATTCGCTTTCAATTGGCTCAAAGTTCATGTAGGACCCATTGTGGGTAGCTGGTTGGTAAGTGACAAAATAGACTTTGCGAAGTTGAGCACAATGTTGCTTGAACACTTGAGCGTGCCGTCGCGCAGAATCGCTTGGCAATATGAAGCTATAATCCGAAGCCAGTAAATGTGGATGGACACTATTGTCGATGAGCACCACTTGCACTGCGGGGAGCATTCGTGAGAAGAGTGTCAATTTCTCTTCAGTGACAGAGGCAAATAAAATGTGCAAAGCGAAAGTCTGGACTGAAGTGAGAGGGCTCACTTGTTCGGGAGTGATTTTGTTTAAGCCCAATTGAAACTTTTGGTCAGTTGAAGTTAGACGCAAACATAGCAACTTGCTCAGTTGGGAAAGTAATTTGGTTACTTTGGCCAGATTGAGGCCACGATTAAGAGTGCAATGCAGCATCGACAGAAGAATGAAAGAAGAGCCAAATGAGGAAACAAGTTGTTCAAACAGTAATGAATCTAAGAGCCAAGCATGCAAACAGACTAATTTGGTTGATAAAGCCGATTGGTCAACACAATCGAGTAGTGGATCGATGTCATAGCTTGTGAGGCCAAGTTTGTGTAGACTCTACACTGTAGAGATTCGTTTGGTTTAGCGTTGATCGAATTGAGTATAGGATCTTTGCTTGGGCCACCAATGCACCGGGTGTCGAAGAAAAACTCAGAAAGTTTCGGCAAGATTGGCCATTTCAAGCCAAGTTGGGCGTTAGAGTGGTAGTTAGGAATACGAATGCTGAGCAAAAGCCGGCCGAGTTTAGGAAGTGCATTAATGGCGTCTATGAATCGTTGCAAGCTATTGTCAATTTGAACAGTGCCATTTTGAAAAGAATATAAATGCATTTTGAAGCACTTCAAATCAAGTGACCAGTTGTTCAGAAGAATTCGCACTAAATCAAACAACGGCGAATTGTCAATATATTTCCATGCATAAATTGAAATCTCCAAAGATTCAACGTGACACATTCTCATTAGTTGATAGACGACTGCACGGTTGAACTTCAACAAAGGACATCGAACTTGGCTGAATTTTATTTGAGGTTCATCAACTATTGACAGACTTGACAATGCACTGAGATCCTCTTTTGTGAAACGCACTTGATCGGCATGTGAACGGTGAATAGATTGCTCTTTATCGCATTCAATGGCCAACTATCATCACCAGTAATGTTAGCGATCGTTTGTGGAGTAAAGCGAATGAATACCACCGAGAGCAGACAAGTGACACATTGCGGAGAAGATCGGCCAGTGGGACACGCTTAAAGATGGCCTGCAGACAGAGGTCAGGCATCGTGGACCAGGATAGTTGGCTTGGAGACTTCATCACGGAAACTGGTTTGAGGGAAAGAAAATATCAAAGTAGGTTCACTCGAAAGTTTATGAAATAAACTGATTAACGTTCTTACGCTAGAGCAGTATAGAAAGATGCAAATGAGTGTGCAAGGCTCAAACCAGGAATCCAAACTAGAAATTATGCACGAAATAAACGAAAGCAAAACAATATCAAGTAATAAAACAAGCTGATCAGCTGAGTTGGCTATCATCATCAAAGTTCTGTCAAATAGTACGTATAGCATTATTATTGCCATTGGCTGCCATGAATGATTGACAATTTGCCATTAACTTATTTTACTCGGTTTGTTAATTGATTTGTTTTGGTTCGTTTTGAAATTGAGCACTTTTCTAAAGTTACACCGAAAGCAAAGTTCAGTTCGATAGTATATTTGTCAAATGAAAAATTTATTTGTAATTACGGTTAACCGAGACATTTGAACTTCAAATTGAAGTGTTGCTGTGTCCACAATGAGTCTCAAGCAACCAAACGAGGGCGCCGATCCACCCGATTTGCAGCAAATCTATGGTCGTTTCAGTGTCGGTGGCGATGACACTGGGCTCAATGTAAGTACAATATGAGTTTATTTTCTTCAATAACTCAAAATTATTTATACTTTCATTTAGATTTGGTCATTCGGTGATTGTGTTTCGGCACTGGTCATCTGTCCGGTGCATCGTACTCTGGCACTGGCACCACTGCAGAATGGTTTTGGTCTATGGCTGCCTACAGTTATATTCAAGTTTGGCCAGACTTATGCCAATGCTAGTGCCGATTTATTTCAGAAGGCATTTCCTAATGCCAACTTTAAATCGACTCCCGAGGTTATCGAAAAGACACGCTTTAAAATGGACAATCGGTCTGTCAGTTTGACACTGTACGCTGCCGAACTATTGAGCAATAATTAAACAAGCACTGAAACCTCGTCAATTGAATGTGCCTGCAAGAAGGGCGGAAACTTGTCTATTCGTTGGTTACCTTATGGAGAGATACAAATAAAGATGACTTTCACCAGGAAGACACGAAAAGACCTCGAAGTTGATGAACAAAAATGTCTTTATAAATTACCTAGCCGGACCTGAACCTATCTTTTACGCACAACGTTTACTGGCAAACGAACAAATACTGAACAGTGACTTAAGTCTTCACGAACTCGCTCACAAGTCAATTGTTTCCTGGATCATCGCTTCTACGGACACTAGTGAAATGGTGCGAAAATGTGCTGGACTTGAAGAGGACGGCAAAGGACAAGACTTTATTGCACTGTACAACGATTTTGTGCAACACTGTTTTCCTTCAACTTACATGAATGCTACCTCATTCGAAGATTATGTCCAAGGACTGCAGTTAGTTCCCACAGTCACAGTTGATCAATCAAATCAAAACCAGCCCGATCTGTGTCATCTTTTTCCCGCGTTCGATGTGCAACAACGAGGATTTATTGATTTCTTCCAGTTCATCACCGGACTGGCAGTGATGGACCCTAACGAGGCCACACTCAATCTGTTTGGTGCCATCAGGGCTGAGTACATTTTTCGATTCTACAACCGAAGTGGTGGTGGTGGTAGTGGTGAAATGGACTTTACAGATTTTTATGCAATAGTTGCACAACTGCTCATAGCACGAAATCCAGATTTGAAATATGAAGACATACCAGCAGAGTATCCAGCTCTGATCGACACACTGTGTCGAAGTGTGTTTGGACCAGTGCACGCCATGTTGAGACAACCGATTTCACGTGAAACTTTTATGAATGCAGTCAATGGTGGCAAGATTAGAGACTTGTTGTTTCGTTCTGGCAGTCGATCGATCCAGTGTATCATGCATTCGCTTTCGCAGTCCAACAAGAAGAAGAAGACACAAGAAGAATCGTCAAATCTCAACCGACAACCTTACAAGTTGCTGCCAGATAACATCAAACTCAATTCCGATGGCAAATTTATCGAGTCTCAGTTTATTCCTTATGCCATTGATGGCTTGCCAAAAGAGCGCGTCTATTGGGCAATTCGGAGAGGTTCTTCATCGTTTTCATCGTCTTCAGCATCTTCATCGTCAAGAAGTGATAGTAGAGAGATGACTTTTCAGCCACCTCCAGTTCTCAATGTACAAGAAGAAATCAAATATTATGAAGAATTCTTTAACTTTATTCGTGATGTGATTCACGCACCGAACCTCCATCCCGAATGGCAAACCCCAGAGTGGCGAATTGCTCTAATAGACGACATTGTACGACTTTGTGAAGATGTGGCAAGCGTATTCGCGGCTCAGTGTCGCATTCTAAAACTTGATCCACCCTGCTATGTCTTTGGTGACATTCACGGCAGTGCCCAGGACATTGCCAACTATGATTCGATCTTTTGGTGTGGCGGATCAAGACTGCTCACCAGTAACTACTTGATGTGTGGTGACTTTGTGGATCGAGGTGCGCACTCGATCGAGTGCATTCTGTACATGTTCTGCCTTAAGGTGCTCGCTCCACAACGATTTCACTTGATTCGTGGTAATCACGAGGAGCGTTCCATCAACGCTCGGTTCAGTTTCAAAGATGAGTGCAAACTCAAATTCGGTCCTGAAGCAGGTGAGCTGATTTGGGAAGCGGTCAATCGGGCTTTTGACTGCATGCCACCGGCGGCACTGATCGACGAACAGATTTACTGTGCACACGGTGGATTTCCTTCACCGGTCTCCAAGTTATCGAGCATCGCAAGGGCCATACCCGTCTGCTTGCCTGATCCACTGAACAACTCGTGGACCCAAATTCTGTACAACGATCCACTCGAAGATTACTTGGGGCAGGTCAAACTGTATGGACCCAATAGTGCCACTCCCGGATTTAGGACCAACTATAACCGCGGCAATGGTTTGTGCTTCTACGAACCAACCACTCGGCACTTTCTCGAACTCAACCGACTGTCCTACATAATTCGTGCACACGAAGCCTGTCCAAATGGATTCAAGTGTGACTTTGGTGGTCGCATAATCACAGTGTTCAGTTCGAGCAATTATCGAGAACTACTCGAGGCGGGACAGCAAAATCCGTCTGCACTGGCACTGGTCGGCCACGATCGCACCATTAGGATCATTTGTGTCAACTATCGACCACTGAACTATGCCAATCAGTTTCGTGATTATCGTCACCTTGACTTTTATTGATGCCCATACGCTTGGACTGAAATAGGAACATTAAATTGATTTGTATTTAGCCAAGTTTAATTATCGAGTTCGACATTTTGAACTATTATCGATTAAAGTCTATTGACTACTAGTCTATCACCACGACTTTCAAGTTAGTCCTCGTATACGACATGCCGCTAAGTGAAGGAAACGAAAAGTCCATTGAACTCGATGACAAAACTCAAGCTATGCTCACCTCAAAAGGTTACAGAATTGATAACTTTCTTGGTGCTGGCTCCTTTGCAAAGGTGAGTGCGCTTTGTGTTAAATGTTCAAGTTTGCTATTCTTCCATTCTCAAATTAAATTAGGTCTACAAGGGTCTTCGTACTGCTAAGAACGAGGTGTGCGCCGTAAAGGTGATGTTCCTGGACAAGATGAACGACAAGTACAAGCAAAAGTTTCTTCCACGTGAGTTGGCCACTCTGCAGGAGATTCACCACGAGAACATCATCCACGTGTGGGACATCTTCAAGGCCAACAAGCGAATCTATGTGTTCATGGAGTTTGCGGCCAATGGCGATTTGCAGCAGTACCTCAAACAAGCCGGTCAAGCACTCACCGAGGAGAAGGCTCGTGTCTGGTTTGTGCAGACGTGCCACGCGGTGCAATATCTTCACGAGGAACTGTTCACCGCACATCGGGACATTAAGATCGACAACATTCTACTCAGTGACAAGTGGGTGGCCAAGTTGGCAGACTTTGGTTTTGCCTCCACCTCCGTGAGTCCAGAGGGCCAAGTGGTACTGAGAAAAACGTTCTGTGGCACCGCTGCTTACGAGTCACCACAAATCATCAACCAGCAACAGTACGATCCATTCAAGGCAGACGTGTGGGCAATGGGCGTTGTGCTCTACGTCATAACTCATTTTCAATATCCGTACCAATTTCAGGATCGACGGGTTATGGCCCAACAGCAGAAGAGTTACTTGTATCTCAAATTAAGGTAATAACGAGAAAGGTTATTGAACTTATTGCCAAATGTCTCCTTCTTCTTCATTAGGATCAATCTGACCAAAAGTATCAATCTTCGGCGATTAATCAAACGTATGTTGTACTACGATGAGGAGAAACGATTCACAATCAACGAGGTACTTGATCATTTGTGGGCCAAGAACTGATAGTTACCGTTGACCATGATAGCGAATCGGATAATTATTGTCTTATTCAACTTCATAATAATGACAATAAATTATAATACTTTTCTTAATCATTTTAGTACTCACTTTTCCTTGTTTACTTTTGAAGAACGCGCGCCTTATCATTCAAATTACGATTGTAAAAAAGTTAACTTGAAAAAGTCGCGATCGAAGTGAAGACAGTTTTAGTTTGTAGCAACTTCTTCTTCATTTGCTTTCTGTCTCTGTCAACGTCAAGACTTTCCTTCTTGTTAAGTTTTTTAGTTTTAAATTTTTTTTACTTCAAAGAAAATCGCCAATCAAACATCATGTCATCACTGTTGAATGCTTTTGTGGTGCAATTGGAGCAATCCAAGCTGGAAGTCAAACAACAAGTGCTTGTCGTAATGGACCAATTCTATTGATTGATTGACCAAATCTATGTGAGAGTGAGAATTGTGACAATTGTCGACAGTGCTCAGCACAAATGTGCCCAATTACGAGCATTCCTCAAATCAAAACGACTAACTTGAGAATGGAACTCAAAGTGGAACAGCAGCCCAAGCAGTTTCACCTCAATCGGAGTCACCAAATTGCGTCTATTTGAACACTGAAGAAATTCTTGATTATTTTCAGAAAGAAAATTTCGTAAGTAGTGAACGTTGTGTCTGATGGCTCACTGCATTGTCAATATACATGACATAATGAATCGAGTGCATGTCAATTCCAGTTGCTCACTGGCAGCACGGTTCGGTTGACTTTAACTGGGCCCAATTGTACTTGCAAATTGCTGATTGCGAATTAATACAATTCGGCTCGGATGACAGTGGTGTAAGAAATGCTTTAAAACAATCTCCACCAACCGATCCGGGTCTGCACAGTGCCAATTTGATTGATGTGTTCCTGTGCTTGTACTTAATTTTGTTATTTCTTACAATCTACATGTAGCTGAGCTCTTTGAGACCAATTGGCTCGCAAAACTGAAATCAATTTCTTCACCTAAAAGTGAGAGTAACACAAATGCCGTATAATACGTGCCGCCTGAGAGGACAGTCCACTGAGTGGCTCGTTGGGCCTTCGAAACACTTGGCCTGTACTGTGGCTTCCACTCGTCAGTTGGCAAATTCATCAGAAAGTCTTTGTTTAGCAGACAATTCAAATCAAGTGCCTTGTCCCATTGATGACAGATTGTTTGACTAAACGAGTTAATTCTCATTACAATCACGACTTGTTCTAGTCGGTACAATCAAACCAATTCAACCCGCACGCACTACACAAAAGGTAAATTGATTCGGCCCCAAAGGGCAGTCAGTTCCTAATGTTATTCGCAGTTCGGGAGACGAACAAAACTTTGTTTCAGTAATGCGCATAATTTAATTTTTGTATGCCCTTGCAGATTGTTCACTCACTACAGAAGAAATAAATCGATAATTGACAGGCACTGAAGCATCCAAGTAGGTGGACGACTCTTTGATTCCTCACAAGTTGAACGAATCGATAATTGACATAGAATGAAGCATCCGAGTAGGTGGACGACTCTTTGATTCCTCACAAGTAGAAGGAATCGATAATTGACATAGAATGAAGCATCCGAGTAGGTGGACGACTCTTTGATTCCTCACAAGTAGAAGGAATCGATAATTGACATAGAATGAAGCATCCGAGTAGGTGGACGACTCTTTGATTCCTCACAAGTAGAAGGAATCGATAATTGACATAGAATGAAGCATCCGAGTAGGTGGACGACTCTTTGATTCCTCACAAGTTGAAGGAATCGACAATTGACAGACACTGAAGCATCCGAGTAGGTGGACGACTCTGATTCCTCACAAGTAGAAGGAATCGATAATTGACATAGAATGAAGCATCCGAGTAGGTGGACGACTCTTTGATTCCTCACAAGTTGAAGGAATCGACAATTGACAGACACTGAAGCATCCGAGTAGGTGGACGACTCTTTGATTCCTCACAAGTTGAAGGAATCGATAATTGACATAGAATGAAGCATCCGAGTAGGTGGACGACTCTTTGATTCCTCACAAGTTGAAGGAATCGACAATTGACATAGAATGAAGCATCCGAGTAGGTGGACGACTCTTTGATTCCTCACAAGTTGAAGGAATCGACAATTGACAGACACTGAAGCATCCGAGTAGGTGGACGACTCTTTGATTCCTCACAAGTTGAAGGAATCGACAATTGACAGACACTGAAGCATCCGGAGTAGGTGGACGACTCTTTGATTCCTCACAAGTTGAAGGAATCGACAATTGACAGACACTGAAGCATCCGAGTAGGTGGACGACTCTTTGATTCCTCACAAGTTGAAGGAATCGACAATTGACAGAGACTGAAGCATCCGAGTAGGTGGACGACTCTGATTCCTCACAAGTAGAAGGAATCGATAATTGACATAGAATGAAGCATCCGAGTAGGTGGACGACTCTTTGATTCCTCACAAGTTGAAGGAATCGACAATTGACAGACACTGAAGCATCCGAGTAGGTGGACGACTCTTTGATTCCTCACAAGTTGAAGGAATCGACAATTGACAGACACTGAAGCATCCGAGTAGGTGGACGACTCTTTGATTCCTCACAAGTTGAAGGAATCGACAATTGACAGACACTGAAGCATCCGAGTAGGTGGACGACTCTTTGATTCCTCACAAGTTGAAGGAATCGACAATTGACATAGAATGAAGCATCCGAGTAGGTGGACGACTCTTTGATTCCTCACAAGTTGAAGGAATCGACAATTGACATAGAATGAAGCATCCGAGTAGGTGGACGACTCTGATTCCTCACAAGTAGAAGGAATCGATAATTGACATAGAATGAAGCATCCGAGTAGGTGGACGACTCTTTGATTCCTCACAAGTTGAAGGAATCGACAATTGACAGACACTGAAGCATCCGAGTAGGTGGACGACTCTTTGATTCCTCACAAGTTGAAGGAATCGATAATTGACATAGAATGAAGCATCCGAGTAGGTGGACGACTCTTTGATTCCTCACAAGTTGAAGGAATCGATAATTGACATAGAATGAAGCATCCGAGTAGGTGGACGACTCTTTGATTCCTCACAAGTTGAAGGAATCGACAATTGACAGACACTGAAGCATCCGAGTAGGTGGACGACTCTTTGATTCCTCACAAGTTGAAGGAATCGACAATTGACATAGAATGAAGCATCCGAGTAGGTGGACGACTCTTTGATTCCTCACAAGTTGAAGGAATCGACAATTGACAGACACTGAAGCATCCGAGTATGTGGACGACTCTTTGATTCCTCACAAGTTGAAGGAATCGACAATTGACATAGAATGAAGCATCCGAGTAGGTGGACGACTCTTTGATTCCTCACAAGTAGAAGGAATCGATAATTGACATAGAATGAAGCATCCGAGTAGGTGGACGACTCTTTGATTCCTCACAAGTTGAAGGAATCGATAATTGACATAGAATGAAGCATCCGAGTAGGTGGACGACTCTTTGATTCCTCACAAGTTGAAGGAATCGACAATTGACATAGAATGAAGCATCCGAGTAGGTGGACGACTCTTTGATTCCTCACAAGTTGAAGGAATCGATAATTGACATAGAATGAAGCATCCGAGTAGGTGGACGACTCTTTGATTCCTCACAAGTTGAAGGAATCGACAATTGACAGACACTGAAGCATCCGAGTAGGTGGACGACTCTTTGATTCCTCACAAGTTGAAGGAATCGACAATTGACATAGAATGAAGCATCCGAGTAGGTGGACGACTCTTTGATTCCTCACAAGTTGAAGGAATCGACAATTGACAGACACTGAAGCATCCGAGTAGGTGGACGACTCTTTGATTCCTCACAAGTTGAAGGAATCGACAATTGACATAGAATGAAGCATCCGAGTAGGTGGACGACTCTTTGATTCCTCACAAGTTGAAGGAATCGACAATTGACAGACACTGAAGCATCCGAGTAGGTGGACGACTCTTTGATTCCTCACAAGTTGAAGGAATCGACAATTGACATAGAATGAAGCATCCGAGTAGGTGGACGACTCTTTGATTCCTCACAAGTTGAAGGAATCGACAATTGACAGACACTGAAGCATCCGAGTAGGTGGACGACTCTTTGATTCCTCACAAGTTGAAGGAATCGACAATTGACATAGAATGAAGCATCCGAGTAGGTGGACGACTCTTTGATTCCTCACAAGTTGAAGGAATCGACAATTGACAGACACTGAAGCATCCGAGTAGGTGGACGACTCTTTGATTCCTCACAAGTTGAAGGAATCGACAATTGACAGACACTGAAGCATCCGAGTAGGTGGACGACTCTTTGATTCCTCACAAGTTGAAGGAATCGACAATTGACAGACACTGAAGCATCCGAGTAGGTGGACGACTCTTTGATTCCTCACAAGTTGAAGGAATCGACAATTGACATAGAATGAAGCATCCGAGTAGGTGGACGACTCTTTGATTCCTCACAAGTTGAAGGAATCGATAATTGACATAGAATGAAGCATCCGAGTAGGTGGACGACTCTTTGATTCCTCACAAGTTGAAGGAATCGACAATTGACATAGAATGAAGCATCCGAGTAGGTGGACGACTCTGATTCCTCACAAGTAGAAGGAATCGACAATTGACATAGAATGAAGCATCCGAGTAGGTGGACGACTCTTTGATTCCTCACAAGTTGAAGGAATCGACAATTGACAGACACTGAAGCATCCGAGTAGGTGGACGACTCTTTGATTCCTCACAAGTTGAAGGAATCGACAATTGACAGACACTGAAGCATCCGAGTAGGTGGACGACTCTTTGATTCCTCACAAGTTGAAGGAATCGACAATTGACAGACACTGAAGCATCCGAGTAGGTGGACGACTCTTTGATTCCTCACAAGTTGAAGGAATCGACAATTGACATAGAATGAAGCATCCGAGTAGGTGGACGACTCTGATTCCTCACAAGTAGAAGGAATCGATAATTGACATAGAATGAAGCATCCGAGTAGGTGGACGACTCTTTGATTCCTCACAAGTTGAAGGAATCGATAATTGACATAGAATGAAGCATCCGAGTAGGTGGACGACTCTTTGATTCCTCACAAGTTGAAGGAATCGATAATTGACATAGAATGAAGCATCCGAGTAGGTGGACGACTCTTTGATTCCTCACAAGTTGAAGGAATCGACAATTGACAGACACTGAAGCATCCGAGTAGGTGGACGACTCTTTGATTCCTCACAAGGTGAAGGAATCGACAATTGACATAGAATGAAGCATCCGAGTAGGTGGACGACTCTTTGATTCCTCACAAGTTGAAGGAATCGACAATTGACAGACACTGAAGCATCCGAGTAGGTGGACGACTCTTTGATTCCTCACAAGTTGAAGGAATCGACAATTGACATAGAATGAAGCATCCGAGTAGGTGGACGACTCTTTGATTCCTCACAAGTTGAAGGAATCGACAATTGACTGACACTGCGGCGTCCGAGTAGGTGGACGACTCTTTGATTCCTCACAAGTTGAAGGAATCGACAATTGACAGACACTGAAGCATCCGAGTAGGTGGACGACTCTTTGATTCCTCACAAGTTGAAGGAATCGACAATTGACAGACACTGAAGCATCCGAGTAGGTGGACGACTCTTTGATTCCTCACAAGTTGAAGGAATCGACAATTGACAGACACTGAAGCATCCGAGTAGGTGGACGACTCTTTGATTCCTCACAAGTTGAAGGAATCGACAATTGACATAGAATGAAGCATCCGAGTAGGTGGACGACTCTTTGATTCCTCACAAGTTGAAGGAATCGACAATTGACAGACACTGAAGCATCCGAGTAGGTGGACGACTCTTTGATTCCTCACAAGTTGAAGGAATCGACAATTGACATAGAATGAAGCATCCGAGTAGGTGGACGACTCTTTGATTCCTCACAAGTTGAAGGAATCGACAATTGACATAGAATGAAGCATCCGAGTAGGTGGACGACTCTTTGATTCCTCACAAGTTGAAGGAATCGATAATTGACATAGAATGAAGCATCCGAGTAGGTGGACGACTCTTTGATTCCTCACAAGTTGAAGGAATCGACAATTGACATAGAATGAAGCATCCGAGTAGGTGGACGACTCTTTGATTCCTCACAAGTTGAAGGAATCGATAATTGACATAGAATGAAGCATCCGAGTAGGTGGACGACTCTTTGATTCCTCACAAGTTGAAGGAATCGACAATTGACAGACACTGAAGCATCCGAGTAGGTGGACGACTCTTTGATTCCTCACAAGTTGAAGGAATCGACAATTGACATAGAATGAAGCATCCGAGTAGGTGGACGACTCTTTGATTCCTCACAAGTTGAAGGAATCGATAATTGACATAGAATGAAGCATCCGAGTAGGTGGACGACTCTTTGATTCCTCACAAGTTGAAGGAATCGACAATTGACAGACACTGAAGCATCCGAGTAGGTGGACGACTCTTTGATTCCTCACAAGTTGAAGGAATCGACAATTGACATAGAATGAAGCATCCGAGTAGGTGGACGACTCTTTGATTCCTCACAAGTAGAAGGAATCGATAATTGACATAGAATGAAGCATCCGAGTAGGTGGACGACTCTTTGATTCCTCACAAGTTGAAGGAATCGATAATTGACATAGAATGAAGCATCCGAGTAGGTGGACGACTCTTTGATTCCTCACAAGTTGAAGGAATCGATAATTGACATAGAATGAAGCATCCGAGTAGGTGGACGACTCTTTGATTCCTCACAAGTTGAAGGAATCGACAATTGACAGACACTGAAGCATCCGAGTAGGTGGACGACTCTTTGATTCCTCACAAGTTGAAGGAATCGATAATTGACATAGAATGAAGCATCCGAGTAGGTGGACGACTCTTTGATTCCTCACAAGTTGAAGGAATCGATAATTGACATAGAATGAAGCATCCGAGTAGGTGGACGACTCTTTGATTCCTCACAAGTTGAAGGAATCGATAATTGACATAGAATGAAGCATCCGAGTAGGTGGACGACTCTTTGATTCCTCACAAGTTGAAGGAATCGACAATTGACAGACACTGAAGCATCCGAGTAGGTGGACGACTCTTTGATTCCTCACAAGTTGAAGGAATCGACAATTGACAGACACTGAAGCATCCGAGTAGGTGGACGACTCTTTGATTCCTCACAAGTTGAAGGAATCGACAATTGACATAGAATGAAGCATCCGAGTAGGTGGACGACTCTTTGATTCCTCACAAGTTGAAGGAATCGACAATTGACAGACACTGAAGCATCCGAGTAGGTGGACGACTCTTTGATTCCTCACAAGTTGAAGGAATCGACAATTGACATAGAATGAAGCATCCGAGTAGGTGGACGACTCTTTGATTCCTCACAAGTTGAAGGAATCGACAATTGACATAGAATGAAGCATCCGAGTAGGTGGACGACTCTTTGATTCCTCACAAGTTGAAGGAATCGATAATTGACATAGAATGAAGCATCCGAGTAGGTGGACGACTCTTTGATTCCTCACAAGTTGAAGGAATCGACAATTGACATAGAATGAAGCATCCGAGTAGGTGGACGACTCTTTGATTCCTCACAAGTTGAAGGAATCGATAATTGACATAGAATGAAGCATCCGAGTAGGTGGACGACTCTTTGATTCCTCACAAGTTGAAGGAATCGACAATTGACAGACACTGAAGCATCCGAGTAGGTGGACGACTCTTTGATTCCTCACAAGTTGAAGGAATCGACAATTGACATAGAATGAAGCATCCGAGTAGGTGGACGACTCTTTGATTCCTCACAAGTTGAAGGAATCGACAATTGACATAGAATGAAGCATCCGAGTAGGTGGACGACTCTTTGATTCCTCACAAGTTGAAGGAATCGACAATTGACAGACACTGAAGCATCCGAGTAGGTGGACGACTCTTTGATTCCTCACAAGTTGAAGGAATCGACAATTGACATAGAATGAAGCATCCGAGTAGGTGGACGACTCTTTGATTCCTCACAAGTAGAAGGAATCGATAATTGACATAGAATGAAGCATCCGAGTAGGTGGACGACTCTTTGATTCCTCACAAGTTGAAGGAATCGATAATTGACATAGAATGAAGCATCCGAGTAGGTGGACGACTCTTTGATTCCTCACAAGTTGAAGGAATCGATAATTGACATAGAATGAAGCATCCGAGTAGGTGGACGACTCTTTGATTCCTCACAAGTTGAAGGAATCGACAATTGACAGACACTGAAGCATCCGAGTAGGTGGACGACTCTTTGATTCCTCACAAGTTGAAGGAATCGATAATTGACATAGAATGAAGCATCCGAGTAGGTGGACGACTCTTTGATTCCTCACAAGTTGAAGGAATCGATAATTGACATAGAATGAAGCATCCGAGTAGGTGGACGACTCTTTGATTCCTCACAAGTTGAAGGAATCGATAATTGACATAGAATGAAGCATCCGAGTAGGTGGACGACTCTTTGATTCCTCACAAGTTGAAGGAATCGACAATTGACAGACACTGAAGCATCCGAGTAGGTGGACGACTCTTTGATTCCTCACAAGTTGAAGGAATCGACAATTGACAGACACTGAAGCATCCGAGTAGGTGGACGACTCTTTGATTCCTCACAAGTTGAAGGAATCGACAATTGACATAGAATGAAGCATCCGAGTAGGTGGACGACTCTTTGATTCCTCACAAGTTGAAGGAATCGACAATTGACAGACACTGAAGCATCCGAGTAGGTGGACGACTCTTTGATTCCTCACAAGTTGAAGGAATCGATAATTGACATAGAATGAAGCATCCGAGTAGGTGGACGACTCTTTGATTCCTCACAAGTTGAAGGAATCGACAATTGACAGACACTGAAGCATCCGAGTAGGTGGACGACTCTTTGATTCCTCACAAGTTGAAGGAATCGACAATTGACAGACACTGAAGCATCCGAGTAGGTGGACGACTCTTTGATTCCTCACAAGTTGAAGGAATCGACAATTGACATAGAATGAAGCATCCGAGTAGGTGGACGACTCTTTGATTCCTCACAAGTTGAAGGAATCGACAATTGACAGACACTGAAGCATCCGAGTAGGTGGACGACTCTTTGATTCCTCACAAGTTGAAGGAATCGACAATTGACATAGAATGAAGCATCCGAGTAGGTGGACGACTCTTTGATTCCTCACAAGTTGAAGGAATCGATAATTGACATAGAATGAAGCATCCGAGTAGGTGGACGACTCTTTGATTCCTCACAAGTTGAAGGAATCGATAATTGACATAGAATGAAGCATCCGAGTAGGTGGACGACTCTTTGATTCCTCACAAGTTGAAGGAATCGATAATTGACATAGAATGAAGCATCCGAGTAGGTGGACGACTCTTTGATTCCTCACAAGTTGAAGGAATCGATAATTGACATAGAATGAAGCATCCGAGTAGGTGGACGACTCTTTGATTCCTCACAAGTTGAAGGAATCGACAATTGACAGACACTGAAGCATCCGAGTAGGTGGACGACTCTTTGATTCCTCACAAGTTGAAGGAATCGACAATTGACATAGAATGAAGCATCCGAGTAGGTGGACGACTCTTTGATTCCTCACAAGTAGAAGGAATCGATAATTGACATAGAATGAAGCATCCGAGTAGGTGGACGACTCTTTGATTCCTCACAAGTAGAAGGAACTCGAATGACTTTTAGCGGCATCACGCGTTAACGCCATCCAGGGGGTGGTGGAGCCATTCCTGGATTATAACCGCTCTAATAGCCACCACCTGTAGGATAGGGAGCTTGAGTGTAGCCTTGCCCGGCAGCATAACCTGGCGACTGTGCACCATAGCCTTGTGGACCTTGTCGTGAATAAGCGGAACTTGAGTTCACCTGAGTAAAATCTCGTCGACGTTGGTTGTATGAAGCTACACCGCCAGCGGCGCAACAACAGCACAATGCCACAATGCCGCAAATTATGAAAGGTGCTAGAGCAAACACAACAAATAGTACCACGGCCCAGACGGGCAATCCACTTTCTTGATCGTTGAAAAATGGCTTATTGAACGGATCATTATCGATGTGATCATTGTGGTCTGACCCGTCGTTGATGCCTAAAATCCGTCCAGTTGCAGATCCATTGACGGCCACATTTGAAGACTTGTTGACCAGACTTGAGTTGTGGCCAATTGAAGCACTTGAAACCTTGTGCAACTGAACGAAGAAAATGCCAATCACCAGAAGAGGCACAGAAAGACCAAAACGAATCTTGGCACACAAGGTTGAGCAGAGCAAACTTTCGGTCTCAACGCCACAAAACACATAACCCTTGTTTGTCGAAATGCAAAGTCAATGAATACTTTCGAATTGTTCGACTTTGTTTATTAATGAATGCATCCAATAAAACCAATAGGAATAATCGAATCAATTTGTCATTTGACGTGAAGCTACATTCACTCTCTAATGAATTGATGCATTTTGTTTTGAATATAAATTGGATTAACACCAAACACATTAATAGAACAAATTGTTAGTTTTTCACAAAATAACTCAATTGGAACTTGTCCTGCAAAATATGCATGCTTATAAACATTATAATAGTGTGCTTGAATGGCCATTGCCAACATGTTGCCAACGTGCACGTTATCTCAATGCAGCTTTTGGTGGAGCAATTGGTTAAGGTTAAAACAAAAAGACACCAGTGGAGTAATGAGCTTGGAAATACAAGGGTTTTGCAATTGCAATTGCAATGACAATGCACAATCAAGACCATTGATGTATAAGTCCAGGTGGATTCGCTTTCGAGGCTCGTTTCGTGAATTGGGAATGGGTCGATCGGGTTGAGATCATCATCATCATCAAGACTTGAGTCACTGCTAATAGAAGCACTTGAAACCTTGTGTGGCTGCAGCACGATGACGATCACGACAATCGAGAGAAGAAGTCCAGAAAGAACAAAGCGAATGTTCATCTTGGCACAAAATGTTGACACTGAAAACTTGCGGTGCAAACTTCGTTCTCAACACCACACAAAACATATAATCAGTGATTGACGAAAGACATGTCTGCTAAATGCTTTCGAATTGTTCGACCTTGTACCAATTTGGTAAATTTATTACTGAAAGTATTTAATTGATTTAATAATAAAAGGAAAATCAAATTCATTCTCAATTTAATTTCGCTCTTTAATGTGTCAATGACTGAATTATTTAGTGTGGATGTTTTTAGTGCTAATGTGGCAAAATGTTTTGATTGATGTATTGCTTCTATCTAGAGTGGATCGTTCATTCATTGCAATTGTAAATGATAGACCTGATTTTGAACTTGAACTGAGCCACACTATCACACTTGTTTGCGTATGGAAAATTTTATATCAATCCACCAACTCAATCACTCGATAACTATCATCGATTACAATCACAATTGATTGATCCAATAGATTCGATCATAATAATGCTATAATGACATCAAATAGACAAAGGAATGCCAATTGGTCATTGGAGAATGTCCAAAACATTGTAATTGACAATCACGTTTGCAATCAAACACTATTCTTCGAGTAGATCACCAAATGACCGTAATGACATTGGAGGGACAGATTGCTTTCAAAGGGAGGTGACCGATTCGAGTGATAACTGCACTTATCGGGTTGGTGGTAGTGATAAGTCGGGTCTTGTGCGTTACTACTGACTGATGATAAACCTAAGCACGAGTCTGACAAACAAGTGCGCTTTGGTTACTCGTTGGCTCATTCATTCATTCGATTGGTGTAATGATGATCAGTGATCAATTATATAAAGTGAATCGAAGTGTCAGCCAATTGGCAAATCATGGCCATGAGCCTTCTCGTAGTAAACAATCAATATATGTTGAAGTAAAAAACAAAGTTGGCTTGATTCGTTCAATGAATGTTTAGTACTCTGAGCTTAGGCACTTATGGTGTAATTGACTTATTAGAATGGCACAAAAAATCTCTGATAAGTTTGTCAACTTAAGTTTGAGTTACATCATAGTTTAAATTGTAGGGTTTTTTTTAAATCAAATCGTTATGACAAAAAATGAATATTTGACCAATCTGATTGAAAATAAACGGCCCCACGCGATTCGATTCAAGAATCGTGCATAGATAAATAAATAAATAAATCTGATTGTTCCATTCAAAGTAGCTGTCATAATGGAAAATTTTGTTATGTCCAATTTGACTTTTACTTTTCAAGATATTGTTGTGTAAAAACTTTTGGAAAAATCAACTTGTCGACTGGAAGCTTTAGAATACTTTGTTATCTTGTGTCACTTTGCACTATTCGAGTCTATTTGCAAGACACCAAGTTAAGCGTGTGTGTCTGTGTGTGTGTGTGAATGAGTGATATCTCCCTCAACCTTTGAGTAAAAGTCCTGACAATGTCCTCAGACCGGCAAACCTCGTCGATCGGTATCACCAGCGTCAATGGTAACCATGTCCTGAAACTGACCTGTATTCGGCGACGGCATCCTTCAATGCAGTGAGATTTAATTTGGCTGGCCAACCAAAAATATGGTCGACTGATTGAAGTGAGTACTGATGATGGTGGTGGTGGTGATGATGATGCTGTGGGGTAAGTGTGGGGTGCCTAGGATCCTACTGGTGCACAATGTGACTGATGGCGTAGACCAACGCACGAAGCAACAACAGCACCAGTGAGAGAGTGAGGACAAACACGAGTCGATTACGGGTGATTAGTATTGTTGTGCGACATTGAATGAATATATAAACGAATGAATGCACTGGACTGGAGTGATACTTGACGGGGTGACGAGAACACAGAGTCAACATGCCTGCACAGAAACCAATGAAAATCTTCTTCCACGCCATGGATGGTCCAGGCCATCTGAACGCGTGCCTAGGACTAGCCCAGGCCCTAGCCAGCCGAGACCATCAAATCATCTTCCTCCTAAATGGCGCCTTCAAAGGCCAATTTGCCAAGTTTGGTTTCGAGGAAATTCTGCTCACCAAAAGTCCTCCGCCACAATTCGCCCAAAATGGCCTCAAACAGTCAGACAAAACAATTAATCCAGTCAAGATGGGCGCAATGATGATTCTTAAATCAGGAATTCTCGGGCCCAAATCTCCACTCGAGAAGCTTCGACAAAGCAACGGCAAAGGCAATGAACAGTTCATTAAGACACTGCACGACTCGACACTTGAGTTCAATCCTCAAATTGAGAAAGCAATCAAACGCGAACAACCCGATCTGATCATATTGGATCACTTTTTTATTCCGCCAGTTGTGCTGCAGATGAACATTCCGTGGGTTAATCTGTGCAGTGGTAATCCGCTGTCATTGCACAATTCAACCAGACTGCCACCGAGTAGTTCAGGTAAAACAAATTTAATTGTGAATTAGCTTATTGAAATTGACATTTTACTGTTAGGTTACCCAACCGACTCAGATCCACTGACATGGAAAGAGTTTCGTTCACTTCGTCTTGAATTTTACCGTCAACTGTCCGAAGCTCAAACGAAACTATGCGTGCATTTCAATTATGAACTAGCAGAAGTGGACAATCCAATTCAGCATTCATTTCCTCGATCAAAGCATTTGAACATTTATGGTTACCCACAAGAGTTGGACTACCAAGATGTGCTTGACAGTAAGAACACTTTCCGATTGGACACATTCTGTCGAACTGGAGAGGACAAATTTGAATTGCCTGAAGGATTTGTTCAACCTGGCGATCAGTTGATCTACTTCTCACTTGGATCGATGGGTTCGGTTGATGTTGAGTTGATGAAACGAATTGTGACTGTTCTTGGTAAAACCCCATACAAATGCATTGTCTCGAAAGGGCCACTTGCAGATGAGTATGAGCTACCAGTAAATTGTTGGGGCAGAGCTTACCTTCCACAAACACAAATCCTTCCTCTAGTGGATCTGGTGATCACACACGGTGGCAACAACACCGTGACTGAGTCTTTCTCCTTTGGCAAACCAATGATTGTCCTGCCACTGTTTGGTGATCAGTACGACAATGCACAGAGAGTGCATGAAATGAACTATGGAGTCCGACTTGAGCCATACACATTCCAAGAATCTCAACTAATCGAATCAATCGACAAACTACTAGACGACGCATCACTGCATGAACGATTACAGACAGCAGCTAAACGAATCGAGTCAGCCAACAATAAGGTGAAGGCTTGTGAGAGAATCGAAAAATTGGTCCAAAAATATTAATTCAAATTTAATTTAATTTAAAATCAATGTATTAATAATAATATCCAAATAAATGATTCATTCATTTTTTTTGGGATCACCACAAAATGCAATCATCACCAATTAAAACATGGGAAATTTGTTCTCATGTCACACTTTAAATAGCACACCTGTGTGGTTAATTATAACACAGGGTTGGCTCTGTCTGGCTGGATGGGTGAAGTGCAGAAATTCCGTACTTACTAAGAGATAACTTTTGATGTGATTTGCTTTAAAGTGCTTTCAACCAAGCTAAAAGGTCATGTTTGGTAGTATCAAAATCATTAAGACATTCGTACAATTGATTAAACAAAAGTATCAGAAAGACAAATCTAAAGTCGAAATTCATTCAGGTTTGCACTCTATGGCCAAACACTTTCTCTCTATCCTGTCACCCTCAAACAGCACCTCAAGCATGACTCTGCATATCACCTCAAGTATGATCACTTGTTTTACACTTCACCGATAACACTTATCACGCCACAATCCTGTAAATCGCACATTCTTTTTACTATTGACTTAATATTGACTCTACGTAGTGCACTTAAGAGTCTGTGTTTATTTGTACATTTTGAGCACATATGATCACAAAGTACAATCTAACAATCAACAGCACAATTAATTAATCAAATTTAAAACAATAAATTTCATTTTAAATTGTAAATTTCTAATAATCAACCAATCAATGACGATTTAGAAATACACTTAATCCGAGTCACAGTAATGTGGATTTGAAAGTGATTATTGACAAATGCACTAGAATGTGACTCAAATAAAAAGTATTTCCATTGTGAGAAGAAATACAATCTCTGTATTGAACGCAATCGACAGTCATGTTAGGTTTTACTAATGACAAACAATGGCTGGGTAAATTACGTTACGGTCAATATCGAAACTATTTGTTTTTGGTACATTCAAGAAACACATTGAATTACTTACCGTATTGTGCTGACAAGGCAAACTTCAAACAAAGAAGCAACTGATGAAGAGAAATGCACAAGTGACATTTTGATTATCATGTTTAAAGAGATTGAGTTTCCAGAATTTACAAATGACAACTAAATGTTCAAACCAGACGCGTAGTCTTAATATGTCTTTTGGGGCCTCGATTTGCGCGTTAATTGAAAAGTTTGGGCTGCATGTGTAACGTTCATCATAATTAGACTTCGATGTAGAATAATTCTGTAAAAGTTTTTGCAACCAAGCGATTGATTGACAGATTTGACGCATTGCGAAACACTTTCTCAGTTTATTAATTGATGAATTCATTCTATTTGTCAATATTTGTTTGCGCATTGGTCTTTGCGGTATGAATACTAGGTATTTAATAATTTGATTCATTAAAATTATTATTAAATGTGACGGTGGTGATTAAATTAAATAAAAAGATTTAATTTTGCACGAAAGTTTGAGTATGGAAGCTAGATTAGAGCTAATTAAAGTTGCAAAGTTTTGCCGCTGTACATCATTCTGGTCTAATTGGGCACGATTTTAACATAGCACAGATGTAATGTAAATTGATTTGTGCATTTCAGTTCACTGCATCAACAGTTCAATCCTCTCAGCAGCCTTGTCCTTGCTGTTGCATGTCTCAATTCGTTGTGCCGCCTCTCTCAGCCGTCGATTGAGTGGCTCATTTGTCAAAAGTTGCTCAATGGCTTCACTTAACTGTTCATCGGTAAAAGTTGCAGAATCGAGTCTCACTCCCAGTCCTGTGTCCTGCAGTCGTTGTGCATTGTCCAACTGGTCACCTCCCAGTGCAATCATTGGCTTGCCAAATGAGAATGTTTCGGTGAATGTGTTGTTGCCTGCATGCATGATCACCAGGTCAACTAAGGATTTTTGTTTGAGGTAAATATGCCTGGCCCCAGCAGTTCGTTGGCAACTCAATTTGTGCCGATCTAGGCCCTTTCGAAATGATGTACTTGTGTGGGGCATTCAATATTCATGCAGATGAATAATAATACTAACGCAATATATTAAATACTGTAAGTGTACAATTGTTGTTATGGCAATCATTTTAGGTCCTAAATTGTCAGACTAAACGCTAAAGTGAACAATAACAAAGATTATGCTTTATTAAATTATTTCATTAATTTATAAGCACAAAGTGTGTCATGAGCCATAACACTTCTTTCCAAATTAGGCAAGTGACAGTGGCACTAATTTTTACGGTCAAGTGGCTAGACTAACGAGTAACCAAGTGAAAAGTGAAATGAGACTGGACAAACGAAATGAAATCGAAAAGCTAAATATATCGAGACATTCGAATCACGACTAGAGCTCGACCAGACCAACAGTCCCTGGGCACTGCATTTGATTGTCATCGACAATGTCATATAGCACCATAACTTCACAAACAGCCGTCCCGTTGCATTCATCCGTACGGGTAATGTATGGTTTGCTGGTGGACCACTCAAGATGCTGCCATCACTAAAACAAACTGAAACAAAAACGGCACGTCGAGTCGTTGGGTTGCATGCCAGCCAGCAGTACTCAACTCAAGTTACTCAACACAATCACTTTTATGTTGCTATAGCCATTTGGCTTGAACAGTTGGCTAAACCAAGCAATAAGCATTGCAAGTGCACACAGGTGCCAACATTTCAATCCACTTTACAATGAATTGGAGTCATTCGATTGACCGACACAAAGTTAACTGTTAAGGTAGACAAAACAAAGTTCAATCTTTGCCGGGCCACAAGTTCATTACGATATACACTTTGCCATTTTTCTATGACTATTGCCATACAAGTGTAAAGAGTGTCCACCAAGTCTGACCGATCCCACCACCGCAAGCAATGAACTGACCAGCGCACCTAAATGCCTCTCAGCAAAGCAAATAAAATGTTGCATCATATCATATGTTGCAAATAAATCATTTAATATGCATTGAGTTTCAGTGATTGATGAATTTGCAGAACAGAACACTTGTCTGTTGGACAGATCAGTGGGTACGGAGCATATCGAGCACATTGTCATTGTAGGTGAAGGTAACTTCCTCAATCACGGCGGAAAGCTTCATACCCCACTGTCGGTAGTGGTTGAATCGCTCGCGTTCGATCTTGTGCTCAGTAGCGCAGTCATATGCCTCTGGCATGAAGTTTCCCTTTGCATCGAAGAAAAGAGTTCGGATTTGCAGTGTCTTCGCACTCAGCTGGGCACACTCCTCAAACAGTGCCTTAAAGGTTTCCTCTCGGGTGCCTGGATTCATGAATCGTTCAATGTCGAACTTGTCCGCATTCTCAAGGCATGATTCCAACTCTTTGGCCTGCTTCTTCGAAATCTCCGACAGAGTGGTCAGAAAGTTGATTTCGTTCGGTGGCTTCGACTGCTGCTGCTTTCTCTTCTGCCTGCGAGTATACAGATTTACCATAGATTGAATATAACTTCCATAAGACATGCGTATGGTTTGCACACCTTCCTCTACCTTCTTGACCTGTAAGACATTTGAGACATTAGTGATATAAAGGTGGTGGCACACAACCATACATACCACATCGTAGAGCGCCTCGAATTCGACTCGATAAATGTGCTCTTCGTGTCCCATGGGAATTTCCACTTTGGCTTCAACCGTTTGGTTGATTGTTGGCTTGGTAAATTCGAGTGGAACTTGCTCCACTTGGTTTAGTTCTTCATCTTCTTCATCAACGGCAATTTGACCATCATCCGTCGGACATTGTTTGTTCGGCTCGTTCCAATTAGTTGGATCAAAACTTTGGGCTGGTTCGTTGCTCTTCTTTAATTCGTTGTTCGTGGACTTTGATTTGTTCGCTTCCTCTTTGTCTTTGGTCTCATTCTTCTTCTTCTGAGGCTGAGGATTCTTGACCTCCTTCGACACTGGAGAAGATTTGGCATTCTTAGAGTCCACGCCGCTGTGATGTTTGTCCTTCTCGGGCTTTCCACTGGCTTTGTTGATAGTCTTGCCTTTGTTGGTCGAATTGAGTTTGTTTACAGATTTGCCCTTTGAAGATTTGACGGATTTGCCCTTTGAAGATGCCTTTTGACTAGATGGCTTCACGCCGCTGCCTTTCTTAGTAACTGAAGTAGGTTTGACAGGTTTCTTCGCAACCGGCTTTTCTTTACTCTTTGCATCATCCTTTGACTTGTCTGACTTGCCTTTCGATTTGGTCATGAGAACGATATGGAATGACGACGACACAGGCGACGAAGGTAGACTTTTCGATTGGTTGGCTCGAGTGTGGTGACCACTGGTGAGGCAATGAAGTAGATGAGAAATTGAGGACACAAACAAAATCAAATGCTAGTCAGGAAACAGACTTTCGTTAAGTCTGAAACATGACCATTATTGGCACATTTAAAGTGCGTGTCAGTAAAACAACGCGTCAAACTGAGTCGAATTCGAGTCGAATTGCTCAAATGATTCGTCACCTCTCTGAATTCGTTTTACTCTGTCTGAATTGCCTTTGCTCAATTAGTAATCGAAAATTGCTGAAACTACAGCTATGACTATAAATATGGCAATGGCATTACCTTACAAGTTTGTTTAAGTTTGCAGTTTTCTTTTTTTTGTATCTCAACTCGAGAGCTTCTCTTCGCTCGAGTTTAACATGAGCAAGAAATCCTCCTCTTCGTCATCTTCTACTAACAACGAACAAGAGCATGCCAAAGAGTCGACTCGAGGGCACGGTGACTTTTCCCTTGATTCCCAGATT
>JAKIJQ010000158.1:0-47500 GCA_023373905.1 Rhizoglyphus robini
AGACAGTACAACACTATTCTATCGAACACTAGTCATTGGGTGTGTGTGCTCGTGTGGGCAAGTGAGACAGTGGTGATGTGAGCGATTAGAGGAGTCATTGAGAGGTGCACGAGACAGTACAACACTATTCTATCGAACACTAGTCATTGGGTGTGTGTGCTCGTGTGGGCAAGTGAGACAGTGGTGATGTGAGCGATTAGAGGAGTCATTGAGAGGTGCACGAGACAGTACAACACTATTCTATCGAACACTAGTCATTGGGTGTGTGTGCTCGTGTGGGCCATTGAGACAGTGGTGATGTGAGCGATTAGAGGAGTTATTGAGAGGTGCACGAGACAGTACAACACTATTCTATCGAACACTAGTCATTTGCCTATTCTGTTGGATTGTGTCAGTCATTGGGTGAGTGTGCTCGTGTGGGCAAGTGAGACAGTGGTAATGTGAGCGATTAGAGGAGTCATTGAGAGGTGCACGAGACAGTACAACATTATTCTATCGAACACTAGTCATTGGGTGAGTGTGCTCGTGTGGGCAAGTGAGACAGTGGTGATGTTAGCGATTAGAAGAGTCATTGAGAGGTGCACGAGACAGTACAACACTATTCTATCGAACACTAGTCATTGGGTGTATGTGCTCGTGTGGGCAAGTGAGACAGTGGTGATGTGAGCGATTAAAGGAGTCATTGAGAGGTGCACGAGACAGTACAACACTATTCCTATCGAACACTAGTCATTTGCTATTCTGTTGGATTGTGTCAGTCATTGGGTGTGTGTGCTCGTGTGGGCCATTGAAACAGTGGTGATGTGAGCGATTATGGGACACATCGACAAGTGCACGAGACAGTACAACACTATTCTATCGAACACTAGTCATTGGGTGTGTGTGCTCGTGTGGGCAAGTGAGACAGTGGTGATGTGAGCGATTAGAGGAGTCATTGAGAGGTGCACGAGACAGTACAACACTATTCTATCGAACACTAGTCATTGGGTGTGTGTGCTCGTGTGGGCCATTGAAACAGTGGTGATGTGAGCGATTATGGGACACATCAACAAGTGCACGAGACAGTACAACACTATTCTATCGAACGCTAGTCATTGGGTGTGTGTGCTCGTGTGGGCAAGTGAGACAGTGGTGATGTGAGCGATTAGAGGAGTCATTGAGAGGTGCACGAGACAGTACAACACTATTCTATCGAACACTAGTCATTGGGTGTGTGTGCTCGTGTGGGCCATTGAAACAGTGGTGATGTGAGCGATTATGGGACACATCGACAAGTGCACGAGACAGTACAACACTATTCTATCGAACACTAGTCATTGGGTGTGTGTGCTCGTGTGGGCAAGTGAGACAGTGGTGATGTGAGCGATTAGAGGAGTCATTGAGAGGTGCACGAGACAGTACAACACTATTCTATCGAACACTAGTCATTGGGTGTGTGTGCTCGTGTGGGCCATTGAAACAGTGGTGATGTGAGCGATTATGGGACACATCAACAAGTGCACGAGACAGTACAACACTATTCTATCGAACGCTAGTCATTGGGTGTGTGTGCTCGTGTGGGCAAGTGAGACAGTGGTGATGTGAGCGATTAGAGGAGTCATTGAGAGGTGCACGAGACAGTACAACACTATTCTATCGAACACTAGTCATTGGGTGTGTGTGCTCGTGTGGGCCATTGAAACAGTGGTAATGTGAGCGATTATGGGACACATCAACAAGTGCACGAGACAGTACAACACTATTCTATCGAACGCTAGTCATTGGGTGTGTGTGCTCGTGTGGGCAAGTGAGACAGTGGTGATGTGAGCGATTAGAGGAGTCATTGAGAGGTGCACGAGACAGTTCAACACTGTTCTATCGAACGCTAGTCATTGGGTGTGTGTGCTCGTGTGGGCAAGTGAGACAGTGGTGATGTGAGCGATTAGAGGAGTCATTGAGAGGTGCACGAGACAGTACAACACTATTCTATCGAACACTAGTCATTTGCCTATTCTGTTGGATTGTGTCAGTCATTGGGTGAGTGTGCTCGTGTGGGCAAGTGAGACAGTGGTGATGTGAGCGATTAGAAAAGTCATTGAGAGGTGCACGATACAGTACAACACTATTCTATCGAACACTAGTCATTGGGTGTATGTGCTCGTGTGGGCCATTGAAACAGTGGTGATGTGAGCGATTATGGGACACATCAACAAGTGCACGAGACAGTACAACACTATTCTATCGAACGCTAGTCATTGGGTGTGTGTGCTCGTGTGGGCAAGTGAGACAGTGGTGATGTGAGCGATTAGAGGAGTCATTGAGAGGTGCACGAGACAGTTCAACACTATTCTATAGAATGCTAGTCATTGGGTGTGTGTGCTCGTGTGGGCAAGTGAGACAGTGGTGATGTGAGCGATTAGAAGAGTCATTGAGAGGTGCACAAGACAGTACAACACTATTCTATCGAACACTAGTCATTTGGTGTGTGTGCTCGTGTGGGCCATTGAAACAGTGGTGATGTGAGCGATTATGGGACACATCGACAAGTGCACGAGACTGTACAACACTATTCTATCGAACACTAGTCATTTGACTATTCTGTTGGATTGTGTCAGTCATTGGGTGTGTGCTCGTGTGGGCCATTGAGACAGTGGTGATGTGAGCGATTAGAGGAGTTATTGAGAGGTGCACGAGACAGTACAACACTATTCTATCGAACACTAGTCATTGGGTGTGTGTGCTCGTGTGGGCCATTGAGACAGTGGTGATGTGAGCGATTATGGGACACATCGACAAGTGCACGAGACTGTACAACACTATTCTGTCGAACACTAGTCATTTGTCTTTTCTGTTGGATTGTGTCAGTCATTGGGTGTGTGTGCTCGTGTGGGCAAGTGAGACAGTGATGATGTGACCCATTATGGGACACATCGACAAGTGCACGAGACTGTACAACACTATTCTGTCGAACACTAGTCATTTGCCTATTCTGTTGGATTGTGTCAGTCATTGGGTGTGTGTGCTCGTGTGGGCAAGTGAGACAGTGATGATGTGACCCATTATGGGACACATCGACAAGTGCACGAGACTGTACAACACTATTCTGTTGAACACTAGTCATTGGGTGTGTGTGCTCGTGTGGGCATGTTAGACAGTTGTGATGTGAGCGATTAGAGGAGCCATTGAGAGGTGCACGAGACAGTACAACACTATTCTATCGAACACTAGTCATTGGGTGTGTGTGCTCGTGTGGGCAAGTGAGACAGTGGTGATGTGAGCGATTAGAGGAGCCATTGAGAGGTGCACGAGACAGTACAACACTATTCTATCGAACACTAGTCATTGGGTGTGTGTGCTCGTGTGGGCAAGTGAGACAGTGGTGATGTGAGCGATTAGAGGAGCCATTGAGAGGTGCACGAGACAGTACAACACTATTCTATCGAACACTAGTCATTGGGTGTGTGTGCTCGTGTGGGCCATTGAAACAGTGGTGATGTGAGCGATTATGGGACACATCGACAAGTGCACGAGACAGTACAACACTATTCTATCGAACACTAGTCATTGGGTGTGTGTGCTCGTGTGGGCCATTGAAACAGTGGTGATGTGAGCGATTATGGGACACATCGACAAGTGCACGAGACTGTACAACACTATTCTGTCGAACACTAGTCATTTGTCTTTTCTGTTGGATTGTGTCAGTCATTGGGTGTGTGTGCTCGTGTGGGCAAGTGAGACAGTGATGATGTGACCCATTATGGGACACATCGACAAGTGCACGAGACTGTACAACACTATTCTGTCGAACACTAGTCATTTGCCTATTCTGTTGGATTGTGTCAGTCATTGGGTGTGTGTGCTCGTGTGGGCAAGTGAGACAGTGATGATGTGACCCATTATGGGACACATCGACAAGTGCACGAGACTGTACAACACTATTCTGTTGAACACTAGTCATTGGGTGTGTGTGCTCGTGTGGGCATGTTAGACAGTTGTGATGTGAGCGAGTAGAGGAGTCATTGAGAGGTGCACGAGACAGTACAACACTATTCTGTCGAACACTAGTCATTGGGTGTGTGTGCTCGTGTGGGCAAGTGAGACAGTGGTGATGTGAGCGATTAGAGGAGCCATTGAGAGGTGCACGAGACAGTACAACACTATTCTATCGAACACTAGTCATTGGGTGTGTGTGCTCGTGTGGGCAAGTGAGACAGTGGTGATGTGAGCGATTAGAGGAGCCATTGAGAGGTGCACGAGACAGTACAACACTATTCTATCGAACACTAGTCATTTGCCTATTCTGTTGGATTGTGTCAGTCATTGGGTGTGTGTGCTCGTGTGGGCAAGTGAGACAGTGGTGATGTGAGCGATTAGAGGAGTCATTGAGAGGTGCACGAGACAGTACAACACTATTCTATCGAACACTAGTCATTGGGTGTGTGCTCGTGTGGGCCATTGAAACAGTGGTGATGTGAGCGATTATGGGACACATCGACAAGTGCACGAGACAGTACAACACTATTCTATCGAACACTAGTCATTGGGTGTGTGTGCTCGTGTGGGCCATTGAAACAGTGGTGATGTGAGCGATTATGGGACACATCGACAAGTGCACGAGACAGTACAACACTATTCTATCGAACACTAGTCATTGGGTGTGTGTGCTCGTGTGGGCCATTGAGACAGTGGTGATGTGAGCGATTAGAGGAGTTATTGAGAGGTGCACGAGACAGTACAACACTATTCTATCGAACACTAGTCATTGGGTGTGTGTGCTCGTGTGGGCCATTGAGACAGTGGTGATGTGAGCGATTATGGGACACATCGACAAGTGCACGAGACTGTACAACACTATTCTGTCGAACACTAGTCATTTGTCTTTTCTGTTGGATTGTGTCAGTCATTGGGTGTGTGTGCTTGTGTGGGCAAGTGAGACAGTGATGATGTGACCCATTATGGGACACATCGACAAGTGCACGAGACTGTACAACACTATTCTGTCGAACACTAGTCATTTGCCTATTCTGTTGGATTGTGTCAGTCATTGGGTGTGTGTGCTCGTGTGGGCAAGTGAGACAGTGATGATGTGACCCATTATGGGACACATCGACAAGTGCACGAGACTGTACAGTGTACAACACTATTCTGTTGAACACTAGTCATTGGGTGTGTGTGCTCGTGTGGGCATGTTAGACAGTTGTGATGTGAGCGAGTAGAGGAGTCATTGAGAGGTGCACGAGACAGTACAACACTATTCTGTCGAACACTAGTCATTGGGTGTGTGTGCTCGTGTGGGCAAGTGAGACAGTGGTGATGTGAGCGATTAGAGGAGCCATTGAGAGGTGCACGAGACAGTACAACACTATTCTATCGAACACTAGTCATTGGGTGTGTGTGCTCGTGTGGGCAAGTGAGACAGTGGTGATGTGAGCGATTAGAGGAGCCATTGAGAGGTGCACGAGACAGTACAACACTATTCTATCGAACACTAGTCATTTGCCTATTCTGTTGGATTGTGTCAGTCATTGGGTGTGTGTGCTCGTGTGGGCAAGTGAGACAGTGGTGATGTGAGCGATTAGAGGAGTCATTGAGAGGTGCACGAGACAGTACAACACTATTCTATCGAACACTAGTCATTGGGTGTGTGTGCTCGTGTGGGCTATTGAAACAGTGGTGATGTGAGCGATTATGGGAGTCATTGAGAGGTGCACGAGACAGTACAACACTATTCTATCGAACACTAGTCATTGGGTGTGTGTGCTCGTGTGGGCAAGTGAGACAGTGGTGATGTGAGCGATTAGAGGAGCCATTGAGAGGTGCACGAGACAGTACAACACTATTCTATCGAACACTAGTCATTTGCCTATTCTGTTGGATTGTGTCAGTCATTGGGTGTGTGTGCTCGTGTGGGCAAGTGAGACAGTGGTGATGTGAGCGATTAGAGGAGTCATTGAGAGGTGCACGATACAGTACAACACTATTCTATCGAACACTAGTCATTGGGTGTATGTGCTCGTGTGGGCAAGTGAGACAGTGGTGATGTGAGCGATTAGAGGAGTCATTGAGAGGTGCACGAGACAGTACAACACTATTCTATCGAACACTAGTCATTGGGTGTGTGTGCTCGTGTGGGCCATTGAGACAGTGGTGATGTGAGCGATTAGAGGAGTTATTGAGAGGTGCACGAGACAGTACAACACTATTCTATCGAACACTAGTCATTGGGTGTGTGTGCTCGTGTGGGCCATTGAGACAGTGGTGATGTGAGCGATTATGGGACACATCGACAAGTGCACGAGACTGTACAACACTATTCTGTCGAACACTAGTCATTTGTCTTTTCTGTTGGATTGTGTCAGTCATTGGGTGTGTGTGCTCGTGTGGGCAAGTGAGACAGTGATGATGTGACCCATTATGGGACACATCGACAAGTGCACGAGACTGTACAACACTATTCTGTCGAACACTAGTCATTTGTCTTTTCTGTTGAATTGTGTCAGTCATTGGGTGTGTGTGCTCGTGTGGGCAAGTGAGACAGTGATGATGTGACCCATTATGGGACACATCGACAAGTGCACGAGACTGTACAACACTATTCTGTCGAACACTAGTCATTGGGTGTGTGTGCTCGTGTGGGCATGTTAGACAGTGGTGATGTGAGCGATTAGAGGAGTCATTGAGAGGTGCACGAGACAGTACAACACTATTCTATCGAACACTAGTCATTGGGTGTGTGTGCTCGTGTGGGCAAGTTAGACAGTGGTGATGTGAGCGATTAGAGGAGTCATTGAGAGGTGCACGAGACAGTACAACACTATTCTATCGAACACTAGTCATTGGGTGTGTGTGCTCGTGTGGGCCATTGAGACAGTGGTGATGTGAGCGATTAGAGGAGTTATTGAGAGGTGCACGAGACAGTACAACACTATTCTATCGTACACTAGTCATTGGGTGTGTGTGCTCGTGTGGGCCATTGAGACAGTGGTGATGTGAACGATTATGGGACACATCGACAAGTGCACGAGACTGTACAACACTATTCTGTCGAACACTAGTCATTTGTCTTTTCTGTTGGATTGTGTCAGTCATTGGGTGTGTGTGCTCGTGTGGGCAAGTGAGACAGTGATGATGTGACCCATTATGGGACACATCGACAAGTGCACGAGACTGTACAACACTATTCTGTCGAACACTAGTCATTTGTCTTTTCTGTTGAATTGTGTCAGTCATTGGGTGTGTGTGCTCGTGTGGGCAAGTGAGACAGTGATGATGTGACCCATTATGGGACACATCGACAAGTGCACGAGACTGTACAACACTATTATGTCGAACACTAGTCATTGGGTGTGTGTGCTCGTGTGGGCCATTGAAACAGTGGTTATGTGAGCGATTATGGGACACATCGACAAGTGCACGAGACTGTACAACACTATTCTATCGAACACTAGTCATTTGATTATTCTGTTGGATTGTGTCAGTCATTGGGAGTGTGTGCTCGTGTGGGCAAGTGAGACAGTGATGATGTGACCCATTATGGGACACATCGACAAGTGCACGAGACTGTACAACACTATTATGTCGAACACTAGTCATTGGGTGTGTGTGCTCGTGTGGGCCATTGAAACAGTGGTGATGTGAGCGATTAGAGGAGTCATTGAGAGGTGCACGAGACAGTTCAACACTATTCTATCGAACGCTAGTCATTGGGTGTGTGTGCTCGTGTGGGCAAGTTAGACAGTGGTGATGTGAGCGATTAGAGGAGTCATTGAGAGGTGCACAAGACAGTACAACACTATTCTATCGAACACTAGTCATTGGGTGTGTGTGCTCGTGTGGGCCATTGAAACAGTGGTGATGTGAGCGATTATGGGACACATCGACAAGTGCACGAGACAGTACAACACTATTCTATCGAACACTAGTCATTGGGTGTGTGTGCTCGTGTGGGCCATTGAAACAGTGGTTATGTGAGCGATTATGGGACACATCGACAAGTGCACGAGACTGTACAACACTATTATGTCGAACACTAGTCATTGGGTGTGTGTGCTCGTGTGGGCCATTGAAACAGTGGTGATGTGAGCGATTAGAGGAGTCATTAAGAGGTGCACGAGACAGTTCAACACTATTCTATCGAACACTAGTCATTGGGTGTATGTGCTCGTGTGGGCAAGTTAGACAGTGGTGATGTGAGCGATTAGAGGAGTCATTGAGAGGTGCACGAGACAGTTCAACACTATTCTATCGAACGCTAGTCATTGGGTGTGTGTGCTCGTGTGGGCAAGTGAGACAGTGGTGATGTGAGCGATTATGGGACACATCGACAAGTGCACGAGACTGTACAACACTATTATGTCGAACACTAGTCATTGGGTGTGTGTGCTCGTGTGGGCCATTGAAACAGTGGTGATGTGAGCGATTATGGGACACATCGACAAGTGCACGAGACAGTACAACACTATTCTATCGAACACTAGTCATTGGGTGTGTGTGCTCGTGTGGGCCATTGAAACAGTGGTTATGTGAGCGATTATGGGACACATCGACAAGTGCACGAGACTGTACAACACTATTCTATCGAACACTAGTCATTTGACTATTCTGTTGGATTGTGTCAGTCATTGGGAGTGTGTGCTCGTGTGGGCAAGTGAGACAGTGATGATGTGACCCATTATGGGACACATCGACAAGTGCACGAGACTGTACAACACTATTCTGTCGAACACTAGTCATTGGGTGTGTGTGCTCGTGTGGGCATGTTAGACAGTGGTGATGTGAGCGATTAGAGGAGTCATTGAGAGGTGCACGAGACAGTACAACACTATTCTATCGAACACTAGTCATTGGGTGTGTGTGCTCGTGTGGGCAAGTTAGACAGTGGTGATGTGAGCGATTAGAGGAGTCATTGAGAGGTGCACGAGACAGTACAACACTATTCTATCGAACACTAGTCATTGGGTGTATGTGCTCGTGTGGGCAAGTTAGACAGTGGTGATGTGAGCGATTAGAGGAGTCATTGAGAGGTGCACGAGACAGTACAACACTATTCTATCGAACACTAGTCATTGGGTGTGTGTGCTCGTGTGGGCAAGTGAGACAGTGGTGATGTGAGCGATTAGAGGAGTCATTGAGAGGTGCACGAGACAGTACAACACTATTCTATCGAACACTAGTCATTGGGTGTGTGTGCTCGTGTGGGCAAGTGAGACAGTGGTGATGTGAGCAATTATGGGACACATCGACAAGTGCACAAGACTGTACAACACTATTCTGTCGAACACTAGTCATTTGTCTTTTCTGTTGGATTGTGTCAGTCATTGGGTGTGTGTGCTCGTGTGGGCCATTGAAACAGTGGTGATGTGAGCGATTATGGGACACATCGACAAGTGCACGAGACAGTACAACACTATTCTATCGAACACTAGTCATTGGGTGTGTGTGCTCGTGTGGGCCATTAAAACAGTGGTGATGTGAGCGATTAGAGGAGTCATTGAGAGGTGCACGAGACAGTACAACACTATTCTATCGAACACTAGTCATTGGGTGTGTGTGCTCGTGTGGGCCATTGAGACAGTGGTGATGTGAGCGATTAGAGGAGTTATTGAGAGGTGCACGAGACAGTACAACACTATTCTATCGAAGACTAGTCATTGGGTGTGTGTGCTCGTGTGGGCCATTGAGACAGTGGTGATGTGAGCGATTATGGGACACATCGACAAGTGCACGAGACTGTACAACACTATTATGTCGAACACTAGTCATTGGGTGTGTGTGCTCTTGTGGGCCATTGAAACAGTGGTGATGTGAGCGATTATGGGACACATCGACAAGTGCACGAGACAGTACAACACTATTCTATCGAACACTAGTCATTGGGTGTGTGTGCTCGTGTGGGCCATTGAAACAGTGGTTATGTGAGCGATTATGGGACACATCGACAAGTGCACGAGACTGTACAACACTATTCTATCGAACACTAGTCATTTGACTATTCTGTTGGATTGTGTCAGTCATTGGGAGTGTGTGCTCGTGTGGGCAAGTGAGACAGTGATGATGTGACCCATTATGGGACACATCGACAAGTGCCCGAGACTGTACAACACTATTCTATCGAACACTAGTCATTTGACTATTCTGTTGGATTGTGTCAGTCATTGGGAGTGTGTGCTCGTGTGGGCAAGTGAGACAGTGATGATGTGACCCATTATGGGACACATCGACAAGTGCACGAGACTGTACAACACTATTCTGTCGAACACTAGTCATTGGGTGTGTGTGCTCGTGTGGGCATGTTCGACAGTGGTGATGTGAGCGAGTAGAGGAGTCATTGAGAGGTGCACGAGACTGTACAACACTATTCTGTCGAACACTAGTCATTGGGTGTGTGTGCTCGTGTGGGCATGTTAGACAGTGGTGATGTGAGCGATTAGAGGAGTCATTGAGAGATGCACGAGACAGTACAACACTATTCTATCGAACACTAGTCATTGGGTGTGTGTGCTCGTGTGGGCAAGTTAGACAGTGGTGATGTGAGCGATTAGAGGAGTCATTGAGAGGTGCACGAGACAGTACAACACTATTCTATCGAACACTAGTCATTGGGTGTGTGTGCTCGTGTGGGCCATTGAGACAGTGGTGATGTGAGCGATTAGAGGAGTTATTGAGAGGTGCACGAGACAGTACAACACTATTCTATCGAACACTAGTCATTGGGTGTGTGTGCTCGTGTGGGCCATTGAGACAGTGGTGATGTGAGCGATTATGGGACACATCGACAAGTGCACGAGACTGTACAACACTATTCTGTCGAACACTAGTCATTTGTCTTTTCTGTTGGATTGTGTCAGTCATTGGGTGTGTGTGCTCGTGTGGGCAAGTGAGACAGTGATGATGTGACCCATTATGGGACACATCGACAAGTGCACGAGACTGTACAACACTATTCTGTCGAACACTAGTCATTTGCCTATTCTGTTGGATTGTGTCAGTCATTGGGTGTGTGTGCTCGTGTGGGCAAGTGAGACAGTGATGATGTGACCCATTATGGGACACATCGACAAGTGCACGAGACTGTACAACACTATTCTGTTGAACACTAGTCATTGGGTGTGTGTGCTCGTGTGGGCATGTTAGACAGTTGTGATGTGAGCGAGTAGAGGAGTCATTGAGAGGTGCACGAGACAGTACAACACTATTCTGTCGAACACTAGTCATTTGTCTTTTCTGTTGGATTGTGTCAGTCATTGGGTGTGTGTGCTCGTGTGGGCAAGTGAGACAGTGATGATGTGACCCATTATGGGACACATCGACAAGTGCACGAGACTGTACAACACTATTCTGTCGAACACTAGTCATTTGCCTATTCTGTTGGATTGTGTCAGTCATTGGGTGTGTGTGCTCGTGTGGGCAAGTGAGACAGTGATGATGTGACCCATTATGGGACACATCGACAAGTGCACGAGACTGTACAACACTATTCTGTTGAACACTAGTCATTGGGTGTGTGTGCTCGTGTGGGCATGTTAGACAGTTGTGATGTGAGCGAGTAGAGGAGTCATTGAGAGGTGCACGAGACAGTACAACACTATTCTGTCGAACACTAGTCATTGGGTGTGTGTGCTCGTGTGGGCAAGTGAGACAGTGGTGATGTGAGCGATTAGAGGAGCCATTGAGAGGTGCACGAGACAGTACAACACTATTCTATCGAACACTAGTCATTGGGTGTGTGTGCTCGTGTGGGCAAGTGAGACAGTGGTGATGTGAGCGATTAGAGGAGCCATTGAGAGGTGCACGAGACAGTACAACACTATTCTATCGAACACTAGTCATTTGCCTATTCTGTTGGATTGTGTCAGTCATTGGGTGTGTGTGCTCGTGTGGGCAAGTGAGACAGTGGTGATGTGAGCGATTAGAGGAGTCATTGAGAGGTGCACGAGACAGTACAACACTATTCTATCGAACACTAGTCATTGGGTGTGTGTGCTCGTGTGGGCCATTGAAACAGTGGTGATGTGAGCGATTATGGGACACATCGACAAGTGCACGAGACAGTACAACACTATTCTATCGAACACTAGTCATTGGGTGTGTGTGCTCGTGTGGGCCATTGAAACAGTGGTGATGTGAGCGATTATGGGACACATCGACAAGTGCACGAGACAGTACAACACTATTCTATCGAACACTAGTCATTGGGTGTGTGTGCTCGTGTGGGCCATTGAGACAGTGGTGATGTGAGCGATTAGAGGAGTTATTGAGAGGTGCACGAGACAGTACAACACTATTCTATCGAACACTAGTCATTGGGTGTGTGTGCTCGTGTGGGCCATTGAGACTGTGGTGATGTGAGCGATTATGGGACACATCGACAAGTGCACGAGACTGTACAACACTATTCTGTCGAACACTAGTCATTTGTCTTTTCTGTTGGATTGTGTCAGTCATTGGGTGTGTGTGCTCGTGTGGGCAAGTGAGACAGTGATGATGTGACCCTATTATGGGACACATCGACAAGTGCACGAGACTGTACAACACTATTCTGTTGAACACTAGTCATTGGGTGTGTGTGCTCGTGTGGGCATGTTAGACAGTTGTGATGTGAGCGAGTAGAGGAGTCATTGAGAGGTGCACGAGACAGTACAACACTATTCTGTCGAACACTAGTCATTGGGTGTGTGTGCTCGTGTGGGCAAGTGAGACAGTGGTGATGTGAGCGATTAGAGGAGTCATTGAGAGGTGCACGAGACAGTACAACACTATTCTGTCGAACACTAGTCATTGGGTGTGTGTGCTCGTGTGGGCAAGTGAGACAGTGGTGATGTGAGCGATTAGAGGAGTCATTGAGAGGTGCACGAGACAGTACAACACTATTCTATCGAACACTAGTCATTGGGTGTGTGTGCTCGTGTGGGCCATTGAAACAGTGGTGATGTGAGCGATTATGGGACACATCGACAAGTGCACGAGACAGTACAACACTATTCTATCGAACACTAGTCATTGGGTGTGTGTGCTCGTGTGGGCCATTGAAACAGTGGTGATGTGAGCGATTATGGGACACATCGACAAGTGCACGAGACAGTACAACACTATTCTATCGAACACTAGTCATTGGGTGTGTGTGCTCGTGTGGGCCATTGAAACAGTGGTGATGTGAGCGATTATGGGACACATCGACAAGTGCACGAGACTGTACAACACTATTCTATCGAACACTAGTCATTTGACTATTCTGTTGGATTGTGTCAATCATTGGGAGTGTGTGCTCGTGTGGGCTAGTGAGACAGTGATGATGTCACCCATTATGGGACACATCGACAAGTGCACGAGACTGTACAACACTATTCTGTCGAACACTAGTCATTGGGTGTGTGTGCTCGTGTGGGCAAGTGAGACAGTGGTGATGTGAGCGATTAGAGGAGTCATTGAGAGGTGCACGAGACAGTACAACACTATTCTATCGAACACTAGTCATTGGGTGTGTGTGCTCGTGTGGGCCATTGAGACAGTGGTGATGTGAGCGATTATGGGACACATCGACAAGTGCACGAGACTGTACAACACTATTCTGTCGAACACTAGTCATTTGTCTTTTCTGTTGGATTGTGTCAGTCATTGGGTGTGTGTGCTCGTGTGGGCAAGTGAGACAGTGATGATGTGACCCATTATGGGACACATCGACAAGTGCACGAGACTGTACAACACTATTCTGTCGAACACTAGTCATTTGCCTATTCTGTTGGATTGTGTCAGTCATTGGGTGTGTGTGCTCGTGTGGGCAAGTGAGACAGTGATGATGTGACCCATTATGGGACACATCGACAAGTGCACGAGACTGTACAACACTATTCTGTTGAACACTAGTCATTGGGTGTGTGTGCTCGTGTGGGCATGTTAAACAGTTGTGATGTGAGCGAGTAGAGGAGTCATTGAGAGGTGCACGAGACAGTACAACACTATTCTGTCGAACACTAGTCATTGGGTGTGTGTGCTCGTGTGGGCAAGTGAGACAGTGGTGATGTGAGCGATTAGAGGAGCCATTGAGAGGTGCACGAGACAGTACAACACTATTCTATCGAACACTAGTCATTGGGTGTGTGTGCTCGTGTGGGCAAGTGAGACAGTGGTGATGTGAGCGATTAGAGGAGCCATTGAGAGGTGCACGAGACAGTACAACACTATTCTATCGAACACTAGTCATTTGCCTATTCTGTTGGATTGTGTCAGTCATTGGGTGTGTGTGCTCGTGTGGGCAAGTGAGACAGTAATGATGTGAGCGATTAGAGGAGTCATTGAGAGGTGCACGAGACAGTACAACACTATTCTATCGAACACTAGTCATTGGGTGTGTGTGCTCGTGTGGGCAAGTGAGACAGTAATGATGTGAGCGATTAGAGGAGTCATTGAGAGGTGCACGAGACAGTACAACACTATTCTATCGAACACTAGTCATTGGGTGTGTGTGCTCGTGTGGGCCATTGAAACAGTGGTGATGTGAGCGATTATGGGACACATCGACAAGTGCACGAAACTGTACAACACTATTCTGTCGAACACTAGTCATTTGTCTTTTCTGTTGGATTGTGTCAGTCATTGGGTGTGTGTGCTCGTGTGGGCAAGTGAGACAGTGATGATGTGACCCATTATGGGACACATCGACAAGTGCACGAGACTGTACAACACTATTCTGTCGAACACTAGTCATTTGCCTATTCTGTTGGATTGTGTCAGTCATTGGGTGTGTGTGCTCGTGTGGGCAAGTGAGACAGTGATGATGTGACCCATTATGGGACACATCGACAAGTGCACGAGACTGTACAACACTATTCTGTTGAACACTAGTCATTGGGTGTGTGTGCTCGTGTGGGCATGTTAGACAGTTGTGATGTGAGCGAGTAGAGGAGTCATTGAGAGGTGCACGAGACAGTACAACACTATTCTGTCGAACACTAGTCATTGGGTGTGTGTGCTCGTGTGGGCAAGTGAGACAGTGGTGATGTGAGCGATTAGAGGAGCCATTGAGAGGTGCACGAGACAGTACAACACTATTCTATCGAACACTAGTCATTGGGTGTGTGTGCTCGTGTGGGCAAGTGAGACAGTGGTGATGTGAGCGATTAGAGGAGTCATTGAGAGGTGCACGAGACAGTACAACACTATTCTATCGAACACTAGTCATTGGGTGTGTGTGCTCGTGTGGGCCATTGAAACAGTGGTAATGTGAGCGATTATGGGACACATCGACAAGTGCCCGAGACAGTACAACACTATTCTATCGAACACTAGTCATTGGGTGTGTGTGCTCGTGTGGGCCATTGAGACAGTGGTGATGTGAGCGATTAGAGGAGTTATTGAGAGGTGCACGAGACAGTACAACACTATTCTATCGAACACTAGTCATTGGGTGTGTGTGCTCGTGTGGGCCATTGAGACAGTGGTGATGTGAGCGATTATGGGACACATCGACAAGTGCACGAGACTGTACAACACTATTCTGTCGAACACTAGTCATTTGTCTTTTCTGTTGGATTGTGTCAGTCATTGGGTGTGTGTGCTCGTGTGGGCAAGTGAGACAGTGATGATGTGACCCATTATGGGACACATCGACAAGTGCACGAGACTGTACAACACTATTCTGTCGAACACTAGTCATTTGCCTATTCTGTTGGATTGTGTCAGTCATTGGGTGTGTGTGCTCGTGTGGGCAAGTGAGACAGTGGTGATGTGAGCGATTAGAGGAGTCATTGAGAGGTGCACGAGACAGTACAACACTATTCTATCGAACACTAGTCATTGGGTGTGTGTGCTCGTGTGGGCAAGTGAGACAGTGGTGATGTGAGCAATTATGGGACACATCGACAAGTGCACAAGACTGTACAACACTATTCTGTCGAACACTAGTCATTTGTCTTTTCTGTTGGATTGTGTCAGTCATTGGGTGTGTGTGCTCGTGTGGGCCATTGAAACAGTGGTGATGTGAGCGATTATGGGACACATCGACAAGTGCACGAGACAGTACAACACTATTCTATCGAACACTAGTCATTGGGTGTGTGTGCTCGTGTGGGCCATTAAAACAGTGGTGATGTGAGCGATTAGAGGAGTCATTGAGAGGTGCACGAGACAGTACAACACTATTCTATCGAACACTAGTCATTGGGTGTGTGTGCTCGTGTGGGCCATTGAGACAGTGGTGATGTGAGCGATTAGAGGAGTTATTGAGAGGTGCACGAGACAGTACAACACTATTCTATCGAACACTAGTCATTGGGTGTGTGTGCTCGTGTGGGCCATTGAGACAGTGGTGATGTGAGCGATTATGGGACACATCGACAAGTGCACGAGACTGTACAACACTATTATGTCGAACACTAGTCATTGGGTGTGTGTGCTCTTGTGGGCCATTGAAACAGTGGTGATGTGAGCGATTATGGGACACATCGACAAGTGCACGAGACAGTACAACACTATTCTATCGAACACTAGTCATTGGGTGTGTGTGCTCGTGTGGGCCATTGAAACAGTGGTTATGTGAGCGATTATGGGACACATCGACAAGTGCACGAGACTGTACAACACTATTCTATCGAACACTAGTCATTTGACTATTCTGTTGGATTGTGTCAGTCATTGGGAGTGTGTGCTCGTGTGGGCAAGTGAGACAGTGATGATGTGACCCATTATGGGACACATCGACAAGTGCCCGAGACTGTACAACACTATTCTATCGAACACTAGTCATTTGACTATTCTGTTGGATTGTGTCAGTCATTGGGAGTGTGTGCTCGTGTGGGCAAGTGAGACAGTGATGATGTGACCCATTATGGGACACATCGACAAGTGCACGAGACTGTACAACACTATTCTGTCGAACACTAGTCATTGGGTGTGTGTGCTCGTGTGGGCATGTTCGACAGTGGTGATGTGAGCGAGTAGAGGAGTCATTGAGAGGTGCACGAGACTGTACAACACTATTCTGTCGAACACTAGTCATTGGGTGTGTGTGCTCGTGTGGGCATGTTAGACAGTGGTGATGTGAGCGATTAGAGGAGTCATTGAGAGATGCACGAGACAGTACAACACTATTCTATCGAACACTAGTCATTGGGTGTGTGTGCTCGTGTGGGCAAGTTAGACAGTGGTGATGTGAGCGATTAGAGGAGTCATTGAGAGGTGCACGAGACAGTACAACACTATTCTATCGAACACTAGTCATTGGGTGTGTGTGCTCGTGTGGGCCATTGAGACAGTGGTGATGTGAGCGATTAGAGGAGTTATTGAGAGGTGCACGAGACAGTACAACACTATTCTATCGAACACTAGTCATTGGGTGTGTGTGCTCGTGTGGGCCATTGAGACAGTGGTGATGTGAGCGATTATGGGACACATCGACAAGTGCACGAGACTGTACAACACTATTCTGTCGAACACTAGTCATTTGTCTTTTCTGTTGGATTGTGTCAGTCATTGGGTGTGTGTGCTCGTGTGGGCAAGTGAGACAGTGATGATGTGACCCATTATGGGACACATCGACAAGTGCCCGAGACTGTACAACACTATTCTATCGAACACTAGTCATTTGACTATTCTGTTGGATTGTGTCAGTCATTGGGAGTGTGTGCTCGTGTGGGCCATTGAAACAGTGGTGATGTGAGCGATTATGGGACACATCGACAAGTGCACGAGACAGTACAACACTATTCTATCGAACACTAGTCATTGGGTGTGTGTGCTCGTGTGGGCCATTGAAACAGTGGTTATGTGAGCGATTATGGGACACATCGACAAGTGCACGAGACTGTACAACACTATTCTATCGAACACTAGTCATTTGACTATTCTGTTGGATTGTGTCAGTCATTGGGAGTGTGTGCTCGTGTGGGCAAGTGAGACAGTGATGATGTGACCCATTATGGGACACATCGACAAGTGCACGAGACTGTACAACACTATTCTGTCGAACACTAGTCATTTGCCTATTCTGTTGGATTGTGTCAGTCATTGGGTGTGTGTGCTCGTGTGGGCCATTGAGACAGTGGTGATGTGAGCGATTATGGGACACATCGACAAGTGCACGAGACTGTACAACACTATTCTGTCGAACACTAGTCATTTGTCTTTTCTGTTGAATTGTGTCAGTCATTGGGTGTGTGTGCTCGTGTGGGCAAGTGAGACAGTGATGATGTGACCCATTATGGGACACATCGACAAGTGCACGAGACTGTACAACACTATTCTGTCGAACACTAGTCATTTGTCTTTTCTGTTGAATTGTGTCAGTCATTGGGTGTGTGTGCTCGTGTGGGCAAGTTAGACAGTGGTGATGTGAGCGATTAGAGGAGTCATTGAGAGGTGCACGAGACAGTACAACACTATTCTATCGAACACTAGTCATTAGGTGTGTGTGCTCGTGTGGGCAAGTGAGACAGTGGTGATGTGAGCGATTAGAGGAGTCATTGAGAGGTGCACGAGACAGTACAACACTATTCTATCGAACACTAGTCATTAGGTGTGTGTGCTCGTGTGGGCAAGTGAGACAGTGGTGATGTGAGCGATTAGAGGAGTCATTGAGAAGTGCACGAGACAGTACAACACTATTCTATCGAACACTAGTCATTGGGTGTGTGTGCTCGTGTGGGCCATTGAGACAGTGGTGATGTGAGCGATTAGAGGAGTCATTGAGAGGTGCACGAGACAGTACAACACTATTCTATCGAACACTAGTCATTGGGTGTGTGTGCTCGTGTGGGCAAGTGAGACAGTGGTGATGTGAGCGATTAGAGGAGTCATTGAGAGGTGCACGAGACAGTACAACACTATTCTGTCGAACACTAGTCATTTGCCTATTCTGTTGGATTGTGTCAGTCATTGGGTGTGTGTGCTCGTGTGGGCAAGTGAGACAGTGGTGATGTGAGCGATTAGAGGAGTCATTGAGAAGTGCACGAGATAGTACAACACTATTCTATCGAACACTTGTCATTGGGTGTGTGTGCTCGTGTGGGCCATTGAGACAGTGGTGATGTGAGCAATTAGAGGAGTCATTGAGAGGTGCACGAGACAGTACAACACTATTCTATCGAACACTAGTCATTGGGTGTGTGTGCTCGTGTGGGCAAGTGAGACAGTGGTGATGTGAGCGATTAGAGGAGCCATTGAGAGGTGCACGAGACAGTACAACACTATTCTATCGAACACTAGTCATTTGCCTATTCTGTTGGATTGTGTCAGTCATTGGGTGTGTGTGCTCGTGTGGGCAAGTGAGACAGTAATGATGTGAGCGATTAGAGGAGTCATTGAGAGGTGCACGAGACAGTACAACACTATTCTATCGAACACTAGTCATTGGGTGTGTGTGCTCGTGTGGGCAAGTGAGACAGTAATGATGTGAGCGATTAGAGGAGTCATTGAGAGGTGCACGAGACAGTACAACACTATTCTATCGAACACTAGTCATTGGGTGTGTGTGCTCGTGTGGGCCATTGAAACAGTGGTGATGTGAGCGATTATGGGACACATCGACAAGTGCACGAAACTGTACAACACTATTCTGTCGAACACTAGTCATTTGTCTTTTCTGTTGGATTGTGTCAGTCATTGGGTGTGTGTGCTCGTGTGGGCAAGTGAGACAGTGATGATGTGACCCATTATGGGACACATCGACAAGTGCACGAGACTGTACAACACTATTCTGTCGAACACTAGTCATTTGCCTATTCTGTTGGATTGTGTCAGTCATTGGGTGTGTGTGCTCGTGTGGGCAAGTGAGACAGTGATGATGTGACCCATTATGGGACACATCGACAAGTGCACGAGACTGTACAACACTATTCTGTTGAACACTAGTCATTGGGTGTGTGTGCTCGTGTGGGCATGTTAGACAGTTGTGATGTGAGCGAGTAGAGGAGTCATTGAGAGGTGCACGAGACAGTACAACACTATTCTGTCGAACACTAGTCATTGGGTGTGTGTGCTCGTGTGGGCAAGTGAGACAGTGGTGATGTGAGCGATTAGAGGAGCCATTGAGAGGTGCACGAGACAGTACAACACTATTCTATCGAACACTAGTCATTGGGTGTGTGTGCTCGTGTGGGCAAGTGAGACAGTGGTGATGTGAGCGATTAGAGGAGCCATTGAGAGGTGCACGAGACAGTACAACACTATTCTATCGAACACTAGTCATTTGCCTATTCTGTTGGATTGTGTCAGTCATTGGGTGTGTGTGCTCGTGTGGGCAAGTGAGACAGTGGTGATGTGAGCGATTAGAGGAGTCATTGAGAGGTGCACGAGACAGTACAACACTATTCTATCGAACACTAGTCATTGGGTGTGTGTGCTCGTGTGGGCCATTGAAACAGTGGTAATGTGAGCGATTATGGGACACATCGACAAGTGCACGAGACAGTACAACACTATTCTATCGAACACTAGTCATTGGGTGTGTGTGCTCGTGTGGGCCATTGAGACAGTGGTGATGTGAGCGATTAGAGGAGTTATTGAGAGGTGCACGAGACAGTACAACACTATTCTATCGAACACTAGTCATTGGGTGTGTGTGCTCGTGTGGGCCATTGAGACAGTGGTGATGTGAGCGATTATGGGACACATCGACAAGTGCACGAGACTGTACAACACTATTCTGTCGAACACTAGGCATTTGTCTTTTCTGTTGGATTGTGTCAGTCATTGGGTGTGTGTGCTCGTGTGGGCAAGTGAGACAGTGATGATGTGACCCATTATGGGACACATCGACAAGTGCACGAGACTGTACAACACTATTCTGTCGAACACTAGTCATTTGCCTATTCTGTTGGATTGTGTCAGTCATTGGGTGTGTGTGCTCGTGTGGGCAAGTGAGACAGTGGTGATGTGAGCGATTAGAGGAGTCATTGAGAGGTGCACGAGACAGTACAACACTATTCTATCGAACACTAGTCATTGGGTGTGTGTGCTCGTGTGGGCAAGTGAGACAGTGGTGATGTGAGCAATTATGGGACACATCGACAAGTGCACAAGACTGTACAACACTATTCTGTCGAACACTAGTCATTTGTCTTTTCTGTTGGATTGTGTCAGTCATTGGGTGTGTGTGCTCGTGTGGGCCATTGAAACAGTGGTGATGTGAGCGATTATGGGACACATCGACAAGTGCACGAGACAGTACAACACTATTCTATCGAACACTAGTCATTGGGTGTGTGTGCTCGTGTGGGCCATTAAAACAGTGGTGATGTGAGCGATTAGAGGAGTCATTGAGAGGTGCACGAGACAGTACAACACTATTCTATCGAACACTAGTCATTGGGTGTGTGTGCTCGTGTGGGCCATTGAGACAGTGGTGATGTGAGCGATTAGAGGAGTTATTGAGAGGTGCACGAGACAGTACAACACTATTCTATCGAACACTAGTCATTGGGTGTGTGTGCTCGTGTGGGCCATTGAGACAGTGGTGATGTGAGCGATTATGGGACACATCGACAAGTGCACGAGACTGTACAACACTATTATGTCGAACACTAGTCATTGGGTGTGTGTGCTCTTGTGGGCCATTGAAACAGTGGTGATGTGAGCGATTATGGGACACATCGACAAGTGCACGAGACAGTACAACACTATTCTATCGAACACTAGTCATTGGGTGTGTGTGCTCGTGTGGGCCATTGAAACAGTGGTTATGTGAGCGATTATGGGACACATCGACAAGTGCACGAGACTGTACAACACTATTCTATCGAACACTAGTCATTTGACTATTCTGTTGGATTGTGTCAGTCATTGGGAGTGTGTGCTCGTGTGGGCAAGTGAGACAGTGATGATGTGACCCATTATGGGACACATCGACAAGTGCCCGAGACTGTACAACACTATTCTATCGAACACTAGTCATTTGACTATTCTGTTGGATTGTGTCAGTCATTGGGAGTGTGTGCTCGTGTGGGCAAGTGAGACAGTGATGATGTGACCCATTATGGGACACATCGACAAGTGCACGAGACTGTACAACACTATTCTGTCGAACACTAGTCATTGGGTGTGTGTGCTCGTGTGGGCATGTTCGACAGTGGTGATGTGAGCGAGTAGAGGAGTCATTGAGAGGTGCACGAGACTGTACAACACTATTCTGTCGAACACTAGTCATTGGGTGTGTGTGCTCGTGTGGGCATGTTAGACAGTGGTGATGTGAGCGATTAGAGGAGTCATTGAGAGATGCACGAGACAGTACAACACTATTCTATCGAACACTAGTCATTGGGTGTGTGTGCTCGTGTGGGCAAGTTAGACAGTGGTGATGTGAGCGATTAGAGGAGTCATTGAGAGGTGCACGAGACAGTACAACACTATTCTATCGAACACTAGTCATTGGGTGTGTGTGCTCGTGTGGGCCATTGAGACAGTGGTGATGTGAGCGATTAGAGGAGTTATTGAGAGGTGCACGAGACAGTACAACACTATTCTATCGAACACTAGTCATTGGGTGTGTGTGCTCGTGTGGGCCATTGAGACAGTGGTGATGTGAGCGATTATGGGACACATCGACAAGTGCACGAGACTGTACAACACTATTCTGTCGAACACTAGTCATTTGTCTTTTCTGTTGGATTGTGTCAGTCATTGGGTGTGTGTGCTCGTGTGGGCAAGTGAGACAGTGATGATGTGACCCATTATGGGACACATCGACAAGTGCCCGAGACTGTACAACACTATTCTATCGAACACTAGTCATTTGACTATTCTGTTGGATTGTGTCAGTCATTGGGAGTGTGTGCTCGTGTGGGCCATTGAAACAGTGGTGATGTGAGCGATTATGGGACACATCGACAAGTGCACGAGACAGTACAACACTATTCTATCGAACACTAGTCATTGGGTGTGTGTGCTCGTGTGGGCCATTGAAACAGTGGTTATGTGAGCGATTATGGGACACATCGACAAGTGCACGAGACTGTACAACACTATTCTATCGAACACTAGTCATTTGACTATTCTGTTGGATTGTGTCAGTCATTGGGAGTGTGTGCTCGTGTGGGCAAGTGAGACAGTGATGATGTGACCCATTATGGGACACATCGACAAGTGCACGAGACTGTACAACACTATTCTGTCGAACACTAGTCATTTGCCTATTCTGTTGGATTGTGTCAGTCATTGGGTGTGTGTGCTCGTGTGGGCCATTGAGACAGTGGTGATGTGAGCGATTATGGGACACATCGACAAGTGCACGAGACTGTACAACACTATTCTGTCGAACACTAGTCATTTGTCTTTTCTGTTGAATTGTGTCAGTCATTGGGTGTGTGTGCTCGTGTGGGCAAGTGAGACAGTGATGATGTGACCCATTATGGGACACATCGACAAGTGCACGAGACTGTACAACACTATTCTGTCGAACACTAGTCATTTGTCTTTTCTGTTGAATTGTGTCAGTCATTGGGTGTGTGTGCTCGTGTGGGCAAGTTAGACAGTGGTGATGTGAGCGATTAGAGGAGTCATTGAGAGGTGCACGAGACAGTACAACACTATTCTATCGAACACTAGTCATTAGGTGTGTGTGCTCGTGTGGGCAAGTGAGACAGTGGTGATGTGAGCGATTAGAGGAGTCATTGAGAGGTGCACGAGACAGTACAACACTATTCTATCGAACACTAGTCATTAGGTGTGTGTGCTCGTGTGGGCAAGTGAGACAGTGGTGATGTGAGCGATTAGAGGAGTCATTGAGAAGTGCACGAGACAGTACAACACTATTCTATCGAACACTAGTCATTGGGTGTGTGTGCTCGTGTGGGCCATTGAGACAGTGGTGATGTGAGCGATTAGAGGAGTCATTGAGAGGTGCACGAGACAGTACAACACTATTCTATCGAACACTAGTCATTGGGTGTGTGTGCTCGTGTGGGCAAGTGAGACAGTGGTGATGTGAGCGATTAGAGGAGTCATTGAGAGGTGCACGAGACAGTACAACACTATTCTGTCGAACACTAGTCATTTGCCTATTCTGTTGGATTGTGTCAGTCATTGGGTGTGTGTGCTCGTGTGGGCAAGTGAGACAGTGGTGATGTGAGCGATTAGAGGAGTCATTGAGAAGTGCACGAGATAGTACAACACTATTCTATCGAACACTTGTCATTGGGTGTGTGTGCTCGTGTGGGCCATTGAGACAGTGGTGATGTGAGCGATTAGAGGAGTCATTGAGAGGTGCACGAGACAGTACAACACTATTCTATCGAACACTAGTCATTGGGTGTGTGTGCTCGTGTGGGCAAGTGAGACAGTGGTGATGTGAGCGATTAGAGGAGTCATTGAGAGGTGCACGAGACAGTACAACACTATTCTGTCGAACACTAGTCATTTGCCTATTCTGTTGGATTGTGTCAGTCATTGGGTGTGTGTGCTCGTGTGGGCAAGTGAGACAGTGGTGATGTGAGCGATTAGAGGAGTCATTGAGAGGTGCACGAGACAGTACAACACTATTCTATCGAACACTAGTCATTGGGTGTGTGTGCTCGTGTGGGCCATTGAAACAGTGGTGATGTGAGCGATTATGGGACACATCGACAAGTGCACGAGACAGTACAACACTATTCTATCGAACACTAGTCATTGGGTGTGTGTGCTCGTGTGGGCCATTGAAACAGTGGTGATGTGAGCGATTATGGGACACATCGACAAGTGCACGAGACAGTACAACACTATTCTATCGAACACTAGTCATTGGGTGTGTGTGCTCGTGTGGGCCATTGAAACAGTGGTGATGTGAGCGATTATGGGACACATCGACAAGTGCACGAGACTGTACAACACTATTCTATCGAACACTAGTCATTGGGAGTGTGTGCTCGTGTGGGCAAGTGAGACAGTGATGATGTCACCCATTATGGGACACATCGACAAGTGCACGAGACTGTACAACACTATTCTATCGAACACTAGTCATTGGGTGTGTGTGCTCGTGTGGGCCATTGAAACAGTGGTGATGTGAGCGATTAGAGGAGTCATTGAGAAGTGCACGAGACAGTACAACACTATTCTATCGAACACTAGTCATTGGGTGTGTGTGCTCGTGTGGGCCATTGAGACAGTGGTGATGTGAGCGATTAGAGGAGTCATTGAGAGGTGCACGAGACAGTACATCACTATTCTATCGAACACTAGTCATTGGGTGTGTGTGCTCGTGTGGGCAAGTGAGACAGTGGTGATGTGAGCGATTAGAGGAGGCATTGAGAGGTGCACGAGACAGTACAACACTATTCTATCGAACACTAGTCATTGGGTGTGTGTGCTCGTGTGGGCCATTGAGACAGTGATGATGTGACCCATTATGGGACACATCGACAAGTGCACGAGACTGTACAACACTATTCTGTCGAACACTAGTCATTTGCCTATTCTGTTGGATTGTGTCAGTCATTGGGTGTGTGTGCTCGTGTGGGCAAGTGAGACAGTGATGATGTGACCCATTATGGGACACATCGACAAGTGCACGAGACTGTACAACACTATTCTGTCGAACACTAGTCATTTGCCTATTCTGTTGGATTGTGTCAGTCATTGGGTGTGTGTGCTCGTGTGGGCCATTGAGACAGTGGTGATGTGAGCTATTATGGGAATCATCGAGAGGTGCACAAGACAGTACAAAACTTTTCTATCGAACACTAGTCATTGTGGGTGTGTGCTTGTGTGGGCCATTGAGACAGTGATGATGTGACCCATTATGGGACACATCGACAAGTGCACGAGACTGTACAACACTATTCTGTCGAACACTAGTCATTTGCCTATTCTGTTGGATTGTGTCAGTCATTGGGTGTGTGTGCTCGTGTGGGCAAGTAAGACAGTGATGATGTGACCCATTATGGGACACATCGACAAGTGCACGAGAATGTACAACACTATTCTATCGAACACTAGTCATTGGGTGTGTGTGCTCGTGTGGGCAAGTAAGACAGTGATGATGTGAGCGATTAGAGGAGTCATTGAGAGGTGCACGAGACAGTACAACACTATTCTGTCGAACACTAGCACACAGCAACCAAATTTTTCAACTTTTTCTCACGGGTCGCCCTTTTGGCTTTCACACATTTAAGTCATTCTGGATCGACTGGTATCCTTGGTTTGGCTAGATCTGGTGAGAATCATGCCATATGAGGTGATCCAAATGAGCCACTTTTAGCACAATTCCGCGTAAGCCAGCAGGCAAAATTCAAAATAATGACGCGTTCACATAGGACGTGCACTCAAATTGCATCAAAGAGCGTGTTTACATTTGCTGCATATGTTGATCCAGATCGCGTACAGTTTTGACTAATTTGTGTTTCTCATTTATTTTATATTCGATTTTTTTAACTCAATGGTAGGGGTAGGTGAACTTTCCATTTTTGAGAAATATGAATCGGCGAGCCATAGAAAACTTGTCAATAGGGGTCATAATCAAATCCTGAAAGTTTGGTCAGGATTGGTTAAGGTCTAGGTGGGCTTAGACGATCCAGAGTGCTGGAACAGGCCATTTTTGCCAGTTTCAATACTAACATTGGGCTTCACTGCACGTTTCTGGTCCATAATATCATACTTTTATGATCGATCCTTATAAAGCACATCATAAGCTTTCCAAATCACTATCCAATGTCAAAATTGGTCAACTAGTTCAGAAGTTATGACCAAAAAACCGATTTATCAACATTGAATCTTCATTGCCTATGCTTTTCCAATGCTACATTGGGCAAATATACAGATTGTTTGTTTATCGTGTTTTGCGATAAAATCTTGGCGTTTCTGGCATGGAAACGGTTCATTAACCTTCCAAGAGTATCTCAGTATTAGTATAAAATTTTTTGGGAAAGCCTTGGTGTTCCAAAACCTTTGGAAACGGTCCAAAATCCAATATTTTGATAACAAATGCATTTTATGTAAAAGTTTGAGTTTACTATAACTCAAGGAATTTAAAGTTGAATAATTCTAAGCATATGAACCTAATGGATTCTAACACCCAAATAGTGGACCGGGATGATATCCCAATTGGGCAAATGGATTCTATGCCCCAATTGGTAGACCGGGAGGTTACCCTAAAATGAATTATTGAGCTTTATTTCCAAATTGGATGGGTTATTCATGTACCATTTGGTGAAGAGAAAATATTCACCAGGAGAGCAGTTAGATCTTATCACCTTATTGCTGGGAGATGAACTTTCTATATACAGTTATTCCTTGACTTAGCGCGACACGCACTTAGCATAGAGGTGGCGTAATTGAGATAATATTGACCAACGTCATGGAATCGATACATATTCGTCTAGAAAGTATCCAAGAAAGGAGTTATGTTTGAAAAGGTGCCATTGGTGCATTGGCATTGCCTCAAAATTAGATGTAAATTTTACTTTACCTCAAATTAGCGCAAAAATTTCTTGGTGGATTTTGCAGGACTTACTGTAGTTTGGAGGACGCTTGCCCGATGGTGATGGTCAGAGCGCCCCACCTGTGAGATTGATAGTAAACTGCCCATTCGTTAGGGCCTTTGATGTTTCAAGGCATTTATTGATTGGTAATCTACAAGTGCAAAAGAGCAGACTGATGCGACTTGCCGGTTCGTTGGCCAAAGTCTGACTAAATGGTTTCGTTTCACATATCGATAGTTGTTTGCGGCGATGACAAGATCTGGAATGGAAATGGCTGTGGCATTATGTGGCCACATGCCATTGGCATGCGCCCACCACATACCTCCGGGGATCGCTACCAATGACAAAGCCGTGAGGCTGAAGTCGAGTCGAAATTACGCTGGGCGTTGTCCGGCTATTCGAGTTGACAGTGTTGGGTCGCCGGGGTAGGAGAGAACCATTTTGCTTTTGCTGTCCGAATCTTATTACCAATTACATACTTGAAAACATTTGTTGCTGAAATGAGTGAATTGATGTACATAAAGATACGATGTACTTGTTTGCTTTCGTCGTTGGCATGCGCCCACCACAATAGAATAGTTTTTCCGAGACATTATTTTATGGAACTATCCGAACAACCAACTTGAGAAAAAAACAACAGCCCTATGAATGAAATTTTATTTCCGGCCAATTGGGGAGAGATCTAACGACTCAATTTGAAAAATTTCTCGATTCGCTAATTAGTGGATAAAGAGAATATTGCCAAATGATGGAAACCTCCAAATCTCCCAATTGTGGGATAGAATCCAACTACAATTGGTGGAATCCATCCGTTTCATAACCTCAGGAATTATTCAAACTTAATATTCTTAAATGTTTTGTGCTAAACTCATACTTTTACATGTCGAATGTATTTTTTCAAAAAAATGAATTTTGGGCCATTTCCCAAAGTTTTGGAACACCAAGGTTTTACCAGAAAATTTTGTAATAATTCTGAGACACTCTTGGAAAGCTATTGAACCGTTTCCATGCCAGAAACGCCAAGATTATATCTCAAAACACGCTAAACAAACAATCTGAATTTTTGCCCAATGTAGCATTGGGAAAGCATAGGCAATGAGGTTTCAATATTGAAAAATCGGGTTTTTGGTCATAACTTTTGACTCTGTTGACCAAATTTGACATATGATAGTGATTTGGAAAGCTTATGATGTCCTTTATAAGGATCGATGATAAAAGTCCGACATTTTAGACCAGAAACATGCAGTGAAGCCCAATGTTAGTATTGAAACTGGCAAAAATGGCCTGTTCCAGCACTCTGGATCGTCTAAGCCCACCTAGACCTTAACCAATCGGGACCAAACTTTCAGGTTTTGATTATGACCCCTATTGACAAGTTTTCTATGGCTCGCCGATTCATATTTCTCAAAAATGCAAAGTTCACCTACCCCTATCAATGGTCTTTTGATAATACTTGAATCGAATAACAGGTAAGTCTTCGATTTGTTCATCACATTATGTTCTGACGCACAATGTCAATTCCTATGAACATTTTTAGTTTGTAAGATTTAATAAAGTTTTTTCTTCACAATACCATTATTACCACAATACCGGTATTATGACATTTTTCGTTAAACTCAGTTTTTACGAAATTTGAAATAGCCAAAAATGCAATTCTCTAAGTTATTACTCAATCATTGGCAGTTCACATCTTTCAAATTAACTTTTTCTATGATTTGGCAATGGTGTAAGGTAATAATCAAGTCAACGATCAAGTAACAGGTAAATAGCCAATATCAACGATAGACACAGCCCTTAAGGCATTATTCACTTTATGCATGCTTTAACTATGACTGTAATTAACCTCATGGTTTATATTGGCTGAGCAGAGAACAGTTACATACTTTTTATTACTGAGTTTTTATTTTCTTTTAATCCTTCAAGTCATCTGCCTCTCATCTCATCACCTTCATTCATTCATTCATTATCGAAGTACGCAACCACCATTTCTGGTGGACTTGGCCGAGCCCCGAGCAGTCTGATTACAGGCCAAGTTTTTGCTGATCGCGTCGCGTAGGGCGTAATGCATTGTGCCGACTGGGGAACGAGTGAGTGGCAAGCCCACAGCTGAAGATCCCACTGATCTCATCACCTTTCCAAAGTCAATTCAAGCACAACTAAATAGACAATAAGACAACAACATGAACACAAATTTAAAGCAAACAAACGAGTTTAATCAACTTTCAATTAATCAATCAACAACAATCATTACAATATTCAATCATAACTAAGAGTTCTTCTGCATTTAAAAATTTGCGTGCCCAAGTCTCATCTTGATGCGGCACTGTGCAACCGAAATATGCTTCAAATGCACTCCTGAGGGTGTCTGACTTTGCAATTGAAATACGTTGAAATGGTTGTGCAAACTGACCACAAACATGACAAAAAGTATTCGGGTGATTGACACATTTACTTTCAAAATTTTGATCTTTCCTCTTCACTCGCTTTCTACCCATTTTGTGAATAGCAAGGATGGAAAGCAATAAGAATACACAAATGTACTATGCACAACGTAAACCGGTTTTATTTAAATATTAGAATTCAATAAATCAATAATCAATCAATAGACAAACCAGGCAAATCTCAAAACAAACGAAGATAAAATCAAATCAAACAAATGGACTAGGTTGTGGTATAAAACTTGTGACAGAAATGGCAAGCTGAAATTAATTGTGAGATGCGCTGTGCTAATAAAATAAATTAATAATTTTGAAATTTAAAATTTGTTAAATTACCGAATCAAATTGATTGCAATTTATAAAATGCAAGAGAAACAGAAAGAACACAGAATCGCACCAGACAAATTGGAGGGAACGCAGACAAGACCTTGCAAAGCGAGTGAGAGCTACAGTTGCCAACAACAACTCTCGCGCGCACGCCGACGACGTCCTTTGTGAACGCATCATTATTTTGAATTTCGCCTGCTGGCTTACGCGGAATTGTGCTAAAAGTGGCTCATTTGGATCACCTGATATGGCATGATGCCCACCAGATCTAGCCTAACCAAGGATACCAGTCGATCCAGAATGACTTAAATGTGTGAAAGCCAAAAGGGCGACCCGTGAGAAAAAGTTGACTTAATTTGTTGCCGTGTGTAGTCATTTGCCTATTCTGTTGGATTGTGTCAGTCATTGGGTGTGTGTGCTCGTGTTGGCCATTGAGACAGTGGTGATGTGAGCGATTAGAGGAGACATGGACAGGTGCACGAGACAGTACAACACTCATCAATCGAAGACTAGTCATTGGTCTATTCTGTTGGATTGTGTCAGTCATTGGGTGTGTGTGCTCTTGTTGGCCATTGAGAGAGTGGTGATGTGAGCAATTAGGGGACACATGGACAAGTGCACGAGACAGTGCAACACTTATCAATCGAAGACTAGTCATTGTGTGTGTGTGCTTGTGTTGGCCATTGAGAGAGTGGTGATGTGAGCAATTAGGGGACACATGGACAAGTGCACGAGACAGTGCAACACTATTCTGTCGAACACTAGTCATTGGGTGTGTGTGCTCTTGTTGGCCATTGAGAGAGTGGTGATGTGAGCAATTAGGGGACACATGGACAAGTGCACGAGACAGTGCAACACTCATCAATCGAAGACTAGTAATGGTTCTATTCTGTTGGATTGTGTCAGTCATTGGGTGTGTGTGCTCGTGTTGGCCATTGAGACAGTGGTGATGTGAGTGATTAGAGGAGTCATGGAGAGGTGCACGAGACAGTACAACACTCATCAATCGAACACTAGTCATTGGGTGTGTGTGATTGTGTTGGCCAGTGAGACAGTGTTGATGTGACCCATTATGGGACACATCGACAAGTGCACGAGACAGTACAACACTCATCAATCGAACACTAGTCATTGGGTGTGTGTGCTCGTGTTGGCCATTGAGAGAGTGGTGATGTGAGCAATTAGGGGACACATGGACAAGTGCACGAGACAGTGCAACACTCATCAATCGAAGACTAGTAATGGTTCTATTCTGTTGGATTGTGTCAGTCATTGTGTGTGTGCTCGTGTTGGCCATTGAGACAGTGGTGATGTGAGTGATTGGAAGAGCCATGGAGAGGTGCACGAGACAGTACAACACTCATCAATCGAACATTAGCACTGGTTCTATTCTGTTGGATTGTGTCAGTCATTGGGTGTGTGTGCTCATGTTGTAAATCGAGTATGTGGTTGGAAGGTGAAGCCAAGGTCAAGACATGAGCGAGACAAAGTACTATGCAATCGGACACATGTAACCGGTCTTATGATCAGAAATGTTATTTAAATTGTTAGATGTTGATGATGAAATTCCACTGTACAAGTACAAGATGATTAGTAAGACTAGTCTATATGTACTCACGATCGAATTGAATGCTTGGTCGATGATTATTGAGGCGAATAACCACTGGCGGAACATTACTAGTCCGTGCTTCTGCCCGTGCTCTGTCCTCAGGATCAGTGGGCCGACTAGTAATCAAGTGGCGATACAAATTGACTGTCGCCTGTATGTCTGCGAAAACATTCTCAGCCGAATTTGGATAATCAGCCCGCTGGGCAGCACCCAATGCAGGATTAACCTTTTTCGAGATCTCAAATAGCCGCTTCTTCTGGGGCCCACTCTTGACCATGTTGGGCCAAACGACAATCTTGTCAATCGGGCGTCTGCAAGTGGGACAGGTTTGCTTCTCACGCATCCAATCACTCATACAGCCAGTACAGTAAACGTGCTCACAGTCGCGCAGAATGGCAAAATACTTGCGATTGCCGTCGATTTTCATCATACAAATGCCGCATTCATGACTTTGTTGGGCTATACGACGTCGCTTTACTCGTGCACTTGGTGGATCGTCAAAATCAGTTTCCTTTTTGTCAGCCTCATCAAGAGATCGCTTCTTTTGGCGACACTCCGAACACGGCATTCCATCCGATTGATCAACTTGAGTGGTCGCCACTGGTGGCTTGGCACCAAAACCAAGGAAACTTAGCATGTCTTGAATAATAGTGATGAACGAAGTATTAGTATTGAACCAAATAATAGTTGATACTTCAATTTTGTCTTGAACACAGGCAGACCGGCCGGTAGGGAAAAAAGCATACAATCCGACTGTGTGTGCACACAACAGCACTAAGCAGTTCGCGTATTCAGAATATTTGTTCTGTTGTGCGAGCAGCGCCCAAAGGTGCCTTTTCACAAACAACGTCCCTCATTGGTGAGCCTTCGCACGCAAAATTTATAATGGGCATCACTGCCCATCGTACTCGACGCCACTGCATGTGTACAGCCATAGGTTGTATAGAGGTACTGCAGTAGGCAATACATTACAGTGCTAATGCATTACACACATACAATCACCACACATTGCGCTCCTCTTCGTCCATGACTAAATGTACAGGGCGATTTCATGTGATGACGCTCCTGAAAGGACAAAGGTTGGTTAGTACACACAAAAAACATTAGTGCATCTGGTAGAAGCGATAAAAACTTGTGATTTCTCGTTAATTCTAATTATTCGTTCAAAAAGTTACACGAAAATCAATTATTTTCCACCTATTAAAATCAGTTCAATTTGTTATCTAGATCGATAGTTAATTATGCGGCCTACTCAATTGTCAGACAAAATGTCATTTCATGTCTGGTTTTTGTGAATTGGACCGAGGAATAAAACGAACTCGCACTAAATTCAAATACTCTGATATTTAAATTCATTGCACTCGCACTTGGCAAACTGTTTGATTGTGTGCTTGTATACTTGGTATAATTTTTTTAATTTTTCTATTTTACTTTATGAACGATAAGATGGACCCTGAGGAAGTGAAGCAGATCCAGGACCGTATCCAAGCTCAGCTTGAGAAGCTGAGTGCGCCGCAGCGCGAAGAACTGAGACAAAAGATTGCTGTTCTCAAGCAGGAGATCAAGGAGAGTGATCGACGCATCGAGGAGATTGAACGCCGAAATCGGCTTTCTCAGCAGGAATATCAACGCTCTCAGGAGATTAATCGCGTGCGGGATGTGGATCAACCGCAGCATTCACCAGTCGAGGCCAATCTCGAACAGGACAAAGATGGACAAATGAATCAAGAATGAATCCATATTATTGTGTAGAACATTCAATTAATTCTTTTATGTAACTTCTTTGAATGTTAATAAGCAATCAATAAACAGTAATTAAAAAAACGTTGTTCAAAAAGTTTTGCAATTATTCCAATGTATTTTCAATGAAGATGTGTTGCGAAATTTTTTGAACTCTATAAATTTTTCATGAAATTTACAAAAGTCTATATTTAACTTAAAATGACTTTTTATCGTGTCGAAATAACAAAATAAGGTCCCAATGTTTAAAAGACCAAAATTGACCCACCTTATACATCACAAGGGTTAAAAGACCAAAAGTGACCCACCTTATACATCACAAGGGTTAAAAGACCAAAATTGACCCACCTTATACATCATATGGGTTAAAAGACCAAAACTGACCCACCTTATACATCATATGGGTTAAAAGACCAAAATTGACCCACCTTATACATCATATGGGTTAAAAGACCAAAACTGACCCACCTTATACATCATATGGGTTAAAAGACCAAAACTGACCCACCTTATACATCATATGGGTTAAAAGACCAAAACTGACCCACCTTATACATCATATGGGTTAAAAGACCAAAACTGACCCACCTTATACATCACAAGGGTTAAAAGACCAAAAGTGACCCACCTTATACATCACAAGGGTTAAAAGACCAAAAGTGACCCACCTTATACATCACAAGGGTTAAAAGACCAAAAGTGACCCACCTTATACATCATATGGGTTAAAAGACCAAAATTGACCCACCTTATACATCATATGGGTTAAAAGACCAAAAGTGACCCACCTTATACATCACACGGGTTAAAAGACCAAAATTGACCCACCTTATACATCATATGGGTTAAAAGACCAAAATTGACCCACCTTATACATCATATGGGTTAAAAGACCAAAATTGACCCACCTTAAACATCATATGGGTTAAAAGACCAAAAGTGACCCACCTTATACATCATATGGGTTAAAAGACCAAAATTGACCCACCTTAAACATCATATGGGTTAAAGGACCAAAATTGACACACCTTAAACATCATATGGGTTAAAAGACCAAAAGTGACCCACCTTATACATCACACGGGTTAAAAGACCAAAAGTGGCCCACCTTATACATCATATGGGTTAAAAGACCAAAAGTGACCCACCTTATACATCATATGGGTTAAAAGACCAAAACATAGACAACATAGACTTCCTATGGGTTAATAAGACAAAATTGACCCACTTTGGTGATACTACGGGTTAAACGACCAAAATACTTGCATTTTTCCCTACTAGAGGCCGAAACCGTCTCCAGCACTAACCATCGCACGCAAAATGAAATTTAGTCACTAAATTTTAGTGTGTAGAGGCACACAACACTCGACTCACATCGTGCTCGTTGGCCTGTGCCAGCGTGGCGGCCAGCCAGCTGCCGTCCCGTGCTGCAGTGACACTCCAATGTTAGAGGTGGGCACTCGCGGTGCGGTACAACACGCGAATAAAATGTTAGATAGAAAAATATAATGTTACGTACTTTATGAATAGGATCATGCTGATGGGCTCTGTTGGGCATTAAAATTTTCTGAATATTTTGATGTTTTGAGTGTGCTTGTGGACGTCACCTCGCTCACTGACAGTGACTGGCATGCAGGCAGGCAGGCACTCGGCCAGCCAAGCAGCTGTCGATCTCGATCTCTCGTTGGCTTATTCTTTCGCTCTATACTAAATGTCATGTATGGATTCGTGTATGTGTGTATGTGTGTGTGTGTGTGTGTGTGTGTGTGTGTGTGTGTGTGTGTGTGTGTGTGTGTGTGTGTGTGTATGTGTGTATGTGTGTGCGAGTGTTGTGTTGGAACTTTCGGTTGTGCCAACACACACAGGCCAGCACACACACACAAATGCACACATCCTGAGCGACATATTCTGTCGCTCTTATGCACTGCACTGTACAATCTCCACGTAGTGCTGCACTTTTGCGTACTTTATTTACGTGCATCGGGCATGGTTTTTCCCTGCGATTACCTTCTACCGCTACTGCATTTGTAATTTGCATAACGAGCCTCATAACGATTCACTGCCAACATGAATTGATCGAGCAGAGAGTTCATTTCTGAGACGCAGCATTTGCCGTAACCGAAACAGCTGGCAGCTGAACCGCTTTGATTGTGCACTTGGTCTTTGCTTCTTTGGGCTTCCAGGTATGTTTGCATTCGCTTTTGATGATATATTTGCTCTCCCTATGCCTTATGCTTTATCCCTTTTGTACTAATTTGCTTCAAATTTAGTAGTTTTAACCACCAGACCCAAACCTGATCCGTCTAATCAAACTCACTCGTACTGTGACTGAGCTTCCACACAACTCAATTCAACCCAAATGTATACACATCCCAAGCCCGAATTTGGTACCGCATTCTATCATCTCAATCAGTCACTCCTACCGGACGATGTTGTGAGCAGCCTTGCCCAGCCCGAAGATGCCCAACCCTGCCAGTATGATGAATTTGGCTTTGTGATTGACCATCATAAGAGTGCTGCCTCCGCCACCAGCACTCCTTGTAAGCGAACTGATGATTCGTTGAACGATGAGTTGAAACGGGATGGCCTTCGACTTCAACACGAGCACGACTATCTCGAACGTAAGACCAAATGGATCAAGTATCTCGAACATGAGTACGAGAAGTACGCACCATCCACATGCTTCGAACTGTCCAAGTTTGACACTGATTTGGACCGAAGCTCAACCCTGCTTGGTGAACTAATCGCCTCCGGACCAATCACAAGTGAACTGCGACCCTTCTTTTGGCTTCGACTTTCGGGCGCATTGAAGGGAAAGGCTGAATCAAAGTTCACTTTCACTCAGCTAAGTGAGATATCCCTCAATCTAACGTCGTTGACCGATGCGCAGATTGGCCAAGTACTGCCAAACAATGCGTGCTTTGTCAATGCTCGCACTGTTTGTGCCCGTCGACTCAAACACATACTGAGAATTGTCAAATGGTACGAGAAAACCAGTCTATCGTCTTCCACTGAATGCTCTTCCTCCGCGGAAGCCGCTTCCAACTCTTCAATCCAACAGCAGAACCTATCCCTCATCGGGGCCTACCTTCTACTGGTCTGCAATGAGGAGGATTCCTTCTGGATTCTGATGCGAATCACTTCCGAGTCTAACATTGTCCACTGTGTGCACATTGTGAAGCAGCTACTGGACAAGTGTTGTCCAACGGTGGCGGGCCTACTACGCAAACATGACATTGAGTTCGATTTGATTACTTCGAACTGGTTCTCGACCCTCTTTGCAGGCTTTGTCCGTAATGCCCATCTACTGTTTGCAATGTGGGACCTGTACTTCTATGAGGGACCGATCTTTTTGGTTCAATTCACACTTGGCTTGTTGATTATTGAATCAAAACGGCTGGAGACCTGTGTGGACGATTCGGCAGAGATGTTCAACACTCTGTCCGACTTACCGATGAAAGCATTCCGCTGTGAGCACGACAGTTGGTGGTCCAACTCGGATCGACTCTTTGCCAAGGTGACTCAAGCATGGAAGGCCGGCAAGAATGTTGTGTCCAATTTGCCCAACAACTCAATACCGCCATCACTGTTGAACTACTATGAACAACAGCAACAACAAGAACGTCGAGACAGTCACGGATCGATCAACTCACGTAACTCGAGCAGTTGTAACTCGCTCTCTCAAGAGCCGCACTCAACAGCAAGTGCAGCAGCAGCAGCCCTGTCAGAGCAGATGAAGTTGAAAAACGTTAAGCAGACTCAGTTGTTGTTGAATCTACACGAAGCAATCGTTGGGGTGGCAAGTCACTTCCAGGCATACGATCTCGAGGCAAAGTACCGATTGGAGCCCAACTATGATGAGCCTAAACCGACTAATACTAAGACCAAGACCGCTAATGGGACAACCTTGAAGAAGCCAACACCTCCACGTAAACTATCAATTCGTCAGGATTCCAACGATTCAACCACCGATCCGGACGACATGCAGAATCGTCTACGAGCCTATCGTCGTCGTCGTGCAAAGGCACTGATTGACTTTGAGTGCAACGAGCAGGACGAGCTCGGCTTCCACAAGAATGATGTCATCACGGTGTTGAACGAAAAGGACGAACACTGTTGGATTGGAGAGTTGAATGGACACATTGGCTGGTTTCCGGCAAAGTTTGTCGAAATGCTCGATGAACGAGACTTGGACTACTCGATTGCAGGCGATGATCGAGTGGTGCCCTTTGTGAACGATCTCATTCGTGGCAAACTGTGTTCCGCACTGAAGGCCATCTTCTCTTATGATCTAAGACGTGCTTCCTACTTTTCGGCTGTTCATCCGTGGACAGTGATCGAGGAGATATCTGCTGAAGTGACCAATGGTGGCGACTTTAAGCAGATCTACTCGAGACTTGTGCTGACAAAGACATTCCGACTGGACGAGTATGCACGGGTCTTAACTCCCGGTGAGCTGCTGTACAAAAGCATTGCAGCAGTCAATCACACTCATGGACCGAACACTCCGCTTGATGTCAAATTCCGATCACTCATCTGTATGGGACTGAACCAGTACGTCCTGCACGAGTGGTTCCAATTGATATGCACAAGTCAACCGGACACGATTGCCCGTCACTATGGACCAAACAGTTTCCTGTCCACTCCTGTGTGGAAGCTGATCAAAGCGGAGCTCAGGTAAGAGATCGATTAGTCATTAGTATCTGACAGTTTGTTTCGCCATTTTTAGATTGTTGGTCCAATTTTCGTTTCACTTGAACCCAAACGCTGAGAGCGTACCCGAACCGGGTCAAGATCTGAATGCTAACTCATGTCAACCAAAATCACCGATTACTAAGGAGGGAGTTTGGGATATGCTGGTCAAGTATCATCTTTTCTCGTGGGAAATCTGATGCAAAACACCAACAACGGCTCTCCAGCATTATAATTGTCTTAATCGTACAACGCAATACGCAACTACTCAGGAGATGGTCATCCATACTGTCTCGAACTAACCAAATAAGCGCGCACCACCGGACATCAACCATCACTCGAGAGATGGTCATCCATACTGTCTCGACCTAACCAAATGAGCGCGCACCATCGGACATCAACCATCACTCGAGAGATGGTCATCCATACTGTCTCGATCTAACCAAATGAGCGCGCACCACCGGACATCAACCATCACTCGAGAGATGGTCATCCATACTGTCTCGAACTAACCAAATCACCCCGCACCACCGGACATCAACCATCACTCGTGAGATGGTCATCCATACTGTCTCGAACTAACCAAATGACCCCGCACACCCGGACATCAACCATAACTCGTGAGATGGTCATCCATACTGTCTCGAACTAACCAAATCACCCCCGCACCACCGGACATCAACCATCACTCGAGAGATGGTCATCCATACTGTCTCGATCTAATCAAATGAGCCCGCACCACCGGACATCAACCATCACTCGAGAGATGGTCATCCATACTGTCTCGAACTAATCAAATGAGCCCGCACCACCGGACATCAACCATCACTCGAGAGATGGTCATCCATACTGTCTCGATCTAATCAAATGAGCCTGCACCACCGGACATCAACCATCACTCGAGAAATGGTCATCCATACTGTCTCGACCTAACCAAATGAGCGCGCACCACCGGACATCAACCATCACTCGAGAGATGGTCATCCATACTGTCTCGACCTAACCAAATGAGCCCGCACCACCGGACATCAACCATCACTCGAGAGATGGTCATCCATACTGTCTCGATCTAACCAAATGAGCCCGCACCACCGGACATCAACCATCACTCGAGAGATGGTCATCCATACTGTCTCGACCTAACCAAATGAGCCCGCACCACCGGACATCAACCATCACTCGAGAGATGGTCATCCATACTGTCTCGACCTAACCAAATGAGCCCGCACCTTCGGACATCAACCATCACTCGAGAGATGGTCATCCATACTGTCTCGACCTAACCAAATGAGCGCGCACCTTCGGACATCAACCATCACTCGAGAGATGGTCATCCATACTGTCTCGACCTAACCAAATGAGCCCGCACCACCGGACATCAACCATCACTCGAGAGATGGTCATCCATACTGTCTCGAACTAACCAAATGAGCCCGCACCACCGGACATCAACCATCACTCGAGAGATGGTCATCCATACTGTCTCGAACTAACCAAATGAGCCCGCACCACCGGACATCAACCATCACTCCAGAGATGGTCATCCATACTGTCTCGACCTAACCAAATGAGCCCGCACCACCGGACATCAACCATCACTCCAGAGATGGTCGTCAATACATTCCCGTACTAACCAAACAATCCCGGATAGCCGGTCATCAACAAATTTGCCGTGCACCACAAACCTTATTGCATCGATTGTACCAAATACACTAAAGCGGGCAAACATTAACTGTCCCACCTAAGTACACCTTAACATTATCCCCTTAAACTGTTCCCAAATTGAGTAATATACCAAAACATATATGAAACTTTGCTGAAACTTATCTGGATCTAGTTGTTCACTAGTTCCCAACACAACACACACTCATTTCCACAAGTTACACTACTAAATCTCTTTACTACTACATAGTGAATTTATTGTATTGTGACAATTAATAAAGTAAATTGTGTCAAAAATGTGGTACTAAATTGGGTAATTTGATCATTTGTGGGAAAAGGGTGCAATTGATAGTGGTGAATTAAGTGTTTTGATAGTCAAAGTTCGTTGTTCTATGTCGCTGTAATGTTAACCTTTCGACTACTTTTGCTTTTAATGCTGAAAGTGGACAGTCTTCGCTTGACAGATGCAGCCGTCTCTCGCAGTCGAACCGATGTTCTCGCCAGTCGGACACACCAAAACACACAAACCAGCACCAGGATAACAATGGGCGCAATGGCAATCAGCAGCAGCCAATTCATCGAACCACTCAGCTGGTGACATCGTTTGTCCATGTGTGAGCCAAAGTAGTCCGCCCGACACACACACGTGTGCAGTTCGGGTGAACAAACCAAATTGGAGTCCCACTCCTGACAGTCCTCGTTCGCCTCACACTTGAACAGTTGACAGGTGATGCGGGTCTCGTGTTCAATAGTCAACCGATAATTGGTAGCACAGCGACACTGTGAATCCACACAGACACTGTTGGATATTTCATCACAGTCCACATCCAAATCGCAATAAATCGGCTCGAAAGTGTCATTACCGATTGCCATCATAGGCGCGGGCTCGTCGGGCACAATGGTAACATTCGCAAAACGGGCCGCCCGATCAAAATCACTCTCAGACATGTTTCGGGGCTTGATTTGCTCGACCACCAGTCCACCAGTAGTGCCAGAGAGCTCCCCAAAAGCACTAGCCAACAGAATTATGATGCACAATTGAGTGACAATGTTGGCGAACATCAGTGACAGAAACCTGAGTACATTTGTGCGAGGCTTGAGGGGGAACTTGATTAGTTTCGTGGATGAATATTTCATTTTTACGGGTCTGCTATTTTGTCGAACTATTCCTAAAAAGGGCAAATCTGTCTGTTAGCAACACGAAACGTGACAAGGTCAACGTATGTACAATGTGTGGTGATTAGTCAATTCTTGTTTTCTTGCTTCCAATCAGTCTGGGAATTTCAGTCTATCACTCTGAGTGTGTGTGTGTGTGTCTAAAAATACAAGATATGCGAAACAGAATGTTGTAACCAATAAATCTTCAAACTGACTGAAGGGAGAGAGTGAACGAGACGACCCACCGATTTTTCAAATTTAGAATTTTGGGGAATTCGCGTCGTTTCGATGAATTTCGCTGTTGTTGAGTGAAGCAGCGAATCTATTTGCGCAAATTTGTTTCTATTGGCCCAATGCACTAGTGAAGTAAGACTGGCGTGCACAGACACAGACACACAAATCAATCAACACTCGTATGGTTGAGGGGCAGCACGACTGACTGACTGAACTCCGCGGCGATGATGATGAAAATAGAAAATCACGTTCACCACATTCGTTTGACGTTATTTATGATTATGATGATCATCATTATAACCAGTGAGTCTGAGAAGTGTCAGTATATTTCACATTAAACGATGAGAACACACACAGGCAGACAGTTTTTTGCGCACGTAGGCATCGATCACATGCAGGCCTGTGCACGGGACATCAAAGCACTATCACACAGTACGTGATATGTCAAAATATGTTCAGACACTTATTTTTGCAAAAAAAAATCATGCAAATCTAGCAATGTTCAAGCGATGTGTTTAGAAGGAAAAGAACATGTCAGGCCAAACGAACTGAACGCAAACCTGCCCAGACAACATTAGACAGCATCAATGTCAATGTCGGCATTTTGTGTGTGTCTTTTGTCACAATGAAAGTAGTAATACATTTAATAATCGTTTATGTATGACATCGTGAGAACACGATGATGATGATCATCGACATCATCGATTGCACTGATTGCAACTTGACTAATTGATTAATTAATTAGCTTGCCGCGATCTTACTTACACTTACACACTCGTAATTAAGGCTCGTTCAAAGGCGCAAAACCGCGCGCCGACAATTAACACACAATAGATAAGATATTAAGAGAGCAAAACATCAAAACAGGATCACTTCTTAATTGAAATGACATATTGATGTCGTGTTATCTTGTCATTGGTGGGGGGACTGTCATTTTGGTACATGATGTTATAAGATAGTGTTCGATTCAAACGTTTTTGTTCGGTATATCTGAATCGATTCTTTATTCAACCCATTGCCTTCAGACAGGATATTTCAATCAAATTATAATATTGCAACAAAGTCATTTTTCCACTAAAAAGTGCAATAACTTTTCAATGTGGGAGACATTAGTGTTGGTGTGCACGACATCGACGAGGGGTGAATGTACACACTCACTGAGACACGTTACAAAATTAGTTTGAATAACTATGCAAATATTAAGATCGAATGGATGTTTAACTCTCTTTTTAGGTTTACATTCAAAATTCTCAAATTGTTTAAAGTTTTTCCATTATATTCAATTTATTATGAATTTATTGAAATAATATTATTTTTAAGTAAAACAACATTTTAAATTTTTTTATTTGTATTCTACATTTGCTATGGTAAATTTGAGAAAATCAAAAATAAATTGGTCAAAATTAACGGGAAGAAATCGAAATTATTAAAGTTAGCATTTTACTGGTAAATTAGTAAAACCAATTTCAAAATATATACTCTTTTGAATATTAAAATCTAAAACTTTATATTTTCAAGATTGCATTGAATTTGCAGCCAAATTTTGGATATATATTTTACAATTTTTAACAAATTGCATTTCATTAACAGATCGAATCAATCAAAATTACAAATCAAACAACAAAACTCACGCGACACACTACGTCACACACCCGTACAAGGGGTCAGATAGTCGTAATGTCTAATGCACCGAGCATGGAATGCCGGAAGAATAGAACTGCGGTGTGATTGCCTTTGTAGGAAGACATACACACGATACAATACAAGACAAGTACGGCGACAATAGCATTGTATGAACACATGTGCCCGTGTGTGTGTGCAAGTCTATGTCAATGTCTGCAATACCCCACCTAAACTTGCAAAAACAACTCAATTAACCCAACCTGTGTGTGTTCATTTGAGTGTGTCAACGATCATTGATCATCTCAGTTCGATTCAGTTTGCACTGCCAAAATATCCCCAAAACACTTTCCCAAAGAGAACCCCTAACTAATAGTATAGATTATACATTAATTAATGACTACTACACAAACTCACACCTGATATGATAGCTCATCCAACCGAGAGATAGAAAAAATAGAGCTCTACTAAGTGATAAAGTAAAGCAAAATGTTGTAAACAAGAAAAAGGATATATACACACACACTCTCTCTCTCTCTCTCTCTCTCTCTCTCTCTCTCTCTCTCATACATGAGAGTTCAAGTATCCGTCTACGTTAGGGTGAGTGTTATTAATTAATCACATTGACAAGTGTGTGTAAATATTTGATTAAGCAATCAATTGATCAAATTAGAGGGAGGGAGAGAGAGAGAGAGAGAGAGAGAGAGAGAGAGAGAGAGAGAGAGAGAGAGAGAGAGAGAGAGAGAGAGAGAGAGAGAGAGAGAGAGAGAGAGAGAGAGAGAGAGAGAGAGAGAGAGAGAGAGAGAGAGAGAGAGAGAGAGAGAGAGAGAGAGAGAGAGAGAACAAGTCTTTTCATCATTAATTTCATGTTGATGTTAATTTCACCATATTAAGCAGAACACACATGCAACCAATTCTTGTTCTTCATTTTTAGCAGTTCAGCAGCAGATGCATCTGTTCCACTGCTATGCAAATAAAACTACTTAATTAAATTATAACCCAAATAAAAGCACAGAGGAAGAGAGTAATTTGGTGAATATGGCGCACACACACACAAATTATCTCACTAATTAATTGCGCGCCCATCTGGTGCATTCAATTTAATGTTGTTAATGTTCTGCACATGATGCAAATTTGATCTAGGAAATATATATTTTAATCGTATATATACGATTATATATACAAAATGCATATATAAGCACATTTATACGCTTTAATGTCTGAATTGATATATTCAGGAAGTTAGATAGTACGAAATCTTTTTCTTTTGAGCGCTGTATGAGCGCGATCTCTCTCTCTCTCTCTCTCTCTCTCTCTCTCTCTCTCCCTCTCTCTCTCTTCAACAAGATTTTCATCGCTCAGATGAGAATTCAATGATGCTGATGTGACAGTACACACAATCAAGTTGGGGTTTAAGTTCCAGGAACTAAGAGCCGACAATCTGTGAACATCTCGAGCGGTAAATCTTCTTATACATTTTTCATCATCATGATCCAATTAATTTTTGCCTGACTTACGGTGCGCACTCAACTTGCAACTCAAAGACCAAACAACAGTTGAGACCCTTAAATTAATTCGCAATTACACTCACACAGAATGGCATTAACAGTAGCAACGAAAACAACAACAACAAAATAAGGGTAATCCTCAAAATAATTTATGATCAAATAAGCGCTTTTATTATACTGCACTTTCGCAAATACCAAAACCTACACACTTATTTTATTGTTATGTCGAGCTCTTTATAATCAGACTAAAACTTATCTGAACTTTGCAAAGAACAGTGACATTTTGACGGATAAATGAAAAGAAAATATGATGAACGAGGTGGTACGTCGTATAAATTAATTTAAAATTAATTTTGTCAACCTCTATTACTGTTATTTAACGTCTAGACAGGTTTCTCAGAATTCTCGTTTTATATTTACATTTTCAATTATGTTTAGTATAATTTAATCTTTATCGAGTAAAAAATGTTTTAAGTTTGAAAACGAAGTCTTTGGAAAGCTTCAAAATAAAATTTACTTTAATTTATTTAAAATGAAATTTGTCTAGGGTAATTTTGTTTTTTTCAGGCGATTTTGAATAGAAGAAATCGGCAAAAGGTGAAAGCGGCACTTTGCCAAAAGGAAGGAAGCCTATCTTATTCAAAAGTGGACCAACGGAAAAGTTTGTTCACATTTGCTAAGCCTAACCGACTCGAACGTGCGTCATCATTCGTCGTCGTCAAATTAGGTCGATCGGAAGGGGTTTTTGTGTAGTTGTTGTAAAAGTTGTTAGTTGTAAGTTATTCTAAGATGTACGGACACACTCACTTTTTAATTATCTATAACTCAACACAAAGGTTCATCGGAAATTTATTTGCAAGTCCCGGATGCTAAGTACAACAGAATGATCGTGTGTGTGTGTGTGTGTGTGTGTGTGTGTGTGTGTGTGCGTCATGATTTGCATATTCAATTGCTTTTTTAATTGGTTCGAGATTATTAATACGAATTCGAACTCAAAAATCATCATTAAAATCATTATTTTGGCGGGGGCGGCAGAGGAGGACGGAGGTTGCATTCACATTGAAAACAACTTTGAACCCCAAACCTAAGTAAAAGTGCAAAAGGACAAAAGTTCAAATCATTAAATGCAGATTTAGATTATTATAAATGAGGACAATGATGAACCGGACCTGACCGAACCAAACAAATGATGATGATCATTATTAGAAATGGAATGTTTTAATTAATTTTAAGAATTTTAATTTAAATTCTTCGAATACATTCGATTGTAGGACACTCACACAAATTGCTTTTAAACTACTTTAATTAATCTCTCAAATACAAAAACAAATGACGCACATACAAATGAATTTATATTTTAATTAATGTTCATGTGTTTGTGTGTGTAGGTGGAATTGTCAAAATGTTTAGTTGACAAATTAATTAAAATTTTAATTTTAATTTCTAGGGATTAATCATACGGAATATTAAAATTAAATTTAAATTTAACTTTTGATGTTTTGAAAATTCAGGTATTTTTAAAATTTTATTTTAAAATATTTTATTTTTGAATTTAATTATCTATTTGATTAATTTTCGATTAAATCAGCCATAAATGGGTTGTTTATGTAAATTAGTCTTTGTTTAATTACTTTTCAAGGCAGTAGTTCTAGCTTTTCTGAATTGGAAAATAATTTTGCAAACTCAATTTCATCACACTCACTCAAAAATTTGTTGTTTTTTATTCCCCATCTTGTTTTGTTCTTGTTGCACCCCCAACTATTAATTACCGAGTTGGCATTTTAAAGATAATTAAATTCACTCACACTGAAGTGACATTTCTCTCTGCGGACTTTGTCACTTTAATTGAGCCAAAGTGCAATTTGCGCTAATTGAAGCCATCTCACTCGCTCACACTCGCACACACACAAACTCACTTTCACACACTGCCAAATGAGTGTGCAGTTGAGTGCATTTGAGTGAAGTGTGTTCTGTGTGTGTTATTGAGGCGACAAGCGAATGGATGCGAGTGTCGGTTCACGTCTCTTGAGATTCAATTTGAGCAATCTGACACACACACACACACACACACACACACACACACACACACACACACACACACACACACACACACACACACACACACACACACACACACACACACACACACACACACACACACACACACACACACACACACACACACACACACACACACACAACTGAAAGAATAAACGAATTTACCCCAAAATGTGATCACACAATACTATTTGTTGTGCCCTTGCACAAACATACAATGCCTCAGGATACGGACACAAACGTTTCGTTCGATTGTCTCTCGATTCCAAAATTGTGATTGGCTCGAGAGAATTGGGAATTCAATTCGAGTGCTGCAATAAAAAAGAAGAATCATGCTACGCAAACAATTTCGGTTTAATAGTAATAGAGATAATATTAGAAATTTCAAATAATAGAAATGTGGAATTCGGAAATTTCGAAATTCGAAATTTAGAATTTAGAATTTAGAATTTAGAAATTAGAAATTAGAATTTAGAATTTAGAATTTAGAATTTAGAATTTAGAATTTAGAATTTTTAGATTATTTAGGTAAAAAATAAAAATTCAAAATAGATTCAATATTTAGGCCCAAAAATGATTAAACCACTAATTGAGTTTGTTTAATATCCACTGATGTGCAATGCAATTTGATATGTTCCATAACGCACAGAGCGTGTGAGAGACATCAAACGTTGCGAGACTAATTCAAATTGAATGCCGACGAATTGAAAGTGAATGATCCAGAAACCGCTCGACAAATTGAGTGGTCTTATTGTTGGTGAGATGAGATGAGATGACTTGTGTGTGTGTGGCTTTATGCACACTCACATATTTGATTCAATTTTACGAATATTCACACATGAGTTGAGTTTGTGTGCCCGAGTGGAGATTTGATTACCCTCCATGCATTCATATGTTCTCATTCAATTTTGTGTGTGTGTAGGTTGATATTTCATTACAGTTTTGTATTTACATTAGATTACTATGCTACTAGAGGGTAAAGATGAAAACAAAAAGTTAGAACAAATAGACTCAATTCCTTCGGGAGATGTCATCTCTACTTCTCCTTCTTCTCATACACAGCCAATTCCTTTTTCAAATATATATTGAAAC
>JAKIJQ010000158.1:50000-62500 GCA_023373905.1 Rhizoglyphus robini
CAATCGTTAATCTGCTCAATTGTTATGTATGAGTAATAGTGAGTGTTTGTGTTCTCAAGTGTGTACATGTGCACGTTAATATACAAACACTCGAACACAAAACTAATACAACTAATAAGCTCGAACGCACTCTTGAATATTCGATTAGCTTTCTCATGCATATTACTGTTTGTAATGAAAGAATAGAACAAGTCACTCTATGCATAAATTGTTTTGCGTCAATTGACTCAATCGAACTCAATTTTGTGCTTAGATTTCACATTTTCACCAGATTGAGTGCACTGTAGAAGCTAATTACATTCGTACACTCGAATGCAGAACACATACACTTGAATTTAAATTGCAAATGTGTGTCATTAACCCGTTTTGGTGTTTTTGGAAACGTAAATTGCCGAGCCTTGACAACCAAATTGAGTATGAATGAGCGTTCTGTTCGATTCGATTCATCTCATTCACTTAACCTCTAACCAATTTACTTTTGTGGCCAATTGTCCCAAATGGTTTCTGGTTGCTTTCTCTTTCTTTCTCTCTTTCTATCTCTAATCGAGTGATCGTTAAAGATAGTTGGCTTTATGATCATGATGATGCGTCCACACTCGTGCTTGTGGATCGTTCATAAAGTTTATGTTATTTTGTATTGCTTTCTTTCTATGTGGACACATTAATTAGTAGTGAACACATTGGGACATTTAATTATTGTTTTACCCTACTACTCTTGTGTTTAGTTTAGTTTTGGGGTGATGGTGAAGGCTATTAATAGTCACCCGATGCTATTCACTGGCACAACACAACACAAACGGGAGAATTGTAATTGAGTGGTGGAGTGAGAGTGTAGTGAGTTTGTTGTGTGTGTGCAAGTCAGGACGGGGAGACATTCATCCATCAATGAGGAGTATGGTCGGGGATTGGCGACAGCCGACAGACCCTTCTCGAATTTTCCTTTCTCCCATTCTGAAACCTCTCTCTCTCTCTCTCTCTCTCTCTCTCTCTCTCTCTCTCTCTCTCTCTCTCCCTTTCTCTCCTTCTTGTACCAATAAATTAATTGTCACTTGACTCATACGAGAACGCGAACATTAGCACAGAAATATAAAGCAAAGAAACTTTACGAACACCCAAGACGACCAAAACTAACTGTGACTGTTTTAACTAACCGAGAGAAGTCATCGTATCGAGCGGGTCCGGGCGACACACACACACACACACACACACACACACACACACACACACACACACACACACACACACACACACACACACACACACACACACACACACACACACACACACACACACACACACACACACACACACACACACACACACACACACACACACACACACACACACACACACACACACACACACACACACACACACACACACACACACACACACACAATTGTTATGAACACATTAGACTGTCGACTCGCTTTTGTCTAACTAACCGCAAACGAAAGCGAAACGAACAAACGAGAAAAGTGAAGAAAAATAACAAAACTCAAACTAGACTGCACTAACCAAATTGACTTGTTTGTTCGTTCACTCACTCTATTTGTTCGTTAGTTCGTTATTGCAGTATTTTTAGTTTTGTTTTAAAATTCAGTTGTATTATTTGTTTTAATGTTTGCGGACGAGCGCGCGCTCGTTTGTTCGGTTCGTTTCCTTCAGCACACACAGTTAATTTGCGCATTTTATATGAAAATAAAAAAGCGTCATTTTGAAATATGATTACCATTTACCAAAAACACCCCATCACTGGAAACAGTCGGCGGTGGTGGAGTTAAGCTGTTTTAATGATTTACGATGTGTGCACTGCATGCCACATGTATGTTAATAATTTTGTGCAAATAAGCGCTTTTGGTGAATTAAAATTTTAAAATAAAAGCTGCAAAGCGCTAATTTAGTAGTAGAATTTGATGTGTGTTACACGAGACACGTACACACAAATCATCTGATGTTGGCTGATCTCGCATTTTACTTGCGAGGGGTTCAATGGAGGGTGTCTAAAAATAAGCTAGCTATTTCATCTCTCTCTCTCTCTCTCTCTCTCTCTCTCTCTCTCTCTCTCTCTCCCACTAAATTGAACTGAGGTCAGTCTGGCTTATTTTTATGCTATTTGCTCTTTGCACCATCACACATGACCTCCCGATAAACGTTGAACGTCTACGACTTTATGTCTGTCTGTTTGTCTGTGTGTCCAGTGCCGACTCGAGTGTAGTAGTTGTAGTCACCCTCTCGGCATGTCAGAAATCATTTCTCCTTCATGTCCTTTCGGTCTTCTCCCCAAGCACTCTATCTCAATATATATTAGAGTGTTTGTGCACACAAGAAAAGTCATTTACACTTGAGTGTGTTCACTTGTGTCTGTCTGTGCGTGTGTGTGTGTGTGCGTTTGTCAATTAGAAACGGTCATGTCATGACTTTTCTTTGCACTCGTTTTGTGTCGTCTTTTTCGCCTTATCGATTTGTTTCATCGCCCGTTCCCTGAACCGTATGATATTGATTGGGGAGCAGGAGAGAAAATTGGCCTCAAACCAAACCTACGGGTCACCCTATCGGCAAATTGGTACGATGGTTTAACCTATCACCCCACGCCGAAATCGTGGATTGCGTTCGGTAAATGAATGCGCTTTCCCCTCATCTTCTCCTCACTGTGTGTGTTTGTTTGTACCCCCTCGTACCACACGATTCCTTTCATTTCTCTTCCTCTTCTCTTCATTTTCGTTCCCGCTCCATCCGTTCCAGCAGTAGCATCATGAACAGTAGTGAAAGCTGCCCCCAAAACTAGTTACTAAGTAGTAAGTTCACTAAGCTATCTATGAACTGTGTGAGTGTGTGATATGTCGTCTCTCTTTTGGTACTCTCTACCTTCTATTGTACAAACTTTCCCTGTACATCGTTCCAGAAACAGCATCAACAGCATCACCATCTCAAACATACACAATGTATCAACCCATCGGTAGCATCGTTATACTACTCTACACTACACTACTCTCTTCCCGTGACCATAGCTATCATCGGTATCGCTAGTACCTCTCCTTCTTCTTCTTTCTTTGGTCTCCTGTGTGTGTGTGACTGTGTGTGACTGTGTGTGATCGTTGTCGGATCCATTGACCCTCTCTCTCTCTCTCTCTTTCTTTTGCTTTTGCTTCGTTTTCTCCTTTGCCCCTTCTCAGTTGGATTGTGGCAATACACGGCCATACACCACGTTTAAATTGCGACACCACACACATCCGCATTCCAGTACGAGTCCGTTACTCATCTTGGCACATCGTACAGTTCAGTTTTTGTTCTTGTTTCAAAGTTGTCCGTAGTAGTTGTGTGTACTCTTCAATCTTGGTGCTTCCTTCCTTCACCTTTTCTTCTTCCATCCCTCCCTCCCCCACAAACATATTCCATGTACGAGTGAGCCCCTTCTGACCCTAGTCAGTACCTTTCCATCACCCACAACACCTTCCACACTCCACACACACACACACACACAACTCCAACAGTAACTATGAGCTATACTTCTTCCATTTTGTATACATTGTTGTGCCCAAGTCAGTAAGTCAGTGAGCGCCTCCCTCAATTTCATATTTGGTCCCAGCCCTCTGGTACTACCTATTCTACCTATCTACCTATTCTACCTTTGTGACGGTATATTCACAAATTAAAGTATGAGAGAGTGACGGCGAGATTCTTGGTCCCAGATTGGATACTTCGATCAGGGCTGACCCATGCCGTTCGAAATTCTCTGAACGCGCGTGCTTTCTCTCTTCCATCCTCTCTCCCCCTTCTTCCTATTTGAATTGAAACTATCGAGATTCTTTTTTACTTTTCACTACTGTAACTCATTTTCTCGTTAACGACGTCAGTAAGTTGAGTCTTGAGATACAAAAGGACACTTCCTCTCCCTCTTTCCCCTTCTCTCTTTGGCTCTCTCTCACTTTCGAACGCCAATTATCTTCCCCCGCCCTAATCTCGTCTCTCTCTGTCTCTCCCCTCACTCTCTCACCCACTATTTGTCCATATTGTATGTGATATAATAGATAGATGCGATACTGTGATAGTGAACGAGTTCGAGAGAGAGTGAGAGAACTGTATCCACTGATAGTACAAGTGAGTGAGTGAGTGAGAGTTCATTTGGGGGCAACACACTCATCTGGGCCTTGTATACATCTCTGCTTTTGGGGTTGGTGCATCCTGTCCCTTTCTGTACCTTTCTCGAGTACGTACGTCATCGCGACCTGAGTGTGAATTGACTTGCCCACACATATGCAAATGCTACTACTAGATGATACCCCATAGATTCTAGATGCCCCAGATTGGTCATCACCATCATCTTGTGTCGATCAAAGCCTGGATCCCACCCACTCGAACCTGGAACTGTCGAATCCGATCGTATATAAGTAGGAGACCATTCGGCCAGTAGACCAACATTTCTGGTTCTTGTCACAAGTCCCCAGACCTGTCTGCACCCTCCGACCCATACCAACCCTAGTCCTGTTGCCAATCACCAGGCCTCGCTCTCTCACTGCCTGTCTTCGTTAACTGCCAACAACTGCCAACTACAACTAAACTCGATTTCGAACGTTCGTGTGAAAATGGCATCCCGACACTGGTTTCTCAATCCGCAAATTCTTTGCCTCTTTGCTTGGGTTATGGCCTCTGGCCTATTTGCCACATCTGGTTCCACTCAGCCGGTTCCCGGCAGCGGGGCGGTCATGTTAACCCACGGTGTGGGTGCAAATTTGTTTCATCCAAATCGTGCGGCTCGTGTGCTGTCGGGCAACCGTACCCATGTCATACCGAAAATTATGCAGTGTCTCCTCCGACCAACAAGCACCTTGAACGAATCGGCCATCAATGCTGCTTCGAAGAATTACTACGAATGTCCTGGTACACTGACGCAAGATTACATTGAATGTTGTGACAATAATAGATGCTGTCTGCTGGGCACCAATCGGTCCCGCTTCTTCTCTTGGCCGTAAGTACACTTGCGATTAATCAAATTAATTGACTCCTGTGTTCTATTTGCAAATCAATTAATTACATTGCCTTTTACGTTATATCTTCCACACAATTTCCTCATTAACAAAATAGATCCAATTCGACTGAAGTAACGCTGAGCCTCTTTGCAATATTCGCCGTGATCTTTGCCATCGTCTACCTCTGCTGCTGTTGCCCGCCCTGTCCATTCTTTCTATGTTGGACCGATCCAAAACCGTACGAGAGTGACTACGCGGGATGTGGTAAGTGAATGAGATTTGATTTCAATTTGTGGTTTGGTTGTTGTTGTTGTTGTTTGTTGGAAAAATATCTTTTTTGAGACTCGGACTGACGGAGTAACACGATGCCAAGTTAATTAATGCGATATCCAATTACGTTTTCGGAGTGGTTTTAGTAGAGTTACTATTGAACCAGCAGAATCACTCACAAAGTAGACTCTCTTAACGATACTAATGAGCTCGGCATACTTCTCGATTTCATTTTCTTTAATTGTGTTGTCAGGATTTCAGTAGAGAGTATCAAATTACTTGCGGTAATTAAGCGATCGTGTAGATGGGTTGGGTTGAGTTGTTTCCGACAATATGTCCGGTCACATACAACAAATTCGAATGCAATCACGGAATAGTGATGATCCAGAGATGGGAGTGAGTACGGAAAGAGAGTGTGTGTGTGCCTAACATACATCTAACACTAATGCATTGTCCGAATAGTGATGATCCAGAGATGGGAGTGAGTACGGAAAGAGAGTGTGTGTGTGCCTAACATACATCTAACACTAATGCATTGTCCGAATAGTGATGATCCAGAGATGGGAGTGAGTACGGAAAGAGTGTGTGTGTTCATAACAGACACCTAACTCGAATGCATTGTCCAAATTGTGATGATCCAGAGATGGGAGTGAGTACGGAAAGAGAGTGTGTGTGTGTGTGTGTTCATAACAGACACCTAACTCGAATGCATTGTCCAAATTGTGATGATCCAGTGATTGGGAGTGAGGACGGAAAGAGAGTGTGTGTGTGCCTAACATACATCTAACACTAATGCATTGTCCAAATTGTGATGATCCAGAGATGGGAGTGAGTACGGAAAGAGAGTGTGTGTGTGCCTAACATACATCTAACACTAATGCATTGTCCGAATAGTGATGATCCAGAGATGGGAGTGAGTACGGAAAGAGTGTGTGTGTTCATAACAGACACCTAACTCGAATGCATTCACGGGATAGTGATGATCCAGTGATGGGAGTGAGTACGGAAAGAGAGTGTGTGTGTGTTCATAACATACACCTAACTCGAATGCATTATCCGAATAGTGATGATCAAGTGATGGGAGTGAGTACGGAAAGAGTGTGTGTGTGTTCATAACATACACCTAACTCAAATGCATTGTCCAAATTGTGATGATCCAGAGATGGGAGTGAGTACGGAAAGAGTGTGTGTGTTCATAACAGACACCTAACTCGAATGCATTGTCCAAATTGTGATGATCCAGAGATGGGAGTGAGTACGGAAAGAGAGTGTGTGTGTGCCTAACATACATCTAACACTAATGCATTGTCCGAATAGTGATGATCCAGAGATGGGAGTGAGTACGGAAAGAGAGTGTGTGTGTTCATAACATACACCTAACTCAAATGCATTCACGGGATAGTGATGATCAAGTGATGGGAGTGAGTACGGAAAGAGAGTGTGTGTGTGTTCATAACATACACCTAACTCGAATGCATTGTCCGAATAGTGATGATCCAGTGATGGGAGTGAGTACCGAAAGAGTGTGTGTGTGTGTGTGTGTTCATAACATACACCTAACTCTAATGCATTGTCCAAATTGTGATGATCCAGAGATGGGAGTGAGTACGGAAAGAGAGTGTGTGTGTGCCTAACATACATCTAACACTAATGCATTGTCCGAATAGTGATGATCCAGAGATGGGAGTGAGTACGGAAAGAGTGTGTGTGTGTTCATAACATACACCTAACTCGAATGCATTGTCCGAATAGTGATGATCAAGTGATGGGAGTGAGGACGGAAAGAGTGTGTGTGTGTTCATAACATACACCTAACTCGAATGCATTCACGGAATAGTGATGATCAAGTGATGGGAGTGAGTACGGAAAGAGAGAGTGTGTGTGTTCATAACATACACATAACTCGAATGCATTGTCCGAATAGTGATGATCCAGAGATGGGAGTGAGGACGGAAAGAGAGTGTGTGTGTGCCTAACATACATCTAACACTAATGCATTATCCAAATTGTGATGATCAAGTGATGGGAGTGAGTACGGAAAGAGTGTGTGTTTGTTCATAACATACACCTAACCCGAAATGCATCGACTAGATAGTGATGATCCAGTGATGGGAGTGAGGACGGAAAGAGTGTGTGTTTGTTCATAACATACACCTAACCCGAATGCATCGACGAGATAGTGATGATCCAGTGATGGGAGTGAGGACGGAAAGAGAGAGTGTGTGTTCATAATATACACCTAACCCGAATGCATTATCCGAATAGTGATAATCAAGTGATGGGAGTGAGGACGGAAAGAGTGTGTGTGTGTTCATAATATACACCTAACCCGAATGCATTATCCAAATAGTGATGATCAAGTGATGGGAGTGAGGACGGAAAGAGTGTGTGTTTGTTCATAATATACACCTAACCCGAATGCATTGTCCGAATAGTGATGATCCAGAGATAGGAGTGAGGACGGAAAGAGAGTGTGTGTGTTCATAATATACACCTAACCCGAATGCATTATCCAAATAGTGATGATCAAGTGATGGGAGTGAGGACGGAAAGAGTGTGTGTTTGTTCATAATATACACCTAACCCGAATGCATTGTCCGAATAGTGATGATCCAGAGATAGGAGTGAGGACGGAAAGAGAGTGTGTGTGTTCATAATATACACCTAACCCGAATGCATTGTCCGAATAGTGATGATCCAGAGATAGGAGTGAGGACGGAAAGTGAGTGTGTGTGTTCATAATATACACCTAACCCGAATGCATTATCCAAATAGTGATGATCAAGTGATGGGAGTGAGGACGGAAAGAGTGTGTGTTTGTTCATAATATACACCTAACCCGAATGCATTATCCAAATAGTGATGATCAAGTGATGGGAGTGAGGACGGAAAGAGTGTGTGTTTGTTCATAACATACACCTAACCCGAATGCATCGACGAGATAGTGATGATCCAGTGATGGGAGTGAAGACGGAAAGAGAGTGTGTGTGTTCATAACATACACCTAACTCGAATGCATTATCCGAATAGTGATGATCCAGTGATGGGAGTGAGTACGGAAAGAGTGTGTGTGTGTTCATAACATACACCTAACTCGAATGCATTATCCGAATAGTGATGATCCAGTGATGGGAGTGAGGACGGAAAGAGTGTGTGTGTTCATAACATACACCTAACTCGAATGCATTCACCGAATAGTGATGATCCAGTGATGGGAGTGAGTACGGAAAGAGTGTGTGTGTGTTCATAACATACACCTAACTCGAATGCATTCACGGAATACTGATGATCAAGTGATGAGAGTGAGTACGGAAAGAGAGTGTGTGTGTTCATAACATACACCTAACTCGAATGCATTCTCCGAATAGTGATGATCCAGTGATGAGAGTGAGGACGGAAAGAGTGTGTGTGTGTGTTCATAACATACACCTAACCCGAATGCATTATCCAAATAGTGATGATCAAGTGATGGGAGTGAGGACGGAAAGAGTGTGTGTTTGTTCATAACATACACCTAACCCGAATGCATCGACGAGATAGTGATGATCCAGTGATGGGAGTGAGGACGGAAAGAGAGAGTGTGTGTTCATAATATACACCTAACTCGAATGCATTATCCGAATAGTGATGATCCAGTGATGGGAGTGAGGACGGAAAGAGTGTGTGTGTGTTCATAACATACACCTAACTCGAATGCATTGTCCGAATAGTGATGATCCAGTGATGGGAGTGAGGACGGAAAGAGTGTGTGTGTGCATAACATACACCTAACTCGAATGCATTATCCGAATAGTGATGATCCAGTGATGGGAGTGAGTACGGAAAGAGTGTGTGTGTGTTCATAACATACACCTAACTCGAATGCATTCACGGAATACTGATGATCAAGTGATGAGAGTGAGTACGGAAAGAGAGTGTGTGTGTTCATAATATACACCTAACTCGAATGCATTCACGGAATAGTGATGATCAAGTGATGAGAGTGAGTACGGAAAGAGAGTGTGTGTGTTCATAATATACACCTAACCCGAATGCATTATCCAAATAGTGATGATCAAGTGATGGGAGTGAGGACGGAAAGAGTGTGTGTTTGTTCATAACATACACCTAACCCGAATGCATCGACGAGATAGTGATGATCCAGTGATGGGAGTGAGTACGGAAAGAGTGTGTGTGTGTTCATAACATACACCTAACCCGAATGCATCGACGAGATAGTGATGATCCAGTGATGGGAGTGAGGGCGGAAAGAGTGTGTGTGTGTGCATAACATACACCTAACTCGAATGCATTATCCGAATAGTGATGATCCAGTGATGGGAGTGAGGACGGAAAGAGTGTGTGTGTGCATAACATACACCTAACTCGAATGCATTATCCGAATAGTGATGATCCAGTGATGGGAGTGAGGACGGAAAGAGTGTGTGTGTGTGCATAACATACACCTAACTCGAATGCATTCACGGAATAGTGATGATCCAGTGATGAGAGTGAGTACGGAAAGAGAGTGTGTGTGTTCATAATATACACCTAACTCGAATGCATTGTCCGAATAGTGATGATCAAGTGATGGGAGTGAGTACGGAAAGAGTGTGTGTGTTCATAACATACACCTAACTCGAATGCATTGTCCGAATAGTGATGATCCAGAGATGGGAGTGAGTACGGAAAGAGTGTGTGTGTGTGTTCATAACATACACCTAACTCGAATGCATTATCCGAATAGTGATGATCCAGTGATGGGAGTGAGGACGGAAAGAGTGTGTGTGTGTGCATAACATACACCTAACTCGAATGCATTATCCGAATAGTGATGATCCAGTGATGGGAGTGAGTACGGAAAGTGTGTGTGTGTTCATAACATACATCTAACTCGAATGCATTGTCCGAATAGTGATGATCCAGAGATGGGAGTGAGTACGGAAAGAGTGTGTGTGTGTGTTCATAACATACACCTAACTCGAATGCATTGTCCGAATAGTGATGATCCAGAGATGGGAGTGAGTACGGAAAGAGTGTGTGTGTGTGTTCATAACATACACCTAACTCGAATGCATTGTCCGAATAGTGATGATCCAGAGATGGGAGTGAGTACGGAAAGAGAGTGTGTGTGTGTTCATAACATACATCTAAATCGAATGCATTCACGGAATAATGATGATCAAGTGATGGGAGTGAGTACGGAAAGTGTGTGTGTGTTCATAACATACATCTAAATCGAATGTATTCACGGAATAATGATGATCAAGTGATGGGAGTGAGTACGGAAAGAGAGTGTGTGTGTTCATAACATACATCTAAATCGAATGCATTCACGGAATAATGATGATCAAGTGATGGGAGTGAGTACGGAAAGTGTGTGTGTGTTCATAACATACACCTAACTCGAATGCATTCACGGAATAGTGATGATCAAGTGATGGGAGTGAGTACGGAAAGAGAGTGTGTGTGTTCATAACATACACCTAACTCGAATGCATTGTCCGAATAGTGATGATCAAGTGATGGGAGTGAGTACGGAAAGTGTGTGTGTGTTCATAACATACACCTAACTCGAATGCATTGTCCGAATAGTGATGATCAAGTGATGGGAGTGAGTACGGAAAGAGTGTGTGTGTGTGTGTGTGTGTTCATAACAGACACCTAACTCGAATGCATTGTCCGAATAATAATGATCAAGTGATGGGATTGAGTACGGAAAGAGAGTGTGTGTGTGTTCATAACATACACCTAACTCGAATGCATTTTCCGAATAGTGATGATCCAGTGATGGGAGTGAGTACTGAAAGAGAGTGTGTGTTCATAACAGACACCAAACTCGAATGCATTGTCCGAATAGTGATGATCCAGTGATGGGAGTGAGTACGGAAAGAGTGTGTGTGTGTTCATAACAGACACCTAACTCGAATGCATTGTCCGAATAGTGATGATCCAGTGATGGGAGTGAGTACGGAAAGAGTGTGTGTGTGTTCATAACATACACCTAACTCGAATGCATTGTCCGAATAGTGATGATCCAGTGATGGGAGTGAGTACGGAAAGAGTGTGTGTGTGTGTGTTCATAACATACACCTAACTCGAATGCATTGTCCGAATAGTGATGATCCAGTGATGGGAGTGAGTACCGAAAGAGTTTATGTGTGTTCATAACATACACCTAACTCGAATGCATTATCCGAATAGTGATGATCAAGTGATGGGAGTGAGGACGAAATAAGTTTGTGTGTGCCTAACATACACCTAACTCGAATGCATTGTCCGAATAGTGATGATCCAGTGATGGGAGTGAGTACCGAAAGAGTTTATGTGTGTTCATAACATACACCTAACTCAAATGCATTCACGGGATAGTGATGATCAAGTGATGGGAGTGAGTACGGAAAGTGTGTGTGTGTGTGTTCATAACATACACCTAACTCGAATGCATTGTCCGAATAGTGATGATCCAGAGATGGGAGTGAGTACGGAAAGAGTGTGTGTGTGTGTGTTCATAACATACACCTAACTCGAATGCATTGTCCGAATAGTGATGATCAAGTGATGGGAGTGAGTACGGAAAGAGTGTGTGTGTGTTCATAACATACACCTAACTCGAATGCATTCACGGAATACTGATGATCAAGTACTTGGGTTGAGCACGAATAATAAATAAGATTTAGACTACTGACATTAAATTTAAACACAAACTACTCATATTTTTATTGAATAGAATTATTATCATGATTATACACAGAGAGTCAGAGACACACATAAATCATATTATTTCAGAATTAGATAATGTAAATTCCTGCAAATTAACATTCGAACAAATAATGCATAAAAACATAAGATAATATAATAATTACGGTCTAGTTTGATTAAATTTGATTCGTTGTGCTTGATTTCGTTTGGTCACCATACATGTTAGTCTAAATCATCCTCATCCAAAAGGTCATCCATTATGGCCAACGCTTGCTCGTGGACAAGTTCCATTTCGTTGTCAAGTGGCTGCACGCCAAGTTCCGGTGAGTTGGGTCGTGCCACTGGTTCGGCTATGGGTTGAGGAGGCACAATTGGAACCAATTCTGCTTGTCCGGCTATCGCAGGTTGCTCGCCATTTAAATTATCTTCAGCGACTCTATGCATAATACTAGAATTTTTTGGTTACCTTTGACCTTTACCTTTGACGGTTCAATGTTATATAACACCTACCGGTCAGCTATTTCGGTTACGTTCGCCCGCATTCGACGTTCCATTTCGGTCTCAATAGCCGCACCCATA
>JAKIJQ010000158.1:67500-90000 GCA_023373905.1 Rhizoglyphus robini
AGAGAGAGAGAGAGAGAGAGAGAGAGAGAGAGAGAGGGAGAGAGGGAGAGGGAGAGGGAGAGAGAGAGAGAGAGAGAGAGAGAGAGAGAGAGAGAGAGGGAGAGAGAGGAATTGCACAAACATCAAACAAACAGCAAACAAAAACGGAACTAATTAGTTGTCCCAAAGTTAATTGTCCACACAAAAGTAGCACTTATTGACGAATGTAGCGATGATGATTGATGATGATGAGCATTGAGTGGAGGGGACAGATAATGATGATCAGAACGACAAAAAGGTGATTAAGTCGAGAGAAAAGTTTACTTTACTCTGTGCTCTAATTCCAAGCGCTGAATTGACGAATTCGAGTGACGAAGACGAATTCGAGTGACGAAGACGAGGTCGGGGAGGCCAATACAAAAAGACAAGTCGAATCATTCACAAAGCAGTCACAATTTACACCGAATTTGAATGACGTAGTGTAGAAATAGAAATAAAAGATTGAGAGATAGAACCAAAGTACATAAAGGTTCGGGGTTGAATAGTGTAACAGGAGAAGGTACCGCTTGGCTGCTTGGTCACTGACCAATGGTCAGCCGTAGTTCGTTAATGAAAGATGAACATTCGTGGATTTGTTCTTTCTCCGATTTTCTCCAACCAAATTACATATGCACAAACACCTACATAAACACCGACAGGCCCAATGGACCAAGTAAGACAGAGGCCAAATTGATAGGCGGTAGCGACCCTTTAGACCAATTAGACCGTACCGAACAGTACACGGAGGGATAATTACACACGTCGAGAGACTAATTGATGGAGATTACACAGTCGAGTGAGTGATGCGGAATGACGAGAGAGAGGTGTTGAGTGTGCGGTCGGGTGATTCTGTTCGGTTTGCGTGCAACACTCACTTAATCAAGACGCACAATCAAATCTCGGTTGTTTGTTTCGATCGCCACTGATTAGCGTCTTGTCCTGCCTAGTCTGACGACAAACGTCGACCTCTCGGGCTATATGTGTGCATGTATGTACGCGCGTGTTGGACACAATGAGGAGATGTGAGCGCTTGTAGTAGTGCACTGGAATACATAGTGGAATACTGTGGTGAAACTATGCGAGAGAGATTCAGTACCACTAAATCAAGTCATTGTTGTAGAGAGAGAGAGAGAGAGAGAGAGAGAGAGAGAGAGAGAGAGAGAGAGAGAGAGAGAGAGAGAGAGAGAGAGAGAGAGAGAGAGAGAGAGAGAGAGAGAGAGAGAGAGAGAGAGAGAGAGAGAGAGAGAGAGAGAGAGAGAGAAAGAGAGAGAAGGTGGAGGGGAGATTCCATCCCAAAATTGGACTTCATCTCCCCATCCAAAAGACTCATCATCATCCACAAACAAACATATACCGAATTGCTCAATTTTGGTTGACACTACCCCCACCATGCACAATTCCATCCCCATCATTCCCTACCAAATAATATGACCAATTCGCAATACTAAACTTAACACTAAAACCAAAAACACACACAAGTTTCAAGTGTCTTCTATCTAGAGAGTTTCAATTAGCTTTCTCTCGGTCTGTGTAGGTCGAGCCGAGTCGAGTGTAGGACTTGACTCGAATCTCTGCACAAAAATGTCCCACTCTCTGTACACACAAACAAGTAAAGCTAGCACACACACAATTTAAAGTTAGGATTACAATTCACAATAATAATCAGTGTAGAGAGGCTTAAAAATTATTTGCCCCAAGTGTGCCATTGTTATGACTACCCAAGTTGTACCATTGGAGTGAGTGGAGTTGTCATGGATGGTGGTTCTACTGCACCTCGAGAGACAAACAAACAAACATAGCCCAACGAGAGAGAGAGAGAGAGAGAGGGAGGGAGGGAGGGAGAGAGAGAGAGAGAGAGAGAGAGAGAGAGAGAGAGAGAGAGAGAGAGAGAGAGAGAGAGAGAGAGAGAGAGAGAGAGAGAGAGAGAGAGAGAGAGAGAGAGAGAGAGAGAGAGAGAGAGAGAGAGACATCTTCATCTCTTACCCCCACTACCACCGTCTGTCTATCCTAAATTGAGTTGTCTCTCACTAGTAATAGTAGTCGCTTTGATTATTATCAAAATTCAAAAGAAATTTATGTTTGAACATAAAAAAACGAAAACAAAAACAAAAACAGAGCGTCAAAGCTAAATTAAAGAGCGACAGGGAAAGGGCACACAACGTTAAATGTTAAGTTGTGCAAACAAGCGCGAAAACATATTTACACTAATGAATATAATAAAACAATAATTCTCGGATAAAATTTATTGTAGATTATATACGAGGGATGTGGGAGAAAAAACGTTTGATACGCTAAAATTAATGGAAAGACGATGGAACGCACGGATATTTTATGGGTTAGAATATGTCAAGTCAACTTAATTTACGGGCGTTTGCAAGTTTTTTTTGTTTGGTTTTTTGCTCACGGACCCTCGTGATCCATTGGACAGAATTCGTTTAGTTTTATTTTACTTGTTTTTGAGACATTAGATAAGATATTAGATAGGATATATAAAATATAAGATATAAGATATAAGATATAAGATATAAGATATAAGATATAAGATATAAGATATAAGATATAAGATATAAGATATAAGATATATTAGATATTAGATATTAGATATTAGATATTAGATATTAGATATTAGATATTAGATATTAGATATTAGATATTAGATATTAGATATTAGATATTAGATATTAGATATTAGATATTAGATATTAAATATTAGATATTATATTGATGTGATGAACGACTGCATCGATGGTTGTGAAATAACTCACTTTTTCGTCAATTTTATCTATTTTTATTGCATAAAAATTTTGCGACATTTTAAAATTAATTAAATTAAGGGTTTTAATTTAAAAATTAAATATTGACATTTTGTAATTGGGTGGATTTTTCGCTTTGTTCTATCTTTTTTGTTTGATAATTTTAATTATGTTTTTATCTTTTTTCTTCCTTCCTTCCTTCCTCTTTTTCCCCATTCTGTTTTTAGCTCACAAGATGAACGAATCGGAACTGTACGAGACAATGTTAGCTAACGGTGGCGACATCACCGAGGAGTCACTCGCCGAGATTGAAGCCAGCCACATGCGGGAGTTCAGCTTGGCCGCTCCACCGCTTCCACCTTCAGGCAGATCGTGTCGTGTCTCAATTGCCGAGGCATGTGTTCACGCCGATGGTGAGGTGATCAATGTCCCTTCTGGTTCTGGTACAAGCGATGGTCGTAGCAGTAGCCTGGGCAATCCTGTGACCAGCACTGGTTGCGGTGGTGTGGCTAGCATTAACCTGGTTGGCACCCGTTACATCACCATGCATTCCTCATCGGCTACTCGTGTCAACTCCATGGACGCCACCATGATGCATCACTTGATGATGCCCCGCTCGTCGACTAGTGTCACCTTTTCGAAGCCACCGATGAAGTCGATTCTGAAGATGAACCACTGTCCCCGTGAGAATGAGCCTCGCAAGTTTGGCTACCGCCATCCGAGTAGCTCGTCGGCCTCGTCCGAGAGTGGATCGAGTCATCGCTCGAATCGTTCCACTTCGCATCTTGTCCGCGAGGAGCCCGTTTAAAGACGGCACCACTGCCAAGGGTAAGGAATCACAAAAATAACAACAACTTTACACAAATTTCGAAATTCTACAAATTTACAAAAACCGTTTACAAATTTAAAAACAGACCGTTTACAACAGATTTTCGAATCGAATTTACAAATTTTGTGACAATATTTAAAAACTTTACATTCTCTTTGCTATCGCATAATTTACACGCGAATTTACACGCGAATTTACACGCGAATTTACACGCGAATTTACAAACAAAAATCGAACAACCAACGATTATAATATCACTTTACAACGACCTTACCCTATTACTTGGCAAAAGCATAAATTCACTAATTCAGGAGGACTTTGATGTCACTTAGAAAGCAAAATTCCAAAGGCTCCGTACCCATACAATGAAACTTACCATTATTAAGGAAACTTGAACAGAATCGTTCGTTTCTCAATTTCTCTCCTTCGTTTTTCCTTCTCCTCCTCTTCCCCTTGACATATCTCACTCAAAATGCACCGCCGAAAAGGCACGCACAGTGTGTGTGCATATTAGTCAACACAAATGGCAACTGTAAAGGCCATAACTAAAAGTATTAATTACTTACTCGTTATTAATTAGTAGTATAGAATGTGTGTTAACAAAAACCTAAACGACGAAAATGTGATTTGGATAACAAATTGTTAGAGACAAACAGATAAGAATGACGTACACACACACACCCCCAAATTGTTAATTGCGAGAGAAAACAAACAAACAGAAAACGAATTCAGATTGGTGATGAAACCTAACTTTGTGTAACACAAACAACTACACAGACAAACAAAAATTGACAATTTGTATGTTGGATAATAAAGATTTGAATTAAAAATTATTGATTGTTGTTCTTTATTTCTTGATTACGGAATTGGGTTTTTAAATTCAAATTACTTGATTTTTTGGTTGGTTCGCTTGTTTCCTGGATTGTTCACAAACAAGTTCATTCAAAAATCGTCAGGACTTAATTGGAAATATTCTAATGGATTCCTATGTAATATGAAATTCAAAATGTAGATTCAAGACAAATAATAGCTAACATTTATCATTATTTCTGACCATTATCTCCATATGTTGATTTTCACACATTTTTCTTCTGGATAAAATCATTAATTTAATCTAGTTTAGTTTTTATTAAATCTATCTCAAATAATCAATTCAGAATATGAGAAATAAAAAATAAATAAAAAATAATCTAATATATTTTTTTTTATTTTTAAATATTCCATTTTCAAGCATCTATCCATCTTTGTGGCGTTTAATTGTTTCCGAGTAACATCGAGCAATCATAAATTCTTCGAGACAGAATTGGTTTGATAAATAGATTTTGTCGTAAAACAAGGCAAAACTAATAAATGAACGACACAAATAACCGAGTTTGGTTTGTGCCTTGATGAACTTGAATGTTGGTTGCCGAGTGCAGCGTGCATATAATCCATTAAGCAGAGCGCTCTCTCTCTCTCTCTCTCTCTCTCTCTCTCTCTCTCTCTCTCTCTCTCTCTCTCTCTCTCTCTCTCTCTCTCTCTCTCTCTCTCTCTCTCTCTCTCTCTCTCTCTCTCTCTCTCCTCTCTCTCTCTCTCTCTCTCTCTCTCTCTCTCTCTCTCTCTCTCTCTCTCTCTCTCTCTCTCTCTCTCTCTCCCTCTCTCTCTCTCTCTCTCTCTCTCTCTCTCTCTCTCTCTCTCTCTCTCTCTCGTGATTTCTGAGGTGATGAGAGAGTTTCATTATCAATGACCGCAAAATTGAGTTTTTCACGCTAACGTCCCCCTTAGAAACTTCTTTGATGACAAATTCCCGTCTTTCTCTGTAGCTAAATCTCCACCGTTCGTTAGATCGTTAGATAGTTGCATATATATGCACACTAATTTAGTGGATAGTATACAACTGAACACGAAGTTCAGTTTCCCTCTTTATGAGTGTACGTGTTCATGTAATTTGCATTCACCAAAAACGAACAAACAAACAAGAAACACACAATTTGCTAAAACAACAAGATTTTAATCAACATCGTTTGTATCATATCAATCCATAGTAGAATTCATAGAGCAAACATCATCATCAACATCATAATAATAATCGAATCAATCCAATGCGTTGTGTGTTGTACAGTAAACACCAAAAAGCGAACATCAAATGCAAAATAGAGAGAAAAGGAGAGGACAATAGAAAGTGAAAATGCAAAAGACAGTTCTAGAGTCAGGTTTGTTGTTTGTTCACCGTATGTCTGTATCTGTGTGTGTGTGTGTGTGTGTGTGCTTGGGTAATGTATTACATGATCCATTACAAGAAGTGCCTAAAGTCAAATTAGGCATCCATAAGAATCATGTAATATCGTATGTAACTGTCAAGTTCGATTGCATGAACTCGAACTTGAATCGATTAGATCGATCAATCAAGTCGCAAGTCAAGTCGCAATCAAACTGTTTGTGTTCACAAACTGATCAAATCAATCAATCGATAATAAATTATATATTTAGGCTTTAGTTTATTTTGGTTTTTGGTAGTTAAAAGCTTCGATTGTGCATTGTGTTTTGGTTGGTTGGGATGGCGGTGCCATGCACCTCTGGGGAAGTTACATTGGCGCGTTTGTGTGTGTGTGACATGACACCTACAGACACATCATTTCGGGTAACATTCAACAATACGGTAAGAGAGAAGTAGAGTAGGAAATATAAATTGTAAGGCAAATAGGAGAGAGAGAGAGAGAGAAGAGAGAAATAGAAATTGGTTGGCGGTGGTGTCTTGTTCTTCGTCGTTCGTCATCGTCGTCATCATCATCATCATCGAGATACTTTGGCTGGTCGATAGTGTGTAATGTCATGACTGAGTGTTGTGTTGACTTGTGTGTGACTTTTACATGTGACGAGTGTTACCAAAGTTCATGCCGCTAGCGTTGGCGCCCTTGTTGGTACCGTATTGCAGATTGATCACGCCCTCACCGGCACGGAGCTGCTCATCGGAGAAGTGGCGCTTGTTCTCATCAGCTGGCTTGGGTCCCAAGAATGGTCCGGGCCATTCTGGGTGCAAGTAGCACTGTTTGGAGGGAGAGAGGGAAAGGGGAAAAGGATAGAAGGTCAGAATACCGTTCCTGGATACCGAGTGTATGTGTCAACTTACAGTGCGGCCCAAAGCCATGATGGACTGGGTGACCTGGGGGATGTTTCGCCTCTCGTACAGGTCAACAGTCTGGAAGCAGTCAATGTCCGGCACACCGTAGTTCTTGATGGCGGCCTGGAATTTGTTGATATTCTCCATCATCTTGAACTGACCACCGGCGGTGTTGATCTTGGCGATCGAGCCGGGCTTCAGCTTGTTCATCAGTCGGCACAGGATGGTACCGTCACGGAGGACCTCCTCGAAGGTGCCAGTGGAGAGTCGCTCACCGAGCACGGCCTCAATCCAGCCGAGTACCTCTGCCTCCAACTGGGCATCACGTTTGCCGGCGATCTATGTTCAATGATGGGATGGAGGGATTGAAGGAAAATACCCAAAAATAGCAAATTAGTCTACGTGCGTAGTTGAGAGAGGAAAGTGCCCAAACACTAAAGTGCTAACACTAAAACCAAGGTCAATAGAGTTTCTATCTACTGAGAGAGAGTTAACTACTGAACCGCAATGAGAATGTATGGAATTTTCTAGTGGGTGCAATTTGTTCCACTTTTGGGGATGATGATGAAAGGGAAATGATCATAAATGTCAGAAGAGAGGAGCGCGCGCTCGAATGGGTGAGAGTGAGGGGCGCACCATCATCATCGATACAAACAACTAACATCCTAACATGTCTTGGAGAAGTAACATGCCAGTGGATGAAGAGAGAGAGAGAGAGAGAGAGAGAGAGAGGAAGACTGCCAAAAACGCCCGTCTTTGGGTGAAAATGTAGTTATTTTTAGGCACATCCACTCACTGCCAATATGGAAGAAGGAGAAAATGAAGAACTAAAACTCGAAGCTCGTAGAAATGGGAATCCTTCCAAGAAGGGAAAAACCCCGCACTCCGAGAGAGTATGTTTTCGTGTGTCTAGGATTTAACACGACTGCACTCTCCATCCATCCATGTCTACCCAGACCGTGCCAGAATTAATAGCTAAAATGCACACATTACTGGCAGGATTGCGGCTGTGACGAGTTAACCAACCGTCAGACAAACAGACGGAGAAAGAGAAGGAGAAGATGGAGATGAAAGAGAATGCACAGACGGTTCTCGAAGGGAGATGGGGAATTGAGGAATCTATTTTCTCTCTCGTACTCGAGTACGAGAGAACACCCTGGTGTGCGAGCACTAAAACACCCAGCTGGTGAACAAATTTTTGGCTCTCTGTATGTCTGTCGTATGGTGCAACAACAAGAACCAGTAGGGCGTATGCCTGGATGCCTGGAATATTCTCTCTTCCTACTAATTCTCACTACAATTCGAGGCAAAAACACAGAACGGGCGCTTCTGGTAGATTGCCTATTGCCTATTAATGATCTATTTATAACTAACTAACTGAGACATCGGTCGTTCAAATGTGAACGAGCGAGGGAGCGAAGGGACTCGCTCGAAGGCGTAAAATGAATGAAAGAGGTGAAGAATCATCGATTCGAGGGGAGAGAAGATCGAGATTCTTTCCCTCGCTCTCTACACTAAGGATACAGGCTAAAGACAAATTGCCGCTTACTGCAACTATCTAACGATCTAACGAGCGGGGGGAGATTTAGCTACCGAGAAAGACGGGAATTTGTCATCAAAGGAGTTTCTAAGGGGGACGTTAGCGTGAAACCCCAATTTTGCGGTCATTGATAATGAAACTCTCTCATCATCTCAGAAATCGCGGTTCTCTAACTGAACTAGCATGAACAAACTCAAACCACCAAACCAAACCAAACAACCTTGACCGTAAGCTAAGTCCAAAGGAAATAACGACTAAATTTTATGAATATTCAATCACAAAATTTAATTTACGTAATTCCTCTGTAAAATTTCATAATTCTAATGTCTAAAGAGTGTTGTAACGATCAAGGTGCGGTCAGAATGAGTGAATTAGAGAATTCGGATAGACTGCATGACTAATCGGAAGGGGAATCGGACAACAAACTCACCTTGTTGGCAACTTGGGCCGAAAGGCCATAGCTGGGACCACGCAATGCCATTTTTGTTTGGGGTTCTAAATCGAAGGGAGAAAAAGTCAGACTAATTAGTAAACACAGTTGTTGATTAGTGCCACTTCATCATCATCTCGTGGTCTAAATAGGACAGCTTGAAAAGTTGATCACATATTTAAACCAAAACACGAGAGAGAGAGAGAGAGAGAGAGAGATTTGATGTCAGCACAAAAAGTGATGTGCGAAGCAGTCAAATGAAGTAGAATAAGCGAGAAAGAGAGAAAATATTTACATTGATTGGAACAAGTGAGTGCAAGTGCACTGAAGAGAGAGAGATGAGAGCGAATGTGTGGTGGTGGGGAAAAGTCACAAAATTGTCCAAAGACTAAGTCTTGGATTGCTTGGGTTGTATGTGATCTTCGGTAGCGAAGGATGACTCGATACTGAGCTTGGTCGTCGTTTTATATACCGAAAATGTTTCGATGCTCGAGCACCCGAATGAACAAACTGAAGAGACATGGTGTGGTAGAAGCATTTTGGGGTGTGTGTGTGTGGTGAAGAAGTCCGCGAGTAGACAGTTGGCAAGCGACAGTTGATGTGTGTGTGTGTGTGTGTGTGTGTGTGTGTGTGTGTGTGTGTGTGTGTGTGTGTGTGTGTGTGTGTGTGTGTGTGTGTGTGTGTGTGTGTGTGTGTGTGTGTGTGTGTGTGTGTGTGTGTGTGTGTGTGTGTGTGTGCTTGTTGCATCAATTGGGCGCCATCATCATCATCATGGTTGTACATCTAACCAGGCGTCATTTTCCAACAGCGTTTGATGCATGATGATGATGATGATTATATGGTGTAATAAGGCGAAAGGAAAGTGGAAGAAGCATAACGACAAGCAAAATTCCGTACACAGAATAACATGAAGACACCCTTCGGGTGGCGGTGCATGCACACCCATGTTACATTTTTAGAATACTTTTTCCTCTCTCTCTCTCTCTCTCTCTCTCTCTCTGACTTTTCTTTTTTTGTGTGCTTCTTCATAGATTTCTGTTTGTTCGCTTGTTTGTTCGTTTTTGCATCAACTCAAGTTGTGTGTATGCAATCGTCGGTGCGGGTAATGCTAAAACCCTGATCTCTCTCTCCCCCCGTGAAACTTTCATCCATTTGAAGTAATCACTAACTGTGTAAAGTAAAGTAACTCTAGTAGACATAATGAGAGTTGTTGAGAGGGGCCAAAAATTAACGAACGCGAGCGAGAAAGAAGAGAATGTTGAAGGATACAACACATACATACATTATTACATGCATTCTATTAAAAGAATAGATGAATGCTCTGTGAGGGGGAATTGTGTGTGTGTGTGTTCTATTAGGGAGAGAGGGAGAGAGAGAGAGAGGGAGAGAGAGAGAAAGAGAGAGAGAGAGAGGAAGAGAGAGAGAGAGAGAGAGAGAGAGAGAGAGAGAGAGAGAGAGAGAGAGAGAGAGAGAGAGAGAGAGAGAGAGAGAGAGAGAGAGAGAGAAAGACCGTTCCTGTAGCTCCCTTCGGTGTAAAAAGATATATATTTTTTACACTTAAAAATTTACTTCAATTTTTCATTATACCAAACACACCAATGACGCTATGCATAGCATTGCACAGTTATACGGACGTAGGAACATGACATTTCAGTAGAGCGAAAGTGAATTATTATTTCGATGCTTGTGTTGGTGATGTGTGGGAGAATTTCGAAGGAGACATTCATCCTCGAATGCAAGAGAGAATGCCTAACACACACACACACACCGCGACCATCAGACACTAAAAATTCTAAATCTAAATCCCGTTCGCTTGTTCGCTTTCGCTCGCGGTCGAAAGTCAGAAGCTTTTTTGATGTGTCTTCTCTACTGTCTTCATGCGATGATGACGCTCAAATTCCTCCGTTGCTTAGCTGTTGTTGTTGTTGTGCACACACACACACACACACACACACACACAGGGATGTATGTGTTTTAAAAAAGTCCAAATCTGGCTAAAATATGTGTTATTCTCGGCTCGTTCGAATGTCAAATGTGTGCTTTGCGGCTTTCGTGTGAGGAGAGCGAGCGCGCGAGTGAGAACTATGCATTGGCAAACGGAGGGAGCGATACCGAAGCAAATCTATGACTAACTGACTGACTGAGTGACTGACTAAGATTGAAAAGTATGACAAACACTCACAAATTATTAGTGTCGTAATACTAAAACATTGGTTGGGAGACTTGTGTGTGTGGGCTTAGGTGAATATTCCCATGAATTTAGAGCATTTAGACATAGATACATTAGAATCGCATTTTTGTACGGTCATTTACTGGGTGAAGGGTCAAATGTCATTATATGCAAATTTTTTCGATTTACATTGAATTTGCTATTGATTTGAATTAAAAAAAACATTTAAATATATATATATAAAATATATATAAAATATATATAAAATATATATAAAATATATATAAAATATTTTTAAAAAATATTTATAAAATATTCAAAAATATTTAAAAACATTAACATAATATTGACCAATGGATGATTCAGTCAAGAATTTATTCTAATTAATTCCAATAAATTTAATCATTACCCAATATTAATAATTAACCACTTAACCAAACTATCCATTGGATTTTATAAAAAACAAATTTTTATACGACAAGATTGTTTTTGTGCGGAGGCACAGATCTCACTAGAAAATTTTTACTATTTTTTCATGCAGATCTGAGAGTCTACACATAAACCATTTTGTTGTTAATGAACTAATCAAATCAATATAAATTCTTTATTCATTTAAATTGATTAAAAAATTAAATGAAAATTTACAAATTTTTAAAATTCTTAAATCACCCCCTTAAATGACCTAACAAGTATACGTACTCATTTACACTTCTATTAGACTATGACTCCATAAACTCAAATTCCAATGAACCCGAAAAATTCCATTTTTAATGGAATGGTCATAAAAAATGCACCGATTGCCTCAATTTGCATGCATACATTCTCGTACATACACATTTCACTGTGTGATTAGTGCACTAGTGCTATACGTAAAAGGATTTCACTTGAAATTAAAAATTTAAAGCAATACTAAAAAAAGATTTTTTACGAGATAGCGCGCGAGCCAGAGAGAGAGAGAGAGAGAGAGAGAGCGAAAGAAAGTGTCACTTGAGAATGACATTCTTGTGAACAGACAGACGGACGGACAGACAGAGACAGGATTCTCTCATTCATTGGTTTTGTGTGTGTGGCAAGTGGCAATTATCGTGTACATATTATTAGTATTATTTCTAGGTTAGCACACACTGCAACACATTCTGCATTGCAGGTTTTAAATTTACAACAACTGAGGTAACAAGGCACACAAACTACTAAAAATACATTACAATCAACGGAATTTTTATTATATATTTCTAAACTTAAATTTACATTTACACTGTCTGTCTGTCTGACTGACTGACTGTCTTTACGGTTTGATTGCAATTTTAATTGCAAAACCAAACCGAACATTTCTCTGCATTTGGCAATAATCGTGGTAAGGGTTAATCGTAACGATCATAATAAAAATAACTCGAATTTTTGGAATAAATTTTGACTTTACTGGGGAGAGAGAGAGAGAGAGAGAGAGAGAGAGAGAGAGAGAGAGAGAGAGTTCATTGATTCTTTTTTATCATTATGCACCGTCACACAGATCAAAAGACACTTGAACTCTTGTTATTTGATTTAAGCGTTCTGTTGTTTACTGTTGTTGACTTGTGCCAGTGTGGCTTAACCCATCCTTGACATTTTGAGTGACACGCTGTCGTGTCAACTTTGTTTTTAGATTTAATCTAAAAGCTAAACCCACACGTTCATTCTGCGCTTTTGCTTGCTGCTGTTGATGAGCGCCCAAAATCAAACGAATCACCATCAAACCATGGAAACCAACGGCGCTCATTATAGCATTATAAAAAAGGAAGAATGAAATAAAGAAAGAAAATACCCGTTCCGTTGTGTATGTTTTTTAGTTGTCATTGTAAAAAAATACTGGTAGTTAAGCAAGCTAGCACAAAATAGCGCCCGACATCAGACGATGAAGGGCTAAGTACTAGTAGAAGGGGACAGGAGTCAGAAGGCACACACACACACACACTCACACGATGTTGATTCTGAGTATTTGATTACGTTTCGTTTTGTTTCGTTCGTTACGGCGATGAGTTCGTCTTTCCTACCATCATCATTACAAAACGCTCTCTCTCTCTCCCTCTCTCTCTCTCTCTCTCTCTCTCTCTCTCTCTCTCTCTCTCTCTCTCTCTCTCTCTCTCTCTCTCTCTCTCTCTCTCTCTCTCTCTCTCTCTCTCTCTCTCTCTCTCTCTCTCTCATTCACTTTATATTCCCTTCCTCCCGTTAGATTTGATAACAGCAGACCAAAAATTGTGGTGGTGGCAAGCCAAATTACCCTTACAGTATTTTTCCTGGTTATTGTTTGTACGAAAGGGAGAGAGAGAGAGAGAGAGAGAGAGAGAGAATGAATGAGCGAAATGATGATGATGAGCGTTAGTGTTTGTGTATATAAAAATAATTTGTTTACCATACCAAACGATTATAATAAGCTTTTTAGCCTTTTTAGTGCGAGTCCTTAACTCTCTCTCTCTCTCTCTCTCTCTCTCTCTCTCTCTCTCTCTCTCTCTCTCTCTCTCTCTCTCTCTCTCTCTCTCTCAATGTATTTAACTTTCTGTTTGTATCCGCAAAGGGTCATGTGCATCTGGTTTCCTCTTGTTAGTTGTTGACGAACTTCAAAACAAATGTTAGTCTGTCAGCTTATTACCAAGTTTTTTGTTTTACATTTTTTTTTGCATAAATCTTTTACATTTTAGATGTTAATACTAAAAATAATTATCCAAATCCCATAATACCCCTCACTTACTTACTCACTTAATGTCATTTACATTTGACCTATGCGAGTGCATGTGCCGATGTTGAGATGTCGAGAATGAATGTCTTAACCATAAATCCTGTTTTGATTGCCAAAATTATATAAATTTTGATTGTATGAAAGAATTGAATACATGAACAGAAACTTGGCAGAGGAAGAATTTGAAAATAAAAATGCGCATTAAAATTCAAATTGTACGATTTCGTATATATGGCTAATTAACTATACGGATAATTAATTATTTGGGCAATTATATAAATGGGCGGAAATTGCTTTTTCTTTAAATTACTACCAAAATAAATCATCATGATTTTTTATAATAATTTTTTCAATTTTGTGTATAATAAATTATTTCTGCTTAATATTTGCCTAATATTTCTTGTCCAATACTTTCGAGTATATTTTATGTTTATTTGTCGGTTTTATTCGCATTCGCATTTTGCTTGTCCAAATATTATGAGTAGAAATACGATTTCAGCACTTTTCTGTGCTAATTTTTGTGTGCAATTTTTGTCTTGTATATTGTGGAATTAGTGTATTAATCATAAATTTATCGAGTCTCTCCTTTCCCCTCTAAAATTTTATTCCTTCATTTCAAACGTCCAACAGAATTAGCTATAATTTTGTGTTGTATTGTTCGATTTTCCCCTTCAATTTTGATTCACCATGCACTGTGCAGACACTACCCGACATTCGAGAATCTCATCATACAGACATTATGGCTTGTGTGTGTGTGCTTGTGGGGTTACGCGTATACAAATAGAAATATACGACTGTGCTGAGTAGGGGAGAACGCCGAGAATAGTTTAATTATAGCCACTCTCCCCTTAACGACAAACAAGTCAAGTGAGTGAGTGAGAGTGCAAGCTTGATGCAATAATATATGTATTCATTGGTCGAATACAACTGATTCTCATTGAATTCAAAGGATATATACATGCAACGCACAATACAGAGTGAAATGAACATACAGCATTATTCGATGTCTACTTTGTAATATATATTAGTCACAAACAAAATAATTGTACCGAAGAGACAGAGAATGTGGCAGTTTTGCGGTTATTGCAAACAGACACAAACAGATTGAGACGATGAGACGGGCGAGAACTAGTCAACTGTCAACAGAATTCGGGGGAGAGAGAGAGAGAGAGAGAGAGAGAGAGAGAGAGAGAGAGAGAGAAAAACGGGAGAAATTGACAGAACCAGACAGACAGTGAGACTTTGTCTGGTAGAGAGAAATAGAATATAGTGAGCCATCAATGTTCTAATTGATAATAATCAGTTAATGCATCAATGAGTAGTGATGTTATTTACGAATATTCGAATATTCGAATAGAATTTTCGCATAGTATTCGAATACTAAGATATTCGAATATTACCGAAATTTCAAAATTTAGTATTCGAATATTCGCGAATAATATTCGAATATTCGACTAATATTCGAATACCTATCATAATTTTTTTAATCAGATAAAACTTGTTTTTCCGCTGTCTTTTTTTATGATTAGACATTTCCCCCAATTTGAAGGGTGGAAGGATTCTCAAAATGAGTTTGTAAAATCTTATATTTCAATTGTTCTGGCAGTTTTCACCAAATTGGATCATAACCCTCAAATGGCTTTGCTTGAGGATTCCTCAAATGAACCGTAAAATCTTATTCCACAAATAGAGTTCGGGAAGTTCCACAATTTGGTTGGTAGATTTTGTCACTCAATTGATTCGTCGTGGCGTGAACATGAAGCACATTACAAAACAAAGAGTAGAATAACTAAAGCAATCGAATCAAATGATGGATTTTAATCCAAATTTATTAATTATTAATTGGTTCATATTTCACTGACCGACTGGTAGATGCCTTACACCGGACCGAACAGACATTCTCCTTTTCATCTTTGACAACAAACAACACTCGACAAGGCACGGGTTATGGTGCAATGCCAGTATTTGTCACATATTGACAGAAAACAATAGCCCGAGATGTGTAGACAATTATCAATAAGTATAAGATAAGTTTAATTCGATAAAATTTACCAACTCAATTAGGAAATCCCAAGCCTAATTTGTAGATAAGATTCAAACACTCGAGTAAATGATCATTTGAATTCTTCAAAACTTCTCTATTGGAATTTGTAATAAATTATTCAGAATTAGATTTTTAAAACTCATTTGTGGAATCCTTCCATCCGGCCATTTGGGAGGAATGCCTCAAACAATCAATTATGAGAAATGATTTAACTAATGTATCAAGAATAATCCAAACCATTATTTTGGAATCACGTTCCAATATTCAAATTGTCAAATTAACTTCAATAGGATCATTTTCCTTTCTGATAAGAACAACAAGATTATTCGTATATAGGTTATATTCGATGATCCAATCGGAACATTTTCCAAGTAAATTATCTAACAAGTTGTAAGTAGGCAACATTTACGGTGACTCATTTGTCAGCCATAGGGGCCTTTGTGACGTTAAAAATTCCGAGAATAACACTTAAACTTTCATTGTCATTGTCTTACACCACATGTAATGAGCAAACTTGCTAAGGTGAAGGTGGTAAACAAGTTCTACACGAGCTGGCTATTACTTTGCCTAGACACTTAATCAAATCCGACAAAATGAACTCAAGTCAGGCTAACAGGCACAATGTGTATTTCAAAACACTAACTAATTAAGAGTAAATTGACTTAATTTGATTGTGATAATATTCGAATAATATTCGAATTATTCGAATACCAATGAAAGCAATATTGAATATTCGAATATTCGGAAATTTTTCAAAACTGCAGTATTCGAATAAGAATATTCGAATATTCGCGAATATTCGAATGCCGTATTCGATTTTAACATCACTATCAATGGGCATTTGTTTTACTTTGTAACATTTTGTAATAAAATACTGCTCAATTATTAGACATACTGCCCAATAATGATTTATTTACTGTTCAAATATTATAATTTCTACTGCTCATTTATAAATTTAATTACTGCTTTTGGTCTCTTCATTTTTACAGAATAATTTTACTCAAATATTGGCAATTCATTGAAATTAAATAGAGGACATATTTGAATTAAAAAAAATGTCACGACATGAAAATATATGCGTAAATTTAAACCTCGCAATCATTTTCAAGGATTTTCACATTTTTATTAATAAACGCATCATAAAACAGAATGAAAGTTTGAATCGAGTTTGAAAAATGAATTTTCATTTTTATTGAGCGCATCCTTGATTAGAATAATTTGGCTAGCTTCCTCGTTTTTGTTCTATCAATTCAAAGGGGTTCTTTGTTTTTAGTTTTTCTTTTTCTTTTTCCCTTTTCATTGATAAACTCAAATCATGCGATTTTATGATTCAATGCGGAATTGTTTTGCTTCAATTGATTTAGTCTGCACTTTGTTTGAACTATCTCTCTCTCTCTCTCTCTCTCTCTCTCTCTCTCTCTCTCTCTCTCTCTCTCTCTCTCTCTCTCTCTCCTCTCCCTCTCTCTCTCTCTCTCTCTCTCCCTCTCTCTCTCTCTCTCTCTCTCTCTCTCTCTCTCTCTCTCTCTCTCTCTCTCTCTCTCTCTCTCTCTCTCTCTCTCTCTCTCTCTCTCTCTCTCTCTCTCTCTCTCTCTCTCTCTCTCTCTCTCTCTCTCTCTCTCTCTCTCTCTCTCCCTCTCTTGAATGAGATTTCGACTCTATGATTGCATTTTGTGTGGGTGTTTGATTGGAAAATTTTAATTAAATTTGTCAACTTTTGACATTTGACAGAGTTCTTCAGAAAAAAAATGTCAAGACTAAATATAAAACTAAATAAAAATAATTATATACGATTATTAATGAACAAAATGACACTTTTGACACTATTAGGTTAAATACATTCAAGAACATAAATATATACTAAGAATGGAGACCAACTAATTAGACAGATTTAGTTTAATTCCATTTTGTATGTGTTCTAATAAGCTTGAATTTTGTATTCGTATACATGTTTACGTGTGTAGGTATTATGATGATGAGATTCAGTGGATATAAATGGAAGGATTTCTGCATCGTCTGTATTGCAACCGTTTGGATGTGATTTTGGTATGCACCCGGTTAACATAGCACACACACACACACACACACACACACACACACACACACACACACACACACACACACACAGTGTGACGACCATAAAGATTGATTGCTTTTAGTGCTGGCAATGCTACAGTGAGACAGACAGAGGGGAATTAAGACAGTCAGTCGCAACCGAATGTACCGAAAGATGGAAATGAAGAAGGGAGATGTTGATGGAGACGGTTGAAAGCAACGTTACACACACAAACACGTCTCTGTGTACGTGTGGAATGCACAACAAGCGAGTGCCAACTTTTCGCACTCTGAAGGCGTCGATCATACGATCATTCCTAATTTCTAAAGCCAATTTATGGTGCTAGAATGTGTGTTCAAAATCATACGATCTCGATGATAATGCCCCTTTCTCCTTGAATAAAAAATGTCAGGGGCTTTCAAAAACCCAAAAATAATTCGTCCTTTTAAGAAGCAAAAAGATAAATGTCAAATGTAATAGATCAACTAAAAAATTCAACAATTTCTAAATTTTTATCAACAAATTTAAAAAATCACGAATTTTGAAAATATTTTTAACAAATTCTAATTGAACAAAAAAATTAAAAAATCTTTGGGGCGTAATATTTATTTAAAGTTAATTTGTATAAAAATTAAAAAAATCCCTTTTATTCGGAAACATTTTAATAAAATCTAACTAATTTTCATTTGCTATAGACTGACAATATTTTTTCACAGCAAACAATTTGCTCAAACATTTCAACTTATTTTAGAACTAGTTAACTAGTGAGAGGTGACAAAATGCGGAATTGCACAAGCACACACTCACTCACACATATCTCACCCTTCATGAGTCATGACTAATTTTTAATATATTAATAATAGAAACCAATCTAAATTTTTGTTGGAGTGACAATAAAAAAAGGTGCCCCGTTAGACACTTTTTATTATCGCTCAGTCTCCCTCCAACTTCTATTTTGCCCTATTCTATCTCTATGTGTGTGTGTGTGTGTGTGTGTGTGTGTGTGTGTGTGTGTGTGTTGCGATTCTCACGATTGCTAAAAAGGTTTTTTCATTCTAAAATAGAGTTTCAAGTTGCAATCGGCTACCGCGCGTTCGTTCATTTTCTCATTCGCGTCACTTTGCTTTAACACAAGTAAGAGAAGTGAAGAGTGAACAAACCGAACAACACACGCAAACACACACATAGGCACAAACGTGCAAGCCAAATTCTTTAAATGGCTGAATTCGAACTGCACACATACAGAGGAAAGAACTTCAAACGAACTACACAAACAGGCAAAAAACGTTAGCATACGAGAGAGAGAGAGAGAGAGAGAGAGAGAGAGAGAGAGAGAGAGAGAGAGAGAGAGAGAGAGAGAGAGAACGAAGATCGGCAAAATACACAGAGAACAAAATTATCTATTTATAGAGATTTATTTGCTCGATGATTCGGTCCGGGTTTGTGTGTGTGTGTGTGCATTCGAAATGCCATTAGCCATATCTGTTGGGTCAAAACAATAGTTTCTATCTTTTTGCTCTTCAAAAGACAATCTATATCATAATGGAAACTTATTTCCCGGTTCAATGTTATGCCTAATATACGTTGATGATGATGATGATGATGATGGCAGTGAAGATGATGATGATGATGATGGCAGTGAAGATGAGATGATGAGTATCGTCGTCTTCTGTCTGTCTGTCTGCTTGTCATAAAGTCTAGTACAAACCAGTGTCTGTTTGTGTGCAAAAGAACTAAACACAAAACAGAAATGTGTTGATTTGTTATTCTTGTGTGATTGGTTATTTAGCCACATGATGCTCACATGATGATGCCTTGCACCGAACACAAAACAAATTTCATGGTCACAGAGACACACACACACACACAAAACTGTCAGAATTTGTTATATAATGATTTGCGTTTGATTTGGTTTGAGTGTGTGTGTCTGTCTGTCTTGTGATCAAATTAGCTTAATAATGTAAAAATCGAATAAACATTTTTCTAATTTTATTATACAAAAATGAAATTGCATTCTATAAGAAAAAAATTGTACTAAAAACAGAATTGCTTTTCAAATAACAACAGACTGTGTCTTATGTTAGCCGGGTGATAGCAAATCATATATCCAATGATCATATATCACATACGATGTAGGAATCCTTCCATTTATATCCACTGAATATCATCATCATAATACATACATACACGTAAACATATACGAATACACAATTCAAGCTTATTAGAACACACAAAATGGAATTAAACTAAATCTGTCTAATTAGTTGGTCTCCAATCTTAGTATATATGTTATTAAATGAATTTAACCTAATAATGGACACGATCGCCAGAGATCTTATCTCGCCTTCGCCGGGGACGCTTCTTTACGCTGACAACATAATATTAAATGACACGGAAACTGTGGTCAGACCCACAGCCTTATACGGTGCCGAGTGCAGACCTGCCACCAAGAAGGACGAACATCGACTACACTGCGCGGAGATGAAAATGCTCAGATGGTCCCTGGGGCTCACTCTTTGCGATCGAGTACCGAACCAAGACGTCCTCTCTGAACTTGCAGTGACATCGATAGTTGATAAGGTTCGAGAAGCACGTCTCCGCTGGTATGGCTAGAGCTGGTATGGTAAGCTAAAGGTCCCTGGCTCCCGACCGATAGGACGCCCCAAACGCAAATGGTTTGACAACGTGGCCGCAGACATGGATTATATGGGGCTGGTGGCAGAGGATGCACAAGATCGTGGTTACTGGAGGCTGAGAAGCAGGTGTGCTGACCCTATGACCGCATGGGACTAACAGTCAGGATAAATAAATAAATGTCAAAAGTGTCATTGTGTTCATTAATAATCGTATATAATTATAATTATTTAGTTTTATATTTTTAGTTTATTTTTTTGACATTTTTTTTGAAAAATAACACAGTCAAATGTCAAATATGACTGATTTTTAATTAAAATTTTCCTATCTTACAAGCACAAGTACAATCTTTAAGACAAAAGTATAAATGAAAAAGCTTATTTTAGTATTGAAATATTAGTTATACATTGGTACGGTGTCGCCGCCTTTTGAGCTACAAAACAAATATATTAATATATAATTTGATTCTCAAGCAATGGGTGTCGCTACGAACTGCGTTATTTTCGACAAACATGAACGCATTAGAAAAGCGAATTGTTCTGATAAATCAAATTACTAAAACAGTTCGATTGATCGCTCAAATATTGACCTGAATTTAATCGACAATTAGTTAAAGGGATTTTCGAATAGTATTGGTAGTAATGTAGTATAATTGAGAATGAGAAAATTGTAATTGAATTAGCATATAAACCCTCTGGCAATTTTGATTGATTGTATTCTGCTCTTCTTGCACACACATACACGGACGCAGTGCACGATCTTAACGAACTTGTCTTTTTTTGCTTGGACTTTACTGGTTGGAGGGTTATTAACCGCAAACTAAATTGTGAAATTTAATGCAAATTTAAATTTTAGACGTGTGTTCAATTGAAACCGAATATCTCGGGTACGACTCATTGTGAACATTTTTTGTTCAACTGTGGTAACTTCCAATCGGTCATCATCCCCTCCCACTCATCAGTCTGTCAGTATCTGTTTCTGACTGTTTGACTGTTTTGCACACTAATCCCCATTCCACTTTCCACTCTCATGAGTGACTCATTACGAGTCTCAAGTCTTCGCTGTCTGTCTGTCTGTCTGTGGTGTAGGTGAAATTAAATTCAAATTATTTTCCAATCAAATTCTGTTTCGTTCACACAGACAAGCGCTCACTCTCACTGTTCACTCAAATGTTATCAACTTTTATTTTTCATCATCATCTTCTTCTATTATTCATTTCTCAAGTTCTGTAAGATTTCATTTTCTTATAACTTTTTGAATTACTCAATAAGAACATTTTGTAAAATTATATATCCTTTTTACAATATACAGTAGTATTGCGAAATAAGGTAAAGATGGAAAATTTAAAATGAAAAGATGACAAAATTGTGATCTTAGTCTGACAAATTGTGACAGAGGGAGGTAGTCATTGACGTCATTTGACAACTAAAAATGAAAATTTGACAAATCTAATTGGAATCTTACGACATAAGATGTATTGCCCAACTGATGTTGTATTGTGCGTCACTTTTGGATGCATTTTTTTTCTAAATTAGAAATTTCATAATCCGTCAAAATTTTACCAAAATTCATTAAGATTAAGTTTTTTAATTTTTGCACTCTATCCCGAGATATTCACTGTCTAGACATTTCATTGGAGATTAGCTTCTTTTTATTTCGCTTTGAATTGCATTTACAATCAAAACTATGACTTTTAGTACAAATTCACAGACTGATCTGATGTAATCTAGACCATGCGAAAATTTTAAGGTAATCTATCTACGTAACTTTTGTTGAACTTTGGTTGTAAGTCGCACTGTAAATGACTAGACACTGTCTACTACGATGTGCTGCACTACAAATCGAATCAATCTATCATAATCAATCAAAATATTTCACACTTTGTGCTAATTGGGGAGGGAATTGCAGGGCTCGAGCGCGCGAGAAAGTACGCGCGAGTCAGTCTGTGTACTGCCGCGCTTTTCGCGTTTGATGTATCTTTTTTTGCTGTGATTAGTGCTCAATCTTACTCATTAGCAATATGATAGATCCATCTCTTGCAGATATATATTCTTCGTATAAAAATTCAAGTCATATATGTCTAGTCAAGTTAGCGTCACAGTAGGTGGAACAAATTAGACGCATATTCTCGTGTAATATCTCAACAAAAGCGGTAGTCGTTTCTCTCTCTCTCTCTCTCTCTCTCTCTCTCTCTCTCTCTCTCTCTCTCTCTCTCT
>JAKIJQ010000158.1:92500-95000 GCA_023373905.1 Rhizoglyphus robini
AACTTTGTCCTTCCTTGTCATTGGGTTGAACAAGGGGTTTAGTTGACGGTTTGATCGTAAAGTTTTGAAAAGACAGCTGACATAGAAACCGTTTTTTGTGGTAGATTAAAACGTCAAATTTCGCAAATTTTTATGCGTTTTTCTCTGTTTGATTTAGTTCCCTTCATTGAGTATCATATCATGAACATGAAAATGTAACGTAAATCAGACCTTTCACTCTCTCTCTCTCTCTCTCTCTCTCTCTCTCTCTCTCTCTCTCTCTCTCTCTCTCTCTGTAGTATTGAGAGTAAGTTTCATAGAGACTCATAATACTACCGAGGTCACGACTTTTTATGTGTTTTCGGTTAATCATAAAACAAATGCCGAACGCGTACGCGTACGTTCGTTCGTTTGTTGGGGTAAAACAAAACAGCCAAAAAGGACAACAACGCCTAAAAACGTCAAATTAAAAACTCATTTGCACTTACAACTTATTTGTCTGGTGGGTAACCGCAGGTCTGACAACAAGAACACAAAACAGACACCCCTGACCCTGTGATGATCATTAACGGTCTGAGGTAATACGTGATTACACCTTACTTCTCTCTCTCTCTCTCTCTCTCTCTCTCTCTCTCTCTCTCTCTCTCTCTCTCTCTCTCTCTCTCTCTCTCCCTCTCTCTCTCTCTCTCTCTCTCTCCCTCCCTCTCTCTCTCTCCCTCCCTCTCTCTCTCTCTCTCTCTCTCTCTCTCTCTCTCTCTCTCTCTCTCTCTCTCTCTCTCTCTCTCTCTCTCTCTCTCTCTCTCTCTCTCTCTCTCTCTCTCTCTCTCTCTCTCTCTCTCTCTCTCTTTTCCTCTAACATTGCCCTCAATTTCTAAAATCAGATATACTTAAGACAAATAGTAGCACAGGTATAATAGTGCACAGACAAACAAATCAATCCGAAAACGGTACGCGTGTTTGATAATTTTGTTTGAGTCGCGCACCCGTGTATGTCTGTATCTGTATTTCTGTTTCGCTAATTATCGTATAAATGGACCGCAGACACGAATATGTATTGTGTGTGTGTGTGTGTGTGTGTGTGTGTGTGTGTGTGTGTGTGTGTGTGTGTGTGTGTGTGTGTGTGTGTGTGTGTGTGTGTGTGTGTGTGTGTGTGTGTGTGTGTGTGTGTGTGTGTGTGTGTGTGTGTGTGTGTGTGTGTGTGTGTGTGTGTGTGTGTGTGTGTGTGTGTGTGTGTGTGTGTGTTGTGTGTGTGTGTGTGTGTGTGTGTGTGTGTGTGTGTGTGTGTGTGTGTGTGTGTGTGTGTGTGTGTGTGTGTGTGTGTGTGTGTGTATGTCTACACGCAATACACACAATACAGTTAGATAATCGCGTTCTTTTTTCTTTCTCACTGTCTGCCACTTTATCGTGTCTGTGTATTTAAGTCGCGTGCCAGTCTGCCCCAACTTTGACCGAACCGACCTACCCTACCGGACCGACCAAATTATCTAACATACACACACACACACACACACATACACACACACACATACACAGGCACACGTGTTTTACTTCTCGTGCACGCACGCACATGATACACCGGACTCATTACTGATTATCTCATAAAGTAGAGCATTGATTGAACCACCACACCGGACTCTAATTATGTCGGACAACCGTCTGCGCGCTCGCGTTCGCACTATTACTCACCTAGTATAGCACACACACACACAATTAAGGTAAGCAGGGTTAATTTGATGATGCCCTTTGACCTGAGGGAAAAACTGACACGACCCACGTGTCCATCATATCTACGTTACCAATCTACCTTTGCTGTCACTTAACTGACATTGATCTGTCCGAGGGTAGGGAGAAAGGTCAGCTGTTCGGAGAGAAAATTCTACATCGTAACAAATCGAATATGATTATTATGAAAATAAACCTTGCAACCTAAGTTACCCAAATATGAGTTATCCAACTCTATTATACCCTTAGATAGTCTACCCAACTCTATGTAACCCTTAACTAACAAACCAAACTCAATGTTACCTTTAACTTTTCTACCCAACTCTATGTAACCCTTAACTAATCTACCCATCTCTATGTTACCCTTAAATAGTCTACCCAACTCTATGTAACCCTTAACTAACAAACCAAACTCAATGTAACCTTTAACTATTCTACCCAACTCTATGATACCCTTAGATAGTCTACCCAACTCTATGTAAACCTAATCTAATCTACCCATCCCTTAGTAACCCTTAACCATTCTACCCAACACTATGTAACCCTTAACTAATCTACCCAGCACTATGTAACCCTTAACTAATCTACCCAGCACTATGTAACCCTTAACTAATCTACCCAACTCTATGTAACACTTAACTAATCTACCCAGCACTATGTAACCCTTAACTAATCTACCCAGCACTATGTAACCCTTAACCAATCTACCCAACACTATGTAACCCTTAATTAACCTACCCATCTATATGTAACCCTTAACTAAACAATCCATTTCTAAACTACCCCTTTAAGCGTACAA
>JAKIJQ010000158.1:100000-107500 GCA_023373905.1 Rhizoglyphus robini
ATAATATACAAGTTTGTGTTATGTTATTGCTCGGGGACGATGTCTTTATTATTGTTGTTCGCTTCTTGGCTTACTTGTTCATTTTGCCTTTGCCTTTTTAGGAGATGCTCGAGTAAGACACATTTTTTACATAAATGAAACACATAGTATCAGTAAGCGAACAGACAAACATAAACTAACTGATTACTGATACGAGCTGTTGAGTGCATTATATACGATTATTGCACCTCGAGAGAGATTATACATTGTGTATGTCCGAATGGAATATAGAGAGAGAGAGAGAGAGAGAGAGAGAGAGAGAGAGAGAGAGAGAGAGAGAGAGAGAGAGAGAGAGAGAGAGAGAGAGAGAGAGAGAGAGAGAGAGAGAGAGAGAGAGAGAGAGAGAGAGAGAGAGAGTGAGAGAGTGAGAGAGTGAGAGAGTGAGAGAGTGAGAGAGTGAGAGAGTGAGAGAGTGAGAGAGTGAGAGAGAGAGAGTGAGAGAGAGAGAGAGAGAGAGAGAGAGAAAGGGAGAGGGGGAGAGAGAGAGAGAGAGAGAGAGAGAGAGAGAGAGAGAGAGGGAGAGAGGGAGAGAGAGAGAGAGAGAGAGAGAGAGAGAGAGAGAGAGAGAGAGAGAGAGAGAGAGAGAGAGAGAGAGAGAGAGAGAGAGAGAGATTTGTGAGGTGAGCAAATTCAAAGGCAAGGTAAATGTTTATGATTATTGGTTTGCGCAACTTGAAGTATTGCTTTTAGTATGTGTGTATATGTTTACGAGGAAAGGCACATGTTTAGCCGAAAACAACACACAAAATCTTTAACCGAAACGTGTGTGCACATCTCGGTTAAAGTGCGTGCACACGCTTTGCCTTGGTTTTTGCTTGTGTTGGAAAAAAACAGTAAAACAAAAACAGAAAACACGTACTTATCACGGTATTTCCGAGTTATGTTTTTAAATGTATATTTCAACTTTGTAACTGTTATCAACTTTTCCTCTTCATCATCATCATCATCACATTAGCATAGACACAAAAATAATAAAACAAAAGAAAGAACATTTTCCTTTCCCACATGTATCAATTTCATCATCTGATTGAAATCGATGTGCTCGCAAAGTGAACTTTATATTTTGTTTCACTTGCTTCGCTTCATGGTCATTTGGTGCTCGTTGAAGGTGCTCACAAACAGACAGAAAAGTTAATCTGATAATACTTCTCAAAGACAAATTAAAATTGACCCAAGACCGGGGTGGAATGAAGGGGAAAAGTTTTCGCATCAGGCTAATTAAATTATCAATATTTGTTTTAAGTATGCCGACTGCTCGACTGTTCGAATCGAAACCGTTGGCAAATTTTTATTGATGTCCTCTACAACTTTACTTTACTTTACTCAATTCTCTCAGTCCCCATCGGTAATCAGACAAAAAGTAATCAAATTGAAATCAATCACTTTAGTAGATTAGTAATTTGGCAAATATTGTGCAAACACACACACACACACACACACACACACACACACACACACACACACACAGACAACAAACACAAACATCAAAGTTCTCTCGTGGTCCAGAACAAATCATCAAATCTAATTGAGATTGAGAATGTTTGAACTCTAGAACTAAACTTGATGATGAGATATGTGTTTGTGTTTGTGTGTGTAGTTTGATTAGAAGGTGATTAAAGCTAATTGAAATTTAGAGCAGAACCTTTCTGTTTTATTAGTTTTTAATTAATTGAGATCAACTAAAGTTACTAGAGTTCAATAAAAAATCAAGAATACTGGATTGTTGATAGAAATAAAATAATTTTAAATAATTTTATAAAATTATATTTTTATCTATTTTATTTTTTTAAACATATTGTTAAATTTTTAAGATATGATTTAATTTTTTATATATAATTTTTTTATATATAATTTTATATATAATTTTTTATATAATTTTTTATATAATTTTAAATATAATTATATATATAATTTTTTAAAATATAATTTTTAACCTATTCGTTTTTAAATCATTAGCGAGCTAAACTAATTTAACCGAGAAAATCCTGACATTTGACGTCAAATGATCAAAAAGGAAAAGCAAAAATATCATGAATGAAAAAGAATAAAACATGTATAAAACTGCATAGTCTGAATCATAACTCGATGATAGATAGTAGACAATAGCTTTGAGAGGGTAATAGAAGGTAATGTAGAAGACAATGGCGCCCAACTATCTCTACTCTACCTACCTTTACATATTACAATACACGAGTTGGGGCGCACTAGGTGTTAAACGAGTGTGACAACACCTGCATACACAATAGGCGCGTCATCACCCAAGCAAAGGGGGGCGCGCGAATACATATAAATTTTAATGTATTACTTTTTAATATTCTTTACTAGTTTGATGATTTTTATGATTATTATTATTATTAGCATTAGCATTATATTTTGATCGTATGATTCGACGACGGGTGAAAGGAATGAAAGGGAATGAACGAGCCTTATGGAGATTTTATCGATTTTTGGGTTAAATATGTGTGTGTGCATGTATATATGGTCATATCAAAATACGTAGAGCCATTAAATATTTTAACAAGTCCAATTTCATATTCTTCTCTCTCTCTCTCTCTCTCTCTCTCTCTCTCTCTCTCTCTCTCTCTCTCTCTCTCTCTCTCTCTCTCTCTCTCTCTCTCTCTCTCTCTCTCTCTCTCTCTCTCTCTCTCTCTCTCTCTCTCTCTCTCTCTCTCTCTCTCTCTCTCTCTCTCTCTCTCTCTCTCTTCACTGCTTTCGGTTCCTTTTTCTGGCTTTCATCTATGTTTGAACTGAATTGATTGTCATCAAGCTCGTGTGTGTGTGCCTTGTACCTTCTGTACCTTTCGTCACCATCAACATCGTCCTCCTCGGTAAACTCAGCTCGCTTAGTTGTGTATTTGAATGTGTATCTTAATGTTACCCAAATACACATACGTTCGCTCGTTTGTGTGTACAATACAATCGAGCTTTGGTAACAGCCTTCCACGGTATCTTTGGTACCAGTGGTAGGCTGTCCGGTACACGGATCCTGTGCCTTTGACAATGCATTGTGGAAGGCGTGGTGTTGCACGCGATGGCCACTAACGAGAGGTGATACATCGCATACTCTCTCTCTCTCTCTCTCTCTCTCTCTCTCTCTCTCTCTCTCTCTCTCTCTCTCTCTCTCTCTCTCTCTCTCTCTCTCTCTCCCTCTCTCTCTCTCTCTCTCTCTCTCTCTCTCCTTCTCTCTCTCTCTCTCTCTCTCTCTCTCTCTCCTGTTCTCTCTTCCTCACCAATTATCTTCTCTCTCCCATTTCAGCTACCTGTGCTCCTCTTCCTCTCCTCTTCCTCTGCCTCTCACTGCTGCATTGGTTTTTTGTTCATGCATTCATTCGTAGATACTTTTTGGCCGCTGCCGCTCTCTCGCTGTTGAAATGTTATCTTGACCGAGCGCGAGCGCTCCGCGGCCGCTTGCACACACACACAAAACGCGAAAGCATTTCATTCGTAAAACAGACACAGACACACACACTTACCTGATGAGATGAAGAGTGCAGACTGAACAGAGAGTCAATCGAAACTAACCAGCCAAACGAACGCGCGCTACTACACTCGCGTGTGTGTAAGTGAGATTGAGATTGAATGAAGACTACACTACTCAGAAGAGCGCACATGAAAAAGACTCTGTCTGCTTGCTGTATTGTATGTTCGTGTGTGTGAGTGCGTGTGTGTGTGTGAAACAACATGAGCACATTGTTCATCAAATGTTATTGATATTTGCTATCATCACGACACAATACACTACGTTTGTCACAACGACACATTCAATAACAAACGAATAACAAGAACGACAAACGAAAAACGCCAACAACTGAAAAAGATTTTGCGTACAAGAAGAGCGTCCGTCTTCAAGTCATTAATCACATTATTACAAACACTCACACACGCAAAATTCGATTGATTTATGAAAGCACACGAAAATGCGTGTGTTCTCGCATTAACGACACACACAACGTAGTGTAAATGATGCGTGTGAAAACACAAGCAAATTTGCTCAAATTAACGAGAAAATTGATCGAATTTGAGTGTGAAAAGTCTACCGCTACGCGACAATGTGACACAGAAAAAAATTTCATCACTTCTAACACATTCTAATTGATCAAAATTTTTCCCCCTTCCGCGAAGTCGTGGAAGACATCGTGTGTTGCCAAATTTGTTTCTGTTTGTTTGTGTCTGTGATTTTGTTTATTTAGTTATTTTGTTTGTTTGTTTGAACTTGACCTTAAGTGATTGCATCCACCATGATGATGGACTTTGGCCATCGCGATAAACCTTTGACATTTTTTGTTCAGCCGTCTCAGTTGCTTTTAGGTAGGCAAGTTCAAGCACGCAAAGGGTGAACAGACCCTTTTCGTGATGAACCATTTGTTCGGTGCATACCATACCGCTACAGTTCAACAATCGCAACAATCATCATCAGTCTCATCCTCACTAGCCACCATTCAGTACCACCATCCACTTGGTAGTCAGTTGGTGCTTGCACCACCACCACCGCCATCATCATTCGAAGCGCATCAAGCCCCATTTCATCATCACCACCATCATCATCATCATCCACAATTGCCAGCCTTTGACACAACCTATCACCACTTTCATCATCTCAACCAAAGTGTGTCGACCCTAGCGTCCTACCATCCACCACATCCTTCAGTGTACTGCAATACATTGACGGTCAACTTCTATACACCACCACCACCACCTCAATCGTACATTCCGTCAGCGATTCCAAACGCACCAATATTCAATTCGCCTAGTGATGTAGTGGTTCAATCGGTTAGCCAAACATTGTTGTCCTCGTCTTCAACTACTTCATCTCCTCCGTCGAAATCAAACAAAAGTAGCAGCAAGTCAACCAAATCGACGAAATCATCAACAAACTCCCCAACCATAACCCACAGCTCAATCCAGCCCTCGAAAGTATTGCCAAAACCAAAAGCCAAAAAAATCACAACTCCCAGTTCAGCAGCAGCAGCAGCACGACCACAGCCCACTCGCACTGGTTCCACCACTCTGGTGATGCAACAGTCCTTTCTACCAGCACCAACGAGCGCATCAATGGTAGTGGCGGTAGTGAACAGTCATCATCATCTTGCACCATCGCCGCATCATCATCTACACCATCTCGGTGCGGGTGGAGGCAACGGTGGCACACGGCCAAACAGTTCCACGACCAGTGGCCATCATCATCTCGGTGGCGGCGGTACAATGGTGTCCACAACTACTACGAGTGCTAGCAATAGCCATCTTGGCACAATGTACGCCACCAAGAGAAGACGGAGAAATAGTAAAAAGTAAGTTCTCGGAGGTTCAAAAGGTCTAAAGATAGCAACTTTTTGGTTTTGATTCAGCAAATTAGACTCAACACCAAAAAGGCGGAACTAGCTAATTTCCTGCCTGAGACACACACACACAAAACACGACCTCAAATTTGCATAAAAGGTCAAATAGGTCAAAGGCCACACGACCCCGCCAAAAATGCACGCGTTTTAACCTTATGCATTGCACACACGCATACCTTACCTATTATATATTCACAAATACAAACTTCTCTTGATTGATTTACCAAACTCGGCAAACACACAAAATCCACGCAACTTCAAATGCGACATTAAAAATTTATCATAGAAATCAATAATGAGTCGCACAAAATCATTAATTTCGGGGAAAATACAATGTTGCACGCTGTGCACTATTATTATGCTACTTTTGTTTTTGTTAATTCTTAATTGAATCATTAGACTCATTAGTGCAAATTGACAAAAGTTGAGAAATATTCGAGAGTAGAGAGAGAGAGAGAGAGAGAGAGAGAGAGAGAGAGAGAGAGAGAGAGAGAGAGAGAGAGAGAGAGAGAGAGCGAGAGAGAGAGAGAGAGAGAGAGAGAGAGAGAGAGAGAGAGAGAGCGAAAGAGAGAGAGAGAGAGAGAGAGAGAGAGAGAGAGAGAGAGAGAGAGAGAGAGAGAGAGAGAGAGGGAGAGAGAGAGAGAGAGAGAGAGAGAGAGAGAGAGAGAGAGAGAGAGAGAGAGAGAGAGAGAGAGAGAAGAGAGACAACAACACCAACAAATTTCACAATCCACAAATCGAAAATAGGTAACCAAGTAACCAATAGGAATCGATTTCTACAATCTTTCAACTAAACTTAGTACCAAATGTTTAATCTACCATAAAAACTTTAGCCTTTTATGATTATTTGTACAAATCGAATCGAATCGTTTCGTTTTTTAAATGTCGAAATTGAGAAAGTTATATGAATTCTACTTTGAAATTAACCACGCAAATTTTTGTTGTGAAATTTTTTTGCTTCGCTTTAAGTTAAAGTTTAATAAAGCGTAGAGTAAAACGGAAACGTTTTGAAACGATCTTCTTCTGAGAATTTTGTGCAAGTGCGCGCACCCACCACGCAAAACTCACATACGCAACAGAATTTTTAAACCATAACGGAAAGTTTATGTTCCAATGTAGAAAGTAAGAGAACGAACCATAAAAGCCAACCTTTTGTTCCAAAATGCCAAAGTAACATTAAAATGTTGACAATTTTATTACTAGGTGTGTATGAACGTAAGCGCCCAAAAAACTTTGTCGTAGAAGTAGTCGAATGCACAGTAAAATGCGTCGCATTATTATAATAATATTTTAGTGTTCCGTTCCTAAAAATAAGTTTAATATATATGGTTGTTATTGATATTTTGTGTGTAGTGGATAGATAGTATTATTCTCCCGGTGAACGTGAGTTGTTTGTTTCTTGGCTCCAAATAACGCAAAAAAAAACTAAAGAGATAGTTTGTATTTGAATGCGATTGTCTGTTTTGTGTGCGTGGGTTTGAGGTGAGGGGGGAAGGAATCGAGTTTATAGATTCGAAATTTGTTCAACCAAACACACAGAGTCTCCCATTAGTTAGTATATGTCATCATCATCAACATCATCACCTTTAATGTTGTGTGTGTCGAGCGTAGGGGAGCGAACGAAGGAGCGCGGGTACACTCTGGCGCTCGCTATTCAGCATTTTATCTAGTTCAATATAGCACATTAGGCCTTCCAATTGCGCGCATTGTGCGCTCTGTGTCTGGGAGTCACCATTGACGACCGGGAGAGAGAGAGAGAGAGAGAGAGAGAGAGAGAGAGAGAGAGAGAGAGAGAGAGAGAGAGAGAGAGAGAGAGAGAGAGAGAGATGAAAACGAACGAACAAGCAAAACGAGCGTACAAGAAACGGCCGCCATCTCCGTACAACTAATGAATTTGTGTGTACATTTACATGAACGGCCGAACAACGACGATTCTACCTGTGCTTGGCAATGAACAAGAAGGAAATGATGTAGAAGAAGAAGTTGATGATTACGAGCTGACACATAATGACGATGATGATTAGCTAGATGAGAAAGAGAGAGAAAGAGAGAAAAGAGAGAGAGAGAGAGAGAGAGAGAGAGAGAGAGAGAGAGAGAGAGAGAGAGAGAGAGAGAGAGAGAGACG